>JABWTJ010000259.1:0-600000 GCA_016801875.1 Solanum sitiens
AACACATTGCTCCCAGAGAAGATCATTTGGGGTAAAAAAAAAATCTAGTTTAGGCTCAATTCATTTTGATCAAAAAGGGATTAACTTCATTTGGTTTTCTGTTATTTTTAGGCTCAAGATTGACTATTTCGAACAAGGGCCTATGATCCTTTCCTAAGTGATTGTTTTGACTCACTTTCAGTAGGACTAACCAGGCAAGTTCTAGCTCAGTATTAATGGTGGTCATTCGACTTTACCTCACACTCACATGACATTCCTTGCATTCCCAGAGTATTAGACACCTAGTTCAAATCTGAGATTCAGGATCATGCAGAAGTGTATCCTTGTTTCATGTTTCAAACCACACAATTATCACTTACTATGCCTAGTCATGCAAATGATTATCGAGATATCATATTTATATTAGCCATCATGCTTCAGATTTATACTGTGTACATAAGATATGACATGCCGGTTCAACAGTAAAAGTAATCAGTCTTTTGGGGAAAAAGAACATAAGCAAGAAAACCCCAAAAGAGGATCGTGAACTTGGGCTACTCAGAATTCACCCAAGTGTTCACTTTCCATTTACCCCACCCCCTACAAAAAATATGCAATTGTCCCCAATGCATAGAAAAGTTAAACTACGTAAAAGGGTAAGTGAAGCAAACCTGAGGCGCTAAGCGCCGGTGATCAGCAAGCTGGTGGGTCCGGTTCCCCGGAACCTGCTCCCTGCATAGTCTGGACATCCTCAGTAATGTCCGCAGCATCCACAGCACCATCAGTAGCGCCTCCCACAGAATCTACAATTTTGGAGCTAGACGCCCCGGCAGCTACTTCTACAGCCCTCAACCTACGGGCCTCCTCATCGGCAATCGAGGCTCTTCTCGCAGATTCCATCTCACGGCGCTCCTTCTTCCTTGCCCTAGCCTCATCCTCCTCTCGACCCCTGCGTCTCTTGACATGCTCTTGTGGGGGAGGTGGTGGAACATCAGAAGTGGTAAACAGGGCGGCCATCACAGTGTCATCGGCAGGCTCCGCAGAAGGGGCCTCAGACTCAGGCACCCTCGCCTCTAAAATCATATCAAGATCCGCCCGCAGACTCTCAACCGCAGCCTGGAGAGTCGACATGTCCACCGGAGGGGCTGGTCGGGCTAGTACTCGTAATTCAAATGCGTCTAAGCGCTGGTGTACCCCGGCGATCTGCCTCTCTGTGTGCTGTATCATCTTGCGCTCCATGCGCTCCTCTGCCTCAGCAATAGTCTTCTGCATCCACGGCTGAATGTGATGCAGAAGAGTAGCCATCTGTGCCTCAAGTTTCTGAACCCGAGCTAGTGGGACCAGAGTGGCAGAAGGAGCCCAGCGAGAGGAGCTCGGGGCAGTGCTACTACCCGGGATAGACTCGACCGGAGTAGTGTCAGTGTGTGCAGAAGCAGCACGGGAAGCATCATGAGCATGCTCTACGGTGTCGGCCAGGTTCTCACCAAATGGGGCCACCTCTGGATGGGGCCCTCTGCGTGGGGCCAACTCATTGGCCTCATCCCTGATGAGGCCGATGTCAAACATTTCCTGGCGGGGTCTTGAGCTGGTCAATGTGCCAAATGGGCACACCTGCTGATCTGCACAAAGAGAAAATCATGCAAGGGAAAGGGTAAGTTGTGGTGACCTTGAAGGCCCTCTCGTGCATGACCGCTTGGAGAAGCCAAGCGAAATCGACCTCGAACCCTGCCATCATAGCAGCCATCAGCACTGCACGATCCCAGGTGACTATGTTATCCGCAGCAGTGGGGGAGAGACAATGGCGGACGATCAACCAGAGAAACTTGGCCGTAAAGGTCAAGTTGGCCTTCCTGATGGCCCCCTTCGGCTCCATCACCCAATCCGCAGCCTCTCCATCAATAGATAGGTGCAGTGCCATCCACCTCTTGGTGGTCTCTCTCAGTGAAGGCTCACGTAAGAACCGGCCCTCTTTAACAATTTGCCACCGGTAATCAAACTCGGCGGTGAGAGGTGTGCTGGTGGAGTCAGAATCCGTGCCGTACAGATATCGGCGGATGGCTGGTAGGGAGATGTCAACCTGGATGCCTCGTACTCGGACGTGCTCAAGTGGGGCCTGTTTGGCGGGGGCAGACCGCCTATCGATCTGCGAGCGAAGAGTAGCCACATAAGAGGCATAGAACTCGCGGACTAGCTCCTCACTGTAGCGACCCAAAGAACGAGCCGTCCACTCTAGCCGGTGTCTGGTGAAGAGGGTGTGAATATCTGGCATGGTGGGGAGACTTCCCGTGAGGACCCGCCTCTCCAGTGTAAGAGTCCGTGTCATGACGCCTTTGTCATTGAGAACCTTGGCGTCTAAGTATACCTTGTATTGCCCGTCAACACACCACCGGTTGGGCTGATCGGCAACCGGGGCAGGGACTCCTGTTGGTGAGCCAGGGGTGGAGTCGGTGCTGTCAGCCTCATCATCTGAAGCAGACTGTGTAGCTGTGGCAGGAGCAGATGCGTCTGCATACCCAGAGGCTTCCTCTGACCACGAAACTCTTAAGGAGCCAGATGCTCCTTCGTCTTGGGCAGCTGACCCAGAAGGAGTGCCGGTCAGTGTGCGCTCCTCATCAGACTGGGAGGCAGTGACTACGCCGAGGCGCCACCTTCTTGGGCGTGACTCGCGGTACACGTGGAGCTCGTGCTGGAGTAGCAGTAGGGGGCACGTATTCTGGATCATGCTCATCATCAGAGCCTATCACCAATCGGGCAGACGGGGCGACAGATTTTGAACGCCCACGTGCGTAAACGCGATCTTGTTTAGGTGCCATGATAGTTAGTACCTGTAACGAATCATCATTAGTACTTGAAGGATGAAGCATGACACAAAAGAAATAAACATTTGAGACAATAATACTCAGACACTCAAACCAGTGATAACAGCTCTGAAGTAGCAGTAGGTCACGACGGACCTGGTGACGGACCGTAGTGCGTATGACGGACCGTCATGCAGTCCGTCATGTAATACTTGGCAACATAAAATATCAGAGGGAAAGTCTTAGACCGATACGACGGTTAAGCAGGAAGGACCGTCATGGGTATGACGGTCCGTCGCAAGTGTCCGTCAGAGGACACTTAGAAAAAGTGTTGAGACCCATAGGACAGGGGTCTCTGACCATCACGACGGTTGTGCAAGACGGACCGTCGTGGGTGTGACGGTCTGTCACATATGTCCGTCAGTGGGCACTTGGAAAAAGTATTGAGACCCATAGGACAGGGGTCTCTGACCGTCACAACGGTTATGCAGGACGGACCGTCGTGGGTGTGACGGTCAGTCGCAAGTGTCCGTCATTGGACACTTGGAAAAAGTGTTGAGACCCCTAGGACAGGGGTCTCTGACCGTCACGACGGTTGTGCAGGACGGACCGTCGTGGGTGTGACGGTCTGTCACATATGTCCGTCAGTGGACACTTAGAAAAAGTGTTGAGACCCCTAGGACAGGGGTCTCTGACCGTCACGACGGTTGTGCAGGACGGACCGTCATGGGTATGACGGTCCGTCACATGTGTCCGTCAGTGGACACTTAGAAAAAGTGTTGAGACCCCTAGGACAGGGGTCTCTGACCGTCACGACGGTTGTGCAGGACGGACCGTCATATCCATGACGGTCCGTCATCGGGTTGTCGTGCTGTGAAACAGAGACAAAACTGAGGGGTGCCAAGTTTTACCCCATGTGAGTCAGAATGACAACCCAAATTGGTAAGTTTTAAAGCCCTAATTTCTCTAGTATTGTCCAGGCAGTTTGTGGAATTACAGACCTAAGTTAGATAATATCTAGGCAAAAGCAGAAACCCATATGCAATCAATAGGGAAAAACAGTAAAACAACAAAAAAAATAGTAAAGGGTAGAGTTTCAGGAATACATACCTTGGAAGAGGAGACAATAATGCACAAATGATGGCACTCAAGTTAGAAGGTTAAGAATCACTGCAGCAAATTCCGACCAAGAGGGAAAATTTTGGGATGAACAATGGGAGAAGATGGGGAATTTGGGAAGAGAGTGAAGTTGGAAGGGGAGAAAATGGAGGGAAGATTAAGTGAAAACTGATAATGAAGGGGTGGGGGGGTTTAAAACGTTTTAAACTTTTAAAATTCTGAAGCCGGGTCGGGTCGGGTAGCCGGGTAATGGCGTGACGAAACCCCGATGACGGTTCGTCGCAGTTGTGACGGTCCGTCACATGGTCCGTCGCCTGTGCCCTAGTTTTTCAAAATTACAAGAGAGCGTACCTGGCACGACGGAGGCATGCGACGGTCCGTCACAGGAGTGACGGTCCGTCGATGTATCCGTCAGTGACTGATGTAGAGTAACTTGTCTGCAGTACTTCCTGTAGATGTGCTACCTGAAAATTTACAACCCATAAATAGAAAATGCTACTGTTACTAGAAAGAGAAAAAACACAAAAACTATAAACGTGATTAGATGATAACTATTGGGTTGCCTCCCAACCAGCGCCTGATTTAACGTCGCGGCACGACTGAGGACACTTGATTACTTAGACTTCATCAAGATAATATGCCTCAACCACCTCATTCGCCGATTCCGCATGACCAATATAGATTTTGAGACGTTGTCCGTTCACCTTAAACCGCACACCTTCCTTGTTTTCCAACTCAACGGCTCCATGAGGGAATAATTTGGTGATCAAGTACGGTCCAGTCCATTTAGACTTTAGCTTGCCCGGAAACAAGCGCAATCTAGAGTTGAATAAAAGCACCGAATCCCCAATCATAAACTCTCGTTTCTCGATTTTTAGGTCATGGTACTTCTTCATCTTCTCTTTGTAGAGGGCTGAGCTTTCATAAGCCTTAAGGCGAAATTCATCGAGTTCATTTAACCCATTTAATCGTTGTTCTGCAGCTTCGTTCCAGTCCATTTTTAGCTTCTTCATAGCCCACATGGCTTTATGCTCTAATTCAACCGGAAGATGACATGCTTTCCCATATACTAGTTGGTATGGGGACATACCTATGGGAGTCTTATATGCTGTCCGGTAAGCCCAAAGAGCATCATCAAGCCTCCTTGACCAATCTGTTCTACTAGCGTTCACTGTTTTCGACAAAATCTGTTTGATTTCCCTATTTGATACTTCAACTTGCCCACTAGTTTGAGGATGGTAAGGAGTGGCCACATTATGGCGAACCCCATATTTCTCCAATAATCCCTTGAACAATTTGTTGCAAAAGTGGGATCCCCCATCACTAATAATTGCCCGTGGGGTACCAAATCGAGAAAATATATTCTTTTTCAAGAATGCAGTGACACTCTTCCCTTCATTGTTTGCGAGGGCGATAGCTTCCACCCACTTGGATACATAATCCACTGCTACTAAAATATACTTCATTCCATGAGAACTCACAAACGGACCCATAAAGTCAATACCCCAAACATCAAATAACTCAATTACAAGAATGGGATTTAGAGGGAGCTCTTGCTTTCTTGAAATGCCGCCATCTCTTTGACATCTATCACATGCTTTGGCGAACTCATGAGCATCTTGATGAATAGTTGGCCAATAGTAACCACTTTGGAAGATCTTGTGAGCAGTCCGGACACCACTATGATGTCCACCAAAGGGTGAGGAATGGCATGCCTCTAAAATACTCAACATCTCGACTTCTGGCACACAACGCCGAATAAGCCCGTCAGCACAACTCCTGTATAAGTATGGTTCATCCCAAAAGAATTTCTTCACATCGTACATGAACTTTTTCCTTTGATGAAAAGACAAGTCCGATGGAACAAGATCACTAGCTAGGTAGTTCGCAAAATCTGCAAACCACGGAATCAGGTCTTGTGAGGCAGCCAAGACATGCTCATCGGGGAACGTGTCATCAATATCAGTCTTATCCCCCAACTCTCTCATAGCTTCATCTTCTAAACGGGACAAGTGATCAGCAACTTGATTTTCGGTCCCTTTTCTATCCCTTACCTCAAAGTCAAATTCTTGCAGTAGTAATACCCAACGAATTAACCTTGGTTTTGCGTCCTTCTTCGCCATCAAATATCTCAGGGCTGAATGGTCAGTATGCACTATGACTCTAGTACCTAGCAAATAGGAGCGAAAATTTTCAAACGCAAATACTACAGCAAGGAGCTCTTGTTCAGTGACTGTATAGTTCTTCTGAGCTTCATTGAGGGCTTTACTAGCATAGTAAATGGGATGAAGGATTTTGTCCCTTCTTTGTCCCAATACCACACCAAGGGCAACCCCACTCGCATCACACATTACCTCAAATGGACTGTTCCAATCCGGAGAAATAATGATAGGTGCAGATACCAGTTTTTCTTTGAGATCGCCGAATGCTTTCAGACAGGATTCATCAAAAGAAAACTTACAATCTTTCTCCAACAGTTTGCACAATGGATGTGCAATTTTCGAGAAATCTTTGATGAATCTCCTGTAAAAACCTGCATGCCCAAGAAAGCTTCTCACACCTTTTACGGAGATAGGTGGAGGAAGTTTCTCTATCACCTCGACTTTGGCTCGATCAACTTCTATGCCTTTTTCTGAAATACGATGGCCCAAAACAATACCTTCTTTGACCATGAAGTGGCATTTTTCCCAATTGAGAACTAAATTGCAATCTTCACATCTCTTAAGAACCTCAGACAAATGGCTCAAACATTGCTCGAAAGTTTCACCAACCACTGAAAAATCATCCATAAAGACCTCAATAGTATCTTCCACCATGTCGGAGAATATAGACATCATACATCTCTGAAATGTGGCGGGTGCATTGCACAACCCAAACGGCATTCTCTTGAACGCAAAGGTCCCATATGGACAGGTAAAAGTGGTCTTCTCTTGATCTTCTGGTGCAATAGAGATCTGATTATACCCTGAATAACCATCAAGAAAACAGTACCACCCTTTTCCGGCGAGTCTATCCAACATCTGATCCATGAAGGGCATGGGAAAATGGTCCTTTTCGGTCCATGCATTTAATTTCCGATAATCCATACACACCCTCCATCCAGTCACCGGCCTCATTGGAACCAGTTCATTTTTTTCATTGGGGACCACAGTCATTCCCCCTTTCTTAGGTACACACTGAACAGGACATACCCAACTACTATCGGCGATTGGATAAATTACTCCTGCATCTAACCACTTTATGATTTCCTTCTTCACGACCTCTTGCATAGGTGGGTTTAAGCGTCTCTGGTGCTCAATACTTGGCTTATGATCGGGCATGAGTTGGATTTTATGAGAACAAATACCAGGAGGGATCCCAATAATGTCCGCAATGGTCCACCCAATAGCTCTTTTGAACCTTTTTAGCACTTTGACCAGACTCTCAACTTGTTGTTCATTTAGATCTGATGCAATGATTACCGGTAATGTGTCACCGGTTCCTAAGAATTCATACCTTAGATGAGGTGGGAGAGCTTTTAGTTCTAGCTTTGGAGCCTCCTCAATGGATGGTTTAGCGGGTGGAGACTCGCGATTCTTCATGTCTAGCTCATATTTCTTCGGTTTAAACCGGACATTACCACGATCAAGGGCAGCAACTAATGACATATATTCTTCAATGCCTTCATTATCAAGATTCATTATCACTGCCGCCAGTGCTTCTACACCTAGTCGTTCTTCTATTTGTGTCTTGGATGATTCACCAATTTTGTAGGATATGGCAGATACCGATTGGAGCTCACCACTCTGCCGCATGGACCTACAAATGTTGAAAGTCACTTCTTCATTGTTCAACCGAAATTTCATCTGCCCTTTTTCCATATCAACTAAAGCTCTACCCGTAGCAAGGAATGGCCTCCCAAGAATAATAGGCACCTCAAAATCGACTTCACAATCAAGAATGACAAAATCTGCTGGAAATATGAACGACTCCACTTTTACTAGCACATCATGGAGTATCCCTGTAGGCCTTTTTACTGTTCGATCGGCCATAAGTAGCCGCATCGCAGTGGGCTTTGGGTCACCCAAACCCAACTTCTTATAAATCGAGAGGGGCATGAGATTTATGCTTGCCCCCAGATCACATAATGCTTTCGCAAAATGTAATAACCCAATTGTACAAGGAATAGTAAATGCACCCGGATCTTCTTTCTTTTGCACTAACGACCTTGTAGCAATAGCACTACAATGCTGCATTCTGTCATCATCCTCAAAAGTGACCGATCTTTTCTTTGTAACCAAATCTTTCATAAACTTGGCATAACCGGGCATTTGTTCAAGAGCTTCTACCAAAGGAACATTGATAGAAAGTTGCTTCAACATTGTTATAAAACGCCGATATTTGCCATCTTCGGTCTTTTTCACTAATCTTTGAGGAAAGGGGGGTGGAGGTCTAGGCATGGGAGTTACCTTTTTAGGCACTTCAGCAACTTCCTCAGTGTTATCTTGTACTTCATCACTAACCTCTACCACTTCATCATTGTCTTTCATCACCTTTTCCACAATAGACGGCATAGGTGGGTCAATAGTTTGTTTACCACCACGAGTAGTAATTGCCATGCAGTGTCCATCATTTTTCGGATTTTGGACAGTGTTGCTAGGAAGAGTGCCCGGTTGCCGTGTGTTCACAGTTGCAGATAATTGAGCCATTTGCAATTCAAGCTGCTTGATTGATATGGCATGTGTATCAACTTTCTGTCCAATACCTGCTACATCACTCCTTAACTCTTTGGTGTGCTCATCACTAGCATCGAACCTCCTCATCATCTTGTGCAACATATCCTCAACTCGCGCCATACTACCTCCACCATCCCTAGGAGCAACTTCACGATTTTGAGGAGGAACATATGGCCCACTCCTCTCATTTCTGTTACCATAGTTACCCCTGTTGAAGTTGTTGTCGCGGTTGTAATTTCCATCACGAACATAATTACCCTCGCGGTTGTAGTTACCATAGTTCCGACCTTGATTTCCTTGACCTTGGCGCCAATTCTCCTGATTGGAGCCTTGGGCATTTGGTCGGAAACCCCCCGTCTGATCATTTACTGCATAAGAATCTTCCTCATAATAATATTCATCAGTTGGTGGTGGTGGTTTAGACAAGTAGTTCACTGCGTTTATCTTTTCTGCACCCCCAGTGACATGTTTTAACACTAACCCAAGCTCAGTTCTCATCTGTGCCATCTCTTCACGAATCTCATCTGTGGCTGGGTTGTGTGTGGATTGCACTGCAAAAGTATTTCTCCCAGTATCTGTCTTTCTAGTACTCCATGCTTTATTATTTCGGGAAATTTTCTCTAATTTTTCGGCAATTTCAGCATAAGGACACTCCCCATAAGAACCACCTGCTATAGTATCCAATACCGCTTTATTATTATCATCCTGTCCCCGATAGAAGTATTCTTTGAGTGACTCATCATCTATGCGGTGATTGGGGACACTTCTCAGAAATGAAGTGAACCTATCCCAAGAACTACTAACTGATTCTCCTGGTAGTGCCACAAAGTTGTTAACTCTATCTTTGTGATTTAGTTTCTTGGAGACCGGGTAGTAACGTGCTAAGAAAACGTCCCTTAATTGGTTCCAAGTGAAGATTGAGTTATAAGGAAGCTCAGTGAACCAAATGGCAGCCTCTCCCGTCAGTGAAAGAGGAAATACTCTTAGCCCTATTACATCCAAATTCAAATCAGGCCTCCCTACACAGCTTTTACACACTGCCCTCACCTTAGCTATATGAGCATGTGGATCCTCGGACGGTAGTCCGGAAAACAAACCTCTAGCAGTGAGCATTTGCATTAGACTACTAGTGACTACAAAGGTGTGACCTTCAGGTAGAGGGGGCAATACAAGTGGCCCATCAGAATCTGCAATATTGTCATAGCCTCTGTAGTATTCTTGAGGACGTGGTGCGGGATTTTGTCCCCTTTGTGCACCTGGATTAGGATTATCAGGTAATAATCGACCATGAGCATCAACCGGAGCTGGGTTGTTCAGGTTTGGATCATCATCATTTATACCCAAGTTTCGATTCATTCTTCGTAGTGTACGCTCTAACTCGTGATCGTAGGGAAACAAGGGTTCTCTTCCGCTCCGTGTATTTGGCATACAAGGACGTCAAACTTAAAAAAAATCAAAAACAACAGAAAAAGTAAAATCAGGAAAATATTAACTAAATTTTAGTAATAAATTAAAGTTAATCTAAAAGCTACTTTCCCCGGCAGCGGCGCCAAAATTTGATACGCTCAAACTTACTTCTCAAATAAGAAGTAAAGCGGTCGTATCAAGTAAAGAACCCAACTAATGAGGTTGGGATCGATCCCACAAGGAAAATAGTTCAGACTTAACTTTATTTTATTATTACTATTATTTAGCCAACTGTTTTCCAATAAACCAAAAGACAAAAAGGGGGGTTTTATTTCTAAATTAATGAAAATAATTAACTAAATAAGAATGAACAACTAACAATTTTAACTTTCAGAGTTTAATCAAATTATAAAAGTAACTAGGGTTTTAGTGTTCCCCACAGGTTCCTAACTTGGTAAATCTAACTATAACAGCTCTATCCTGATATCTTGCACGTAAAGTGATAAGTTATGTATCTCTAAATCCTTGGTCCGGCATCTAGAGAATTTCACTCCGCACCTTGGTCCGGCTACGTGTGTTGCTATACTAACCCTTATCTTTACCTCATATTAAACATCGTATTCGGTATTTGACTAAGCTATTAACTCGTACCAACCAATACTAGTCTATTAGATAGTCTACACTAAATCTATGTTGATAATTCTTTTCCTATTATCTACCTCCTTGGTCCGGCAAGTAGCATTAAGGCGAGTTCTAACGTTGGCCACCGTTAAAAAGAATTCTAAACGAAAGAATTATCAATACATGCAAGACACCACTCTAGAAATTGTTATTGAAGTTAGATTTCTACCTTGTTATTCACCCATGGTTCCCACAACCCTAGCTATGAGGTTTAGTTACCCATGTTCGTAATTACACAATTCATATCGTTAATGGAAAAGTTCATGCACTTACTTTTATGAAAACGAATAATTTCCCAGAATTCAACTTGATTAATCACCGAAATCCACAACAATCAATTCCCGGAAAATATCTTAATTTCCAAAATCAAGAGTTTACTAATATAATCGAAGAACTATAAACTAAAAATTATCCAGAAAGTCTAACCTCAAAAACGAGGTTTTTCCAACTATTTATAAGAAAAATAAAAACCTAATCAAATAAGGATTCTATTTACTAAAAATCTGTCCAAACGCGTCTGGGTCGACGGACCACGTGACGGACCGTCATGGACACGATGGACCGTCATAGCCTCCGTCGTCCCATACTTCACATCTTCTCACGTTGCTTTCTTCATTCCCCCCGACGGACAGGTATGACGGACCGTCGCGAGCATGACGGCCCGTCGAGGGTCTTCGTTCCAATACACTTGAACTTTGGAATTTTGGGTACTGGGATTACTCTCTGATAATTACGACGAACATGCAGGACGGACCGTCGTATCTGTGACGGTCCGTCACGAACTTCCGTAATCCCACACTTGGTCAGACTTCCCCAAATTTCCTTCAGCAACTTCTTCCTTCACTACGATGCCACCTACGGACCGTCACAGCCGCGACGGACCGTCATAGGCTCCGTAGGTGGTCTCTTCTGCAATTCTTTCTCAAAAACTCCCGCGTTCTTCCTTAGACAGATTTTCTGCAAACAAAGATAAACTTATATCAAAATCAACACAAAAAGGCTCTCGACACACACTAAACTTAAGGAAAAAGTATTAGAAATACCGTGAAACCACGGTACATCAATGCCTTGTATTAAAAAAGGAGCAAGTGCAAAATATTATAAAACCACCGTATATTGGTAGGATCGGGCGGCTATCCCACTAGTGTAACATAAAAAAGCAATTGCAACACTATAACACATGAATAAAAATCAACATATTCAATACTATCATAAGAATCAACATCACAATTCACATGCTTCATCACATAGTTGGTCCTCTCATGGAAACCAAAGTCAAATTGTAAGCATACTAGAGCGTGGCAGTCCGATTTTTATACCGAAACATGGAAACCGATCCTAATTAGCATGTCGTAACGTGGCAATACGATCCAAGTTAGTGTGCCGGAACGTGAAAGACGATCCCAATCACACATCAGAATACCACATCAAGATCACCCATTCAAGTCACGATTTTGGGGTATCGATATTCATATAACTCATCCAACATCTATGATCATATTGCAACATGCATACATATACACGTATCACAACGAAGCAAAGCAAATGTATGTTACAAAATAATTAAATCAAAACCATCACATACCTCGAATCCAAGATTGAATACCCTAAGACACTTGAATCTTCCCCTTTCGGATTCTTTTCGCTTGTTCTAGGTCTACAAAATAGAAATACACAAGGATCAACAATCAAAGGTGTAATTATTTGGATTATAACAAATCCAATAACCCTAGACCAAACAGAAGATCATAATACCTAAATTAGGGATTTTCCACCATAATTCTTAGAAACAAATTCTTCCCCATCGATAATAATCCAAGGTAATAGGTTCTACTGATTGAAAAATAAATCCTGGGAGTTAAAACCTTACCTTTAGCCACAAAAATGGTGAAAACATGATAAGAACTCGTCTGGGGTTGCCTCCTTAGTCCTAAAAGTTAAAAAATACAAAATAGGGTCGTCTTAGGAGTTATAAGCGACTTTAAAACGCGTTTGGCCCGCTCCAGCGGACCCATCCCGTTGCAGTGGCTACTCACCAGCGGCCTAAATCCCACTACAACGACCTCAGAATGTACACATTCATGTAAAGATCGATTCCAGGAGTTCTATTCGTTCTAATTTGATTCTGTAAAGTGCTACGGGTTCCTTATAGTCTTAGATATCCACCAATGTAATAAAATTCACAATTATATCTGTTAATCATTACTAGACTTTTCCATACACTTTAATGAATTTGATTTTTTTCCAAATCTGGAACTAGGTTGGGTAATTCTAAATTACTATTCTAAGGAGTTTTCTGGCCCTAATTCTTTCTTCATTGACTTTTCCACGATGACAGAATCAGGTTGTTACAGAAAAAATATTCTTTTAATAAATCAAAGAAGACAAGAAATAAACACTTTTGTAAGGTTATAAATATCAGATATCTAAAATTTAATCAAATTCAAATAAAAGTCAATAAAGCGATTGTGCTAGAACCACGAGACTTGATGTCATAACCTAAACCATCGTGATTGGCACCCACATCCTCTGGTTGGAGAACTATTACTACAATCCAAACCCAGCAACTAATCAAAAAATTAAAGCATTTATTTTACGGGAGAAAGTTAAATACTAGTGAAAGAAATAGAGTTCCCATAAAGTCCAACCAAAAGTCTAATAACAAACTAACATTGCGGAAGTAATGCGTAGAACCTAAAAGTCAATGTACATAAACATCTAAAGGTCAACCATAAGTCTAAACAAGAAGCGATATAACTCCAACCTAATGAACTAATCAAATAACTAGAAAATCTAATTCCTAAATGTGGACATAGACAGAAAAAGAACTCATGGAAGCCTGAAAGAACTGGTTCACCCTTGAATTTGAACGATCATTGATCTTCTAAATGAGGTCTGTCAATAGGCGCTTGAAGATGCCATGGACTCAAAGAAAGAGAAAATACAGTATCAGTACACAATAACACAGTGTACTGGTAGGATCACGCTACTATCTCACTAACTGAAATATACATATTAACATTTACGAACAAGATACAGTTTCAGATTTCAAAAGATTCACAATTATATAAAATCATTAGTCCTTTCATAGAACCCAAATCCAAATTGTTAGCATTCGAGAACTTTGTACCCAATCAGTGTTTATGTTGGAACATGGCAACCGATCCCGTATTTATGTCGCAACGTGGCAATCTATCCAAGTTAGTGTGTCAGAATGCAACACATGATCCGTTCAACAAGCTACAATCACAATGACAAAGTATATTCTCCTAGTCATACAATCAAGTCATGATCCATGGCTTTCATTCATATATCCTCAGTTACAATTAATGTGATCAACAATGCAAAATTCGCACACATACATATAGATTAATGAAGGAAGAACAAACATACATCACACCATCATAGAATCAAAATCATCATCTACCTTGAAACAAGCTTGAAACCCCTAACAAACTTGATTATTCCCTTCCCGGATTCATTACGCTTGTTCGTGGCCTACAATCGATCAATATAAAATGAGAATCAATAAACAATAACTAATTACCTCAATTACATATAATTCAATCAACCCTAGATCATACCCATGATCCTCATAACCAGATTAGGGGTTTTCACATCGTAATTCTTAGATCAAACTCTTCCTCATCGACAATTACCCATTAGATTATGTTCTACGAATCAAAAAATGGATTCGGGGAGTGATAATCTTACATTAAGCCTCATGAATGGTTGAAACTGTCAAGAAAACCCCCAGGTTCATTCCTTATTTCTCAAGTTTAAAAATTACAAAGTAAAATGTTTTTAGGGATTATTTCCGACTTTAAGTTGCGCCTGCCCCTCCAAGCCGTCACCCATCCGGCTACTGCAACCCTTCCTCGGTGGTAGAAATCCTGCCTCAGCATCTTGCATGGAAACAATGATCAATTTTAAGAAATTAAAACCCCCATTGCACAACACACCTTTAACCAACGACACTCAAAAACTACTCGTTCACGTTAAGGTCAATTCAAGGAGTTCTACTCACCCCAATTTAATTTTGTTAAGTCATACGAGTTCCGAAATGACTTATGTACCTACTCATGTTATCAAATTCATAATTAAATCACCCAATTTTTACCATATTTTCCTAGACTTTAATGACTCCGATTTCATCAAAATCTAGACTAGGTTGAAAAATTCTAAGTTACTACGAAAAAGTTTTAGACCCAAAAAAATTTCCCGTTGGCTTTTCTATAACGATCGAGTCATTACACATGAGATGCGCCTTACACATTCCCTTCGGTCAACAAACTTTCATACCTAGACTCCTAGTTCGCAGACCAATAAAATAAAGAGTGAACTTTCTTTTGATTAGGGATCTAATATGGTGACTTGGAACACCAAAACTCAATTCCAAGTGGCTCCAATAAATAATACACTTCTCAAAATATCACATTAATGGCAAAGTCTCTTATTTCAAAACCATTTATTTGGATATAAGGGTGTGAGAAATGAAGACTCTATAAAATAAATAATCCATTTTTGAAATATCACTTTAATTGGAAAAATTCTATTTTCAAAACTTTTCATTTGAAAAAAATAGGGGTGTGATGAATATTTCTCTAATCATCTCTTTCATATTTCGCTGATTCTAGAAGAAACCTATCCGAGAAATATGGAAGAGACGACTCGAGAGATATTACTTGAGGTTTTGAATTTATAGACACTCAACTGTCTAAAGTAAAATGAATTAGGAAAACCACACCCAGAAGGACAGAATGACAACATGAAACAATTACATATATGGCGTCTGAACCTAGCTCAACTCCTAAAAAACTAGTACATGGGTGGAAGATTGACCAAATTCATACACGTAGACGACCAATTCATTCTTCAACAAATATGGGGATCTAGCCCACTCTAAAGAAGCCAAATAAGTATCGTAAAAATCTAAGTAGATTAGGGATCGTGACAATAATAGTTCAAAGTATATAATAAATTCACCTTGTCCAACTATCTCCTATTTCTTATTTTACTTCTTCTCTTGATCGTCTTATTTATATATTTAGTGAGATACTGCAACATCGATACTTCAACATATCATCCACCATTATTTAAAAAAACTGATGAATTTAATATATAGAGGGTGACAGTGTTCGTTTGAACCATGTACTAGAGTCCAAGGAACATTTCCCAACTCAATCTCATTGACAACTTCAACTCATTCTTTATTATTGGAGACCATAAGTAGTTCATATTTCCATCCCAAAAATGACGTGGGACTCCAAAAATATGTTGCAATCTTCACAAATCATTAATTACTATATATGTCCAGGAAATTCTCAAATACCCCTTCCTCCTAAATTGGTGTTTGTTTCTTTCCAGATCTACAAGAAATAATAGAACTCGAAAGGATAGTTTTTGGATCAAACATAATAAAATAGACAAAAAGTTCTACTAGTATGTCCACGTCCAATATAATATTTTTTTTAACCACTAACATGTAACATGAGATGCTAGGCATATAGGAGTACGTGGCAATAAAAGACATAAGATTCCCTCGGGACACGGGAGAGGAAGAGAAAAAAGTACAACTGTATTTCAAGCCAATGACATGGACAAGAAGACAAGGGGAGACAAGGTGTTAGGATATTCAGTTGCACATATGAGCTTTATATGGATCTGAGCTCTATAAGAATATCGATTGACATTATTAAGTTGCACCACCACATGGTCCTATATCATGTGACAACAGAATGAAAATGTGAAGCATGTAAAGATATGACACTTGAGTCTATCGCGCAATCCTGAAAAAGCATATGGTGGAGGATTGCTCAAGTCCATATAAGCAGACCATCAATTAATCCTCCAATCAATGTGAATCGAGCACATTATAACAAAACCACATATTTATCGTGAAACTCCAAGTAGATTAGGGATCGGGACAAAAATAGTTCCAAGTGTATAGGAAATTCACTGTATCCAACTATCTCCTATTTCTTCCTCTACTTCTTTTGATAGTCCAATTTATATTTAGTGAGAGATAGCAATATTAGTACTTCAAGATGTCATCTAGCATTATTAAAAAAAATGATTATGTTAGAAAGACTGAGGATGACATTGTTCCTTTCCTCATTTACCAGATTCAAAGATACATTTCCCGACTTAGTCTTGTTAACATCGTCATCGTATTCTTTATATTACCGAAGACCATATAAGGAGTTCATATTTCCATCCCACAAGTGATGTGGGACTCCAACACTAATGTTGCGATATTCACAGATCATTGATTACATATGTACAGGAAATTATCCAATACACTTACCTCCTCAATCGGAATATCTACAAGAAAGACTAGAGCATGAAAGGAAAGTTTTGTTCATGATAATATATGGAACTTAATTTTTATATTTAAGCTTATTTGGCATATATTTGAGCGTTAGAATTTGAAGAACAAAAAGGCATTAAGAAAAACATGACTTAAATTTTAGCTCATTTTACATGAATTTAAGCAATACATGACTAAAGCACATATATACATGTAAAATTCAAATATATATAATATAAGTTTTGCATAATACATAAATTTTCATTTTAACTTGGTCTCAACTGAAATCTACGACCTCCAACTTTAAAAGTGCACAAGTTAGAATTTTAATTTGTATAAAATTGAACAATTAGAAATATGCATCATTGCATCCTACGTGCAACAATATTTATAGGGCGTCATGTAGAAATAATTTGGTCATGCAGGACGCTACATAGGGTGCATATGTATACATGTTCAACTTTATACTAGTTTAGTGTCAATTTATGCACACAAAAAATTCGAAGGCATAATACAAATTCAAGTCAACTTAAAAGGAAAATTTATCTATTATGTGTTAAATTTTAGCCATTGTTTACATGTCCTTAAAAAAATGTTTAAGTTAGCCTAAGCTAACTAGATAAAACTTTTGTAAAACAATATTCACTAAAAAATATCCAAAATAGGCCTTAGGAAGTAATATAGGACCTCAAGAAAAGTGGTATGATATTTGATTTATATAAAATTACAGTTAAAAAAAATGTGAATCAAACGTGAATTTTCAACTTCTAGTAGAGTACGTCAGAATTCAGAAGTTGTTCCCCACACAAATAAACTTGCAAGGAAAATTCAAATTTTCATTTGGTGTTCTTTTTTTCTCTTTTTGGAGTGACATGTTTTTTTGTTTTTCTAAAAATGTATTTTAAGGATGATTTTTGGTTACATATTTAGCTGAAATCCATCTGAATTTTAGTTTGATTACTTAGGATTTTACCCAAATTGACCCGGTTACAAATTACAACGTAATGTATATTACTTCTTTCTTTTGACTTTATGTGTAATTAATTACTATTTAGGGAACTATAATGACTAATGAGTTTTTTTAAAAATAATTTGAATTGATAATTAATATGGCTTATCATTATTTTTATATAATTTGTAAATACGTAATAAATAGATATATCTCTTGATCGTCCAATTTATATTTTTCGTGAAAGATTGCAACTTTGTTACCTCAAGATATGATCTAGTATTCATAACATATTTTGACAGAATAGCACAATAATAAATAGAAAAAATAATAAAAGACCTAAAATAAACACATGTGAACAAAATAAGGCAACAACTATTAAATGGAGCAAACAACTAGTCATTATAGAAAATAAATAAATACAAATTAAAAGAAACAGGTAGCGCATGAACAACCCAACAGAGCAACAATAATAGTAGCCTAACAACAATAATTAATTAAAAGGTAGAACATCTAAGATAATAATTCCATAAAAAATTGAATCATTCTAACAAAAATCGTCATAAATAGTGAAAAGGAAATTAGCCCAAAAACAAAAATATTTATAATAAAGTATGAGTGAAAGTAATCAACAAAATCAAAATAGAGTAAATTTTACCCCAAAAAAAAATTATAAAGATAAAGTTATGAACACTTAAAAGAAATTTCCAAGCTGTATTTAATTTGATGAAGCAACATCAGCTGTTTGCCAAAGGTAGTACATAGGTCATTTCATGGGGTATCTACTGATCGTAAGAAGATTTTTCCAGTACATGCTTGGTCTGCCCCACAAATATCAAACAAGTGAATTTTGGATCAATCACAAAACCTCTCACTGAATTATTAAAGAAGCATAAATTTGTGCGGAATGTGGGTACTACTACAACTTTTCATGTTCTCAAAAATTCACTAGTGACTGCACATGTCTAGGCATTACCAGACTATGATAAGCCATTCATAATTGAGACTGATGCAAATGGTTCAGGAATTGGTGTTGCCTTGATGCGGCAAGGGCATCCAATTGCCTATATCAGTAATTCATTGGCACCTAGACAACAGGCTATGTGTGTGTATTATAGAGACCTATTAGCCATCAAATTTGCAGTTACTAAGTGGTCTCATTACCTATTGGGCAGATACTTCATTGTGAGAACTGATCGAAAGGCACAAAAACACCTCCTGGAACAAAGTATTCATACTGATTTTCAGGTTACTGGTATTTCTAAATTGATTACCTTTGAATTTACTATTTGGTTCAAGAATGGGACTGACAATAAGGCTGCTGATGCCTTGTCAAGAAATCAAAGTGCCGGGTTGTTGGCTGTTTCAATCTTAACTCCTAATGATACACATTTGGAGAGAATTAGTTTAGCATGGACATCTGATACTGCAAAAAAAAAAAGCCTTATAAATTGTATACCTTGATTGGTTCTCAACAAAAGTTTAAAGGAAGGCTAGTTGTATGTCACGACTGAAATCTATACCCCAGACGAGACCGGCGTCGTTGACCTCTTAGAGGTTGCAGACAAGCCTACTTACGTCATTCTTACTTCAGCTAGGTTAATTTTAGCGGAAAATTTGAAACTTTTGTCTCTTAACATACTTATTAATCATTTCTAATACATTCATAATTTGTTCACCGTCAACCATCTAACATTAAGATCATCAAATGAAAGAAATAGTTTAATATAGCAATAAGTGAATACTTGCCAAAATGGCACCAATACAATGTCTGAAATAATACGGGAAAGAAACGCTAGTGGAACATACTCTACTAGCTCAATCCTAAGACTAAGCTAGAATATAAATGGGCAAGCATCCTCGAAAGCATGAGGGCCTACCAAGTCCGGATTAATGCTCGACGTCCGGATAGCTTCAGCGTCAACCTGTAGCTCTAGCGTCCACCTGTGCCTGCACCTAAAATTGTAGAGTTGTATAGGGTTAGTACACACTTGTACTAAGTTTGGGTATATGAAAGCACACACCAAGGACATGCATGAGTAAGAATAGCTCTTTCCTAACAACATGATTATGGAAAGTCAAATCAGTGGACTTGCCAAATTTGGATTAGGAAAGTCAGTGAGCTTTCCAAATTTGGATTAGGAAAGTCATGCCATGAGAGTAACATGCATCATCATACTTATCATATTGCACACAACACATAACATCTTACACATAGCACATATCATATAACATATAACACATAACATATTTCATATCATTCATTCATATGCCATGAGACCTTGGAATCATGGACTTGATATTAAGACTTTCCAAATTGAGGGCTCAACATATGGGACCTCAACTAGGGAGTCTTCATTAGCAAACACAGAGTCTGCTTCATTCATTCATACGTACTTTATTTCATTTCGTTCATAGGCTAGTGTGACCACCAACTATACCTATGATGTAATTTATGACATTCATCGGATTTGCTGTGCAATGATCAAGAATAACCTAGTGTCATTACTTGAGTATAGCTCACCTCTTGATTATCCTAAGCTAACACCTTTGGTATCATTCATTTCATTATGTTCATCATTTGAGGCTGGCCTCATTCATTCATTGGGAACTTTAACTTTAACCGACATAGATCATGTGAGCATCATGAAATCCAGTGTCTCCCCCACACCGAAAAGAGGTGGAATCATCGGCCAAGGTGACCCAAAACATGCTAGCATACATGGGAATTTAACACCGCCAGATCCCTATATTGGCAGTATAGGTTCGAAGACCAGGAGATATAAAGAGACCCATACCCGGCAAGCCAGACAGTCTCATCTCATGAGAGTTATGTGAACCTCCGCCCTTCCCAAAAGAAGGCATCACCGCTCATAGCTAGTCTATCGGTGCTCAGTATAAAGTTCCATTACATTCAACTCATACGTCATGGAAGCTGGCTTCTAGTATGAGGACGTCATAGCTCAATAGATGATTTTTCATCTCATCATTAGTATTAAGTGTGTTAATCTCAATAATTTCATTAGAGTATTCATAGAGACCGGTCTCTTCATTAACTTTACACTCTCATAGGTGAGTACATTTTGGTAACAATTACTTAGGCTCATTTGAGATTGTTCTCATCTTTTACATTAGCCTCATATCATGTTGTCACCACATTCATTAACATTAGCACAATTTCTCTTCATAATTACTCACCCCCTTTTTTATGTGAATGTTTATTTCATCATATGCCAATGCACTTGGCCATTTGTGTGTTTCACACTCTTACTTAACCCTTCTAGGGTTTTATCATTTTATTACATAATAATCATTTCATCGTATGCCAATGCACTTGGCCATTTAGTGTATTTTACACTCGTACTTAACCCTCCTAGGGTTACTTCATTTCATTACATACATCTTAGGTTCACTTATTTTTAAACGTATGATAGACTTATGGGTCTATACATACAAGCCATGAGGCTTCATTCATAGTTCGTTAAGTGACTCATATCTTCCTAAGATTATGTTGTACTAGACTTATGTATCTTGTATGTATGCCAAGATCTCGATTTTGATCTAAGTAGGTGGCATTATTCTTGAACATTTAATTCACGTATGACTTATGTATCAATATGGAAATTTTGGCAAGGAAACCCAAGTTCGAACCCCTTGGACAATACTTACATTTTTCCTTGACTTTATTTTTAGTCTTCATGATATTGGGACCCTAGATCGAGACCCAACATCAACATTCTCTCTTTATTTTTCTCCTTGGATTCTCCTCCTTATTGGCCGAAGGGTTGTGGGATCGAACCCCTACAACCCCTTTTATTTTTCATTTAAGATTTTCTTGTCCAATTCGCCTAGACCAAGAGGTTGTGGGATCAAACCCCCACAATCTCTCTTTAATTATTCTTTATTTCTCTAGGGACTATGAGGTTGTGGGTTCGAACCCCCACAGCCTCCTTATTTTTTTATTTTAATTTAAAAGTTAACTACTTAAGCGTTGGCAGTGAGGTTGTGGGATCGAGCCCCCACAGCCTCACTTTATTTTCTTTTTAATTTCTCTCTTTGTCTCCTCCTTAGGCCAAGAGGTGGTGGGTTCGAATCCCACTCCTTCCAATATTTTTATTAATTTAAAATTCCCCTATTACTCTCTTGTTTGTCCAAGAGGTTGTGGGTTCGAATCCCACACCTCTCATTTGTTTTCCAGCTTTCATGTAGTGAGGTCTTGGGTTCAATCCCCACTGACCTCACATGTTTTAAATATATTTTTAAACCTCTCAACCTCAAGTATACTGGCCGAAAATTCCATCACCAAGTGCTGGAAATTTTATTAAATTTTCTAGCCTTCATTTAACAACATTCATACGTTTGTTTTGAGGTACTTTCACGATTCGTTTAATACATTCTTAGGTGTAGATTCATTGTTGTTTTAGCTTAGATTTTTCCACTTAAGATCATCCACCTTACACTTTATTTAACATCACAATTTACACACCTTATGCACAATAATTCTAATCATCAAACAAGCCATTTTAAGACTTCAAACGGAGAACAACAACAAACATTTTACACATTGCACCACATCATTTTCGGTTGACATCATTGAACATGCTTGCTATTTCCAAACATTAAATCACAAGGAACATCATATTTCACACTTATCTACCAGCAACCATACCAACAACATGATTTCTAAACTAATTTAGATTGATATCGGAAGGAGACTAGGGACAAGGAGTTCAACAATAAAGGGGACATCCCTAGTTTCATACGTTGAATCTTGTAGAAAGAAATTTCTCTTGGAGAAAAGATTCCTAGAGAGAAAACCCATACCTTGTTGTTGCTTTACACACCTTCCAAGTGCTGCCCAAATCCTCCCCTAAACCTTCAACACAAACCCGTCGAGAAGATGATGCAAAGTTTTCGTTTCTTAAGTTAGCTTGCTTGCTTGTATATTTTTTTTGTAAGTTCTTTGAGTGTAGAGAACTTTTGATTCTTTTCTAATGCTTTTATCTTCTGTTTTTTGCAGCCATGAAAAACAAATTGGCCGAGAGAGAGAGAGATTTAGGAGTGAGAGAGAGAGTTTGTGTGAGATAGTGCCTCTTAAAACTAGGATAGTTGGCAAGACTTAGTCAATTTTAAAAAAACATTAATAAATAAATAAATAGATAATAATTAATAATAAAATCTGATTTTCCTTTTTAATCAGCCATTAATTATTAATTTATTAAACTAATTCACCAATAAAAAAAATCACATTAAATCATTGCTCCCACCTAGGTTCGAACCCGGGTGGAGCAAGACTTCATTTCAAGGGCTCAATTTCGGCCCTCTCTCCCCAAATTTCCCCTCCACTTTATTAATTAAATATTTAGTTACATATTTAGGGTAATTACGATACTACCCTTAGCCAGGAAAAAGACCATTTTACCCCTAGATCCTTCAATTCTAAGATTTCTTCTTTTTAAGTCCGGTAAAGACTCCTTCGAGTAAATCTTCGTATTCGAGAGCCCTACATGGTTGGAACCAACCTTTCCAAGCTCAACTAACTCCCCAAGTTAGTTGACATGGCTGAAGCAAGGGTTCCGAGGTCTGGTTCTACGCGCATCAATCCGTGTGAACCCTGGTCTAATATTAGGCATTCTTGACACATTAAGCATTTCTTATCTTATCCATTTTTAGGGTTGTTACATTATCCCCCCCTTAGGAACATTCGTCCCCGAATGACACTACTCTTTACTAACAATAAGTAAGTCATCTATAGAACATACGCATACATAGGTAATTCAATACTTCCATTGGTGAATATCTGATTCACATATTAACATGATGGTGTATATCCTTGAGACCTACTAGTAGCTTCACATTAATAGACTAAGGAATTCTTCCCTAAACTAGTCTCATCAAAGCATAAAATATAAGTCAACATATAAGTCATACAAATCAGCAACCAACATGATGAGTCAAACATATTAACCTCATACTAGTGCATAAACACCATACACAGTCAAATATATGAAAGATTAATTAAGGCTACGCACCCGAGGCTTCATCAGAAGTGCCTTCCCCTGCACCCCTATACTTGAGTGCGAAGAATCGTTGCCTCCTTGGAGCCTCTTCACTTGGACCATTAGGCTGAACTCTCTCCTTCCCTTGTTCTTGACTTCTCCTATTCGGACAATCCTTCACCATGTGACCCGGTTTGCCACAACTATAACAAACGTTAGTGCCCATCATACACTCTCCTCCATGCAGTTTGCCACACTTTCTGCAAGGTGGCCTCTCCTGAGGTGTATCTACTCCACTATTTCTCTTAACTCTTGGCTCGGAATCCCTATCATAGCGACCCTTGGATGAACTTGACTCCCCTTGGTGGGAGAGTCCCTTCTTAAACCTTGGCTTATCCCTGATTTCAGTACTACTCTTCCTAGAAAAATTCTCCTTAGCTTGCCTTGACCTGTTCCCTGCTCTAGTGTGCTTCCTCTTCCTGCTTTCTTCCACTTGCTAGACATGGACCATAAGCCTGGAAAGGTCCATGCTGTCATGCAGCATAGCTGCCCTACACTCCTCCTCGATATCCTCAGCAATCCTTGTCAAGAATCTACTCATCTCGTCTCTGCTGTTAGACACAAGAGAAGTGGCATACCTGGATAATTTCATAAACTTCAGGGAATACTCCCTGACTGTCACAGATCCTTGCTTAAGGTTGATAAATTCCTCAACCTTGGCCTCCCTCATCTCCCTGGGAAAGAATCTCTCCAGGAAGGCTGTCTTAAACAGATCCCAAGTGACGGGAACTCCGCCCAATGCTCGGCTATCCTGCCACATCTTGCACCAAGTCTGTGCAACATTGAGCTGATAGGAAGCCAGCTCAGCCTTCTCAGTATATGTGGCACCCATAGCCACCAGAATCTTATGCACCTCGTCCACAAACTCCTGGGCGTCCTCTGAAGTCCTAGACCCTATGAAAATAGGAGGATTCATCCTCGTGAAATCTCTCAGCCTGTCAGCCATGCTACGAACTGGTGGGTTCTCCCTCTTAACATTTTGCCGGTTGACCTGGTCTCTCATGGACTGGGCCTGCATAGTGATGGCCTGTGCCATCTGGGCCAGAGATGCCCGCACCTCTGCATCAGTCAACTCAGCTGGGTTAACTGGCATAACCACTCCTTCAGCTGGAGCCAGGGGTGGAACCTGATTGCCCCTAGCAGCTTCTCCTCCTCTCCTCTAACCAACGTTCCTTCTAGTATTCATTCTCTGAAAACAATAAGAATTGATGTTAGACACCGTCATAACACCAAGAAATCAGATATTAGGAAAAGCACGATAAGATCAGAAGAAGGGAAATTTTCCTACGCATCATGCAGTCTCTAATTCAGGATAGTGGTGCACTTCACTACCAAGACTTATGAACTACTCAATGTGGTTGGTGTGAACTCATTATCCTCGGAATTTAACCTAGTGCTCTGACACCAACTTTGTCACGACCGGAATCTATACCCCAGACGAGACCGGCGTCATTGACCTCTTAGAGGTTGCAGAAAAGCCTACTTACGTCATTCTTACTTCAGCTAGGTTAATTTTAGCGGAAAATTTGAAACTTTTGTCTCATAACATACTTACTAATCATTTCTAATACATTCATAATTTGTTCACCATCAACCATCTAACATTAAGATCATCAAATGAAATAAATATTTTAATATAGCAATAAGTGAATACTTGCCAAAACGGCACCAATACAATGTCTAAAATACTACTGGAAAGAAACACTAGCGGAACATACTCCACTAGCTCAATCCTAAGACTAAGCTAGAATATAAATGGGCAAGCATCCTCAAAAGCATGAGGGCCTACCAAGTTCGGATGAATGCTCGACGTCCGGATAGCTTCACCGTCAACCTGTAGCTCTAGTGTCCACCTGTGCCTGCACCCAAAATTGTAGAGTTGTATAGGGTTAGTACACTCTTGTACTAAGTATGGGTATATGAAAGCACACACCAAGGACATGCATGAGTAAGAATAGCTCTTTCCTAACAACAAGATTATTGAAAGTCAAGTCAGTGGACTTGCCAAATTTGGATTAGGAAAGTGAGTGAGCTTTCCAAATTTGGATTAGGAAAGTCAGTGAGCTTTCCAAATTTGGATTAGGAAAGTCATGCCATGAGAGTAACATGCATCATCATACTTATCATATCGCACACAACACATAATATCTTACACATAGCAGATATCATATTACATATAACACATAACATCTTTCATATCATTCATTCATATGCCATGAGACCTTGGAATCATGGACTTGACATTAAGACTTTACATTAAGACTTGACATGAGACCTGGGCTTATCCCTGATTTCAGTACTACTCTTCCTAGAAAAATTCTCCTTAGCTTGCCTTGACCTGTTCCCTGCTCTAGTGTACTTCCTCTTCCTGCTTTATTCCACTTGCTAGACATGGACCATAAGCCTGGAAAGGTCCATGCTGTCATGCAGCATAGCTGTCCTATACTCCTCCTCAAGATCCTCAGCAATCCCTGTCAAGAATCTACTTATCTCGTCTCTACTGTTAGACACAAGAGAAGTGGCATACCTGGATAATTTCACAAACTTCAGGGAATACTCCCTGACTGTCATAGATCCTTGCTTAAGGTTGATAAATTCCTCAACCTTGGCCTCCCTCATCTCCCTGGGAAAGAATCTCTCCAGGAAGGCTGTCTTAAACAGCTTCCAAGTGACCGACACTCCACCCAATGCTCGACTATCTTGCCACATCTTGCACCAAGTCTGTGCAACATCCTTGAGCTGATAGGAAGCCAGCTCAGCCTTCTCAGTATATGTGGCACCCATAGCCACCAAAATCTTATGCACCTCGTCCACAAACTCCTGGGGGTCCTCTGAAGTCCTAGACCCTGTGAAAATAGGAGGATTCATCCTCGTGAAATCTCTCAGCCTGTCAGCCATGCTACGAACTGGTGGGTTATCCCTCTGAACATTCTGCCGGTTGACCTGGTCACTCATGGCCTGGGCCTGCATAGTGATGGCCTTTGCCATCTGGGCCAGAGATGCCCGCACCTCCGCATCAGTCAACCCAGCTGGGTTAACTGGCATAACCACTCCTTCAGCTGGATCCTGGGGTGGAACCTGATTGCCCCCAGCAGCTTCTCCTCCTCTCCTCTGACCAACGTTCCTTCTAGTATTCATTCTCTGAAAATAATAAGAATTGATGTTAGACACGGTCATAAAACCAATAAATCAGATATTAGGAAAAGCACGATAAGATCAGAAGAAGGGAAATTTTCCTACGCATCATGCAGTCTCTAATTCAGGATAGTGGTGCACTTCACTACCATGACTTATAAACTACTCAATGTGGTTGGTGTGAACTCATTATCCTCGGAATTTAACCTAGTGCTCTGACACCAACTTTGTCACGACTGGAATCTATACCCTAGACGAGACCGGCGTCGTTGACCTCTTAGAGGTTGCAGACAAGCCTACTTACGTCATTCTTACTTCAGCTAGGTTAATTTTAGCGGAAAATTTGAAACTTTTGTCTCTTAACATACTTACTAATCATTTCTAATACATTCATAATTTGTTCACCATCAACCATCTAACATTAAGATCATCAAATGAAAGAAATAGTTTGATATAGCAATAAGTGAATACTTGCCAAAATGGCACCAATACAATGTCTGAAATAATACGGGAAAGAAACGCTAGTGGAACATACTCCACTAGTTCAATCCTAACACTAAGCTAGAATATAAATGGGCAAGCATCCTCAAAAGCATGAGGGCCTACCAAGTCCGGATGAATGCTCGATGTCCGGATAGCTTCACCGTCAACCTAAAGCTCTAGCGTCCACCTGTGCCTGCACCTAAAATTGTAGAGTTGTATAGGGTTAGTACACACTTGTACTAAGTATGGGTATATGAAAGCACACACCAAGGACATGCATGAGTAAGAATAGCTCTTTCCTAACAACATGATTATGGAAAGTCAAATCAGTGGACTTGCCAAATTTGGATTAGGAAAGTCATGCCATGAGAGTAACATGCATCATCATACTTATCATATTGCACACAACACATAACATCTTACACATAGCACATATCATATAACATATAACACATAACATCTTTCATATCCTTCATTCATATGCCATAAGACCTTGGAATCATGGACTTGACATTAAGACTTTCCAAATTGAGGGCTCAACATATGGTACCTCAACTGGGGAGTCTTCATTAGCAAACACAGAGTCTGCTTTATTCATTCATATGTACTTTATTTCATTTCGTTCATAGGCTAGTGTCACCACCAGCTATACATAGGATGTAATTAAGACTTTCATCGGATTTGTTGTGCGACCTAGTGTCATTACTTGAGTCTAGCTCACCTCTTGATTATCCTAACCTAACACCTTTGGTATCATTCATTTCATTATGTGCATCATTTGAGGTTGGCCTCATTCATTCATTGGGAACTTTAACTTTAACCGACATAGATCATGTGAGCATCATGAAATCCAGTGTCTCCCCCACACCGAAAAGAGGTGGAATCACTGGCCAAGGTGACCCAAAACATGCTAGCGTACATGGGAATTTAACCCCGCCAGATCCCTATATTGGCAGTATAGGTTCGAAGACTAGGAGATATAAAGAGACCCATACCCGGCAAGCCGGACAGTCTCATCTCATGAGAGTTACGTGAACCTCCGCCCTTCCCAAAAAAATGCATCACCACTCATAGCTAGTCTATCGGTGCTCAGTATAAAGTTCCATTACATTCAACTCATACGTCATGGAAGCTGGCTTCTAGTACGAGGACATCATAGCTCAATAGATGATTTCTCATCTCATCATTAGTATTAAGTGTGTTAATCTCAATAATTTCATTAGAGTATTCATAGAGACTGGTCTCTTCATTAACTTTACACTCTCATAGGTGAGTACATTTTGGTAACAATTACTTAGGCTCATTTGAGATTGTTCTCATCTTTTACATTAGCCTCATATCATGTTGTCACCACATTCATTAACATTAGCACAATTTCTCTTCATAATTACTCACCCCTTTTTTTACGTGAATGTTTATTTCATCATATGCCAATGCACTTGGCCATTTGTGTGTTTCACACTCTTACTTAACCCTTCTAGGGTTTCATCATTTTATTACATAATAATCATTTCATCGTATGCCAATGCACTTGGCCATTTAGTCTATTTTACACTCGTACTTAACCCTCCTAGGGTTACTTCATTTCATTACATACATTTTAGGTTCACTTATTTTTAAACGTATGCTAGACTTATGGGTCTATACATACAAGCCATGAGGCTTCATTCATAGTTCATTAAGTGACTCATATCTTCCTAAGATTATGTAGTACTAGACTTATGTATCTTGTATGTATGCCAAGATCTCGATTTCGATCGAAGTAGGTGGCATTATTCTTGAACATTTAATTCACGTATGACTTATGTATCAATACGGAAATTTGGGCAAGGAAACCCAAGTTCGAACCCCTTGGACAATACTTACATTTTTCCTTGACTTTATTTTTAGTCTTCATGATATTGGTACCCTAGATCGAGCCCCAACATCAACATTCTCTCTTCATTTTTCTCCTTGGATTCTCCTCTTAATAGGCCGAAGGGTTGTGGGATATAACCCCCACAACCCCTTTTATTTTTTATTTAAGATTTTATTGTCCAATTCGCCTAGACCAAGAGGAACCCCCACAACCTCTCTTTAATTATTCTTTATTACTCTAGGGACTATGAGGTTGTGGGTTCAAACCCCCACAGCCTCCTTATTTTTTTATTTTCATTTAAAAGTTAACTATTTAAGCGTTGGCAGTGAGGTTGTGGGATCGAGCCCCCACAGCCTCACTTTATTTTCTTTTTAATTTCTCTTTTTGTCTCCTCCTTAAGCCAAGAGGTGGTGGGTTCGAATCCCACTCCTCCCATTATTTTTATTAATTTAAAATTCCCCTATTACTCTCTTGTTTGGCCAAGAGGTTGTGGGTTCGAATCCCACACCTCTCATTTTTTTTTCTAGCTTTCATGTAGTGAGGTCTTGGGTTCAATCCCCACTGACCTCACATGCTTTAAATATATTTTTAAACCTCTCAACCTCAAGTATTCTGGCCGAAAATTCCATCACCAAGTGCTGGAAATTTTATTAAATTTTCTAGCCTTCATTTAACAACATTCATACGTTTGTTTTGAGGTACTTTCACGATTCGTTTAATACATTCTTAGGTGTAGATTCATTGTTGTTTTAGCTTAGATTTTTCCACTTAAGATCATCCACCTTACACTTCATTTAACATCACAATTTACACACCTTATGCACAATAATTCCAATCATCAAACAAGCCATTTTAAGACTTCAAACGGAGAACAACAACAAACATTTTACACATTGCACCACATCATTTTCGGTTGACATCATTGAACATGCTTGCTATTTCCAAACATTAAATCACAAGGAACATCATATTTCACACTTAGCTACCAGCAACCATACCAACAACATAATTTCTATACTAATTTAGATTGATATCGGAAGGGGACTAGGGACAAGGAGTTCAACAATAAAGGGGACATCCCTAGTTTCATACGTTGAATCTTGTAGAAAGAAATTTCTCTTGGAGAAAGGATTCCAAGAGAGAAAACCCATACCTTGTTGTTGCTTTACACACCTTCCAAGTTCTGCCCAAATCCTCCCCTAAACCTTCAACACAAACCCGTCAAGAAGATGATGCAAAGTTTTCGTTTCTTAAGTTAGCTTGCTTGCTTGTATATTTTTTTTGTAAGTTCTTTGAGTGTAGAGAACTTTTGATTCCTTTCTAATGCTTTTATCTTCTGTTTTTTGAACCAAGAAAAACAATTTGGACGAGAGAGAGAGATTTAGGAGTGAGAGAGAGTGTTTGTGTGAGATAGTGCCTCTTAAAACTAGGATAGTTGGCAAGACTTAGTCAATTTTTAAAAAAACATTAATAAATAAATAAATAGATAATAATTAATAATAAAATCTTATTTTCCTTTTTTAATCAGCCATTAATTATTAATTTATTAAATTAATTCACCCATAAAAAAATCACTTTAAATCATTGCTCCCACCTAGGTTCGAACCCGGGTGGAGCAAGACTTCATTTCAAGGGCTCAATTTCGGCTCTCTCTCCCCAAATTGCCCCTCCACTTTATTAATTAAATATTTAGTTACATATTTAGGGTAATTACGATACTACCCTTAGCCAGGAAAAAGACCATTTTACCCCTAGACCCTTCAAACCTAAGATTTCTTCTTTTTAAGTCCGGTAAAAACTCCTTCGAGTAAATTTTCATATTCGAGAGCCCTACATGGTTGGAACCAACCTTTTCAAGCTCAACTAACTCCCCAAGTTAGTTGGCTTGGCTGTAGCAAGTGTTCCGAGGTCTGGTTCTACGCGCATCAATCCGTGTGAACCCTGGTCTAATCGTAGGCATTCTTGACACATTAAGCATTTCTTATCTTATCCATTTTTAGGGTTGTTACATTGTAGGGTCTGATTTGCAATTAAGCCAAACTATTATTGTGTAGTGGCATTCAACACCACAAGGTGGTCATGCAAGTATCGATGCAACTATTAAGAGGTTACAATCCCTCTTCTACTGGAAGTCATTAGCAACTATCATTAGGAATTTTATTCAGAAATGTGATTTTTGTCAAAGGCATAAGTATGATACAACAGCTTACCCTGGACTACCTATTCATGATGGTCTATGGGTTGGTATCAATCTAGATTTCATTGAAGGTCTGCCTAAGTACAAAGAGAAGGATGTAATTTACTAGTGGTGGACAGATTCAGTAAGTCTAGTCACTTCATTGCTATTGCACATTCTTACACTGCTGAATCTGTAGCTCAGTGTTTTTTGGACAATGTTTTCAGATTCCATGGTATGCTAGTTTCTATTATAAATGACAACGATCTTATTTTCTTGAGTTCTTTTTGCAAAGAGTTATTTGCATTGCAGGAGGTATTACTATAGAATCTACATCATACCATCCCCAAATTGATGGTCAAACAGAGGTTCTTAACAGTACCTTGGAGACATATTTGAGATGTTTTCGTTATGATAGTCCTCACACTTGGGCTACTCAACGACCTCTTGCTGAATGGTGGTACAACACTACATACCCCTCTATCTTAAAATGTACACCTTATTAAGTTTTATAAGGTAAAAAAAAACCAAAATATTTGCCTTACTTGGCTCGTGAGTTTTCTAATGATATGGTTGATATATATCTACTAGCTAGAGAGGATGTGATAGCACTGCTCAAGCTCTATTAAACTAGAGCGCAACAAAGCATGAGGGATAAAGCTAACAAACACATGTATGATAGGCAATTTATGGTGAGAGATTGGGTTTACTTGAAGTTGAAACCTTACATTTCAGTGGCTTCTAGGCCTTTCAACAAGCTTGGTGCAAAATATTTTTGTCGTTAGTTGGTCCTTTCTAGAGTTTGTAGCATTCAAATTGCTTTTACCTGCTGATGTCCTTATTCTTCATGTGTTTCATGTCTCCCGGTTGAGAAGGTGTTATGAGGATCCTACTTTCATTTATCATCCCCCCCCCCCACCGTATTACATCTTTCAAGCCCTTATTGTCCCATTTCAGAGTCGGTTTTTGAGAGAAGGTTGGTCAAGAAGGGTACTAAGGGTGTGTGTCAAGTCTTTGTTCAATGGTCTGGCTTGGATGCTTTTCAGGCTACTTGGGAGTTCCTATGTGAGCTGCAATACACATTTTCTGCATTTCACCCTTGAGGACAAGGGTGGTTTCCGTTGGGGGTATTGATACAATGCTTTAGATAAATTGAAATGTTAAATAATAGTGATTAGTGTTCACGGTTATTAGAGTTTGTTAGAAGCAATTATTTTGTTAGTTTTAGCAGTAGATTCCAATTCAGTCTATTAATAGAAATGTTATAAGATTGTAAATCAGAAAATGATATATGATAAATCTGAAATTGACGCTCATTCTCTGAAATCTTATTCGCAACCACTAATTTAATGACCAAGAAATTCTTTTAATAGAGAAATGAAAACTGTCTTAGTACAATACCATTATCTTCAAATCGTGGGCTAAAACCACATGTTAATAAAATATCTGTGTATGCAATCCTATCCCTATTTAATGTATTTGTAGACTACGCTAAAAACATTAAAACATGAATATTAATAAAAGTAACAAATAAAATGAATATTAACGAATGTAACGAATAAAATGAATGACATGTAAAAAGTGCAATTTAACATAAAATAATAATTTAATGAAAGACAAGATATTCGCAATATATTCAATTGATTGTAACAAAAAATAATGTAATTAAGAAAATTAATTGATAAACATCTAAAATTTTGAGAAATAAGAATAAGAATCTAAAAACTTATTTAAAATTAGAAAAATGTATTTTTGTACGATTGAATGAATAAAACTTAAAACTTATAATTTTGAAAATGTTAAGAAAAAATTGGGTGTTAACAACAAACATTTCCATCCTGCTAAAGAATTGGTCCAGGGATCGTGTTACAGATATCTAAGTGTAGCACCATAAAGGAAATGAAAGCCCGCTATCAAACGCATTTTACATCCAGTCTAGATTACTAAGACGAGGATAAATACCTATGTTGCATGGCCTTCCCAAAAAATTTGTTGCTCACGTACCCAATGATATTTTATTTGATAAAACAAACATATCTGGAAGTTGTAATTGTTCGACACATCGAAGCTACTTGGACATACCGATTGTTTGCATTAGCTCATTAGCACATTTACACCTAGAAATATTGTGAACACCTGATTATTTACCAAACCTAAAGTTTTATACCTTTTAATATTTAAGTGTTTACTATGGATCTAAATTAATTGATTTTTTATTTTTTATCTGATTTTTATTTGTTAATTTTATAGGATTTGAAGACAACGAAAATTGAATCACATTTTAAAGTAAGTTTTACAAAAAAATAAATCTATATTTGTTTTTAATTTAGAAGATTGTAAATAAGATAGTGTTTCTTAAAAGTATTTTTACACTAGCTATTTGATTTTTCTTTATTTAATTAATTCAAAATAACTAGTTAATATTTTTATTATATTATAAGTTTACATATCTATATCTATATCTATATCTATATCTATATATCTATCTATCTATATATATATTAAAATTTTATATAATAATAATAATAATAATAATAAAAAAAATAAAAAATAATAAACCTAAAACTACTACTCCACATTTCATACCACTACCGCACTATCACTCCCTCTTTCCACTCAAAACACCCCATTACATATACCCCATTTAGACACTTTCCTACTCCCTCACAAGTGACTCCCCTATATCAACATACCAACATATACATCAGAGAAGAAGACAATCTGAAGAAAAAAAAAACAATCTGCAATAAAATGCCACTTCAATAAAACTTTAGTAAAACAATACTCAATCAGAAATGTTCGAAGTAAGCCTTGGCAGGTCATATAAAACGTCAAACAAAGTGGTATCTTATTTAATTTTTACTAGGTCGCTATTCAAAAAAATGTGTGAATCAAACGAGAATTTTAAACTTATAGTCACATATATCAGAACTCAGAAGTTGTTCCCAACGCAAGTAAACTTTTAAGGATTAATTCTGGTTACATATTTAGCTCAAATCTGTTTAAATTTTAGATAGATTACTTGGGTGGTTGCCCAAATAGACCCGATTACACAATGTAATGAATGATACTTCTTTCTTTTGAGTTTATGTGTCCTTAATTATTATTTAGGGGACTGTAATGAGTAATTTTTTTATTGTGATTCGAATGTTTAATTATGGCTTATCACGATTTATGAATATGCAAAAAAAAATAAAAAATCTAAAGATCAATGATTTTACAAACAAAGTTACAACATGCGTCCTAACTTTGACCCTCATATTCCTAATTAATCATTGAAAAGTTACCATGTTCCATAAGTAAGCTGAGAAAATTCAGTGCGCTGATCTCCTGCTATGTCAAGATTAGAAGAAAACTCGAATAACATTATGTCACAATCTGAGTCTACATCCTGGACGTGATCGGCACTCGAGATCCATTGTTGGTCCCCGAGTGAATCCTCATCCTGTTAGACTACAACTAAAAGACTAACTTAAGCATACAAATCTTAAAATAGAATAAAATTCATTGACTCAAATAATTAACTCAGAATATAATTGTATATTCAATTAGTCAAAACCAGGAAACTCAAGTCTTCAAAACATTTAACATATAACTGAAACAGACTTCTGAATCTCTATTATCTATCAATGAAGTTTCTAACTTACAAAGTTTGAAGTTGAGACAAGACCCACGTCATCCTAACAACTGATATAACTGAAAATATAAGTGGAACTCTCCGGAAGTAAGGAGACTCACCATAGCTAACTCTAACCCCATGTGGTATCAACGAAGCCCATATTGATGACCCTGAATACTTGTATCTGTATCATGAAATGATGCAGGCTAAATGGCTCACTACGTGGAATGTACGAGCATTTAAGGGGAATTCTGAAGCATAAACATATACTTGAACTTGATGAAAAAGAAGGAAACTTACCTCTTCTGAACTCAACTTAACTAAAGAATAAGATACTCAACTGAAAGATATGGTACTCAACTCAAAGGTACTAACTGAAGATACTCAAGGATAAAGCGCCACTAAAATATGCAATATATAGGGAAAACATTTAAAACAGGAGATAACAACTCAATGTAATGAAAAATACAATAATAACTCTGTTTATTTATATATAAATATAATATTACTCTGTGGGAGTTTCTCTAATCGACAATCATCAATATGAGCTATGTGATGACGTAACATCTCGCCCACGTTACAAGAATTGTCCTATACTTTTCCGGTGTATAGAACCTCTCAACTATATGGATCCAATAGTCTATGATAAAAAACATTAATAAGAAATCATCTAAAAAGTATGACCCTTTCTACCCACGTTGGTTACATGCTTCATGGAGACTTGAGTTATCTAAACTTGTCCTCATATCGGTGCTCTCCGAAAAAATATACTCAACTCATATGTTTAAAAACATAACTCTTCCTCTTGTTTGAGATTATTACTCAAAAACTAGGTTTAAAAGCACTCTTTGAAATCGGTGTTTCCTCTCTAGTTTAAATGTGAAATTTTTTTACTTTGGAAACACTTAGTTCCCATATAATCTTTTGAAGAAATGAACTACACTCTTACTCTTACTTAAGTCGATGCTCGTCTTAAAACAAGTTTATAAATATTGTAAAAGACTTTTTGAAATAAAGTTCATGCCGAATTGATGTGAACGACTCAATTTGAGGTTTTCAAAATCATATATACATATATATATTTTTTCCAAAACTAGCCTTCCTTTTTCATGAAAAGTTGTGACTCTTATGAAATGTTGTAACTTTTTTCATGAAAAAGTAGTGACTTATATGAAAATTCGTGACTTAAATGAAAATTCGTAACTTTATGAAGAGTTGTGACTTTAATGAAATGTTGTGTTCTTTCCCAAGGGTTGTAACTTTTCTAAAATGTCGTGACCTTTCAAAGAAGACATAATAACCATATTTTTACACTACCCTTTGTTGTTTATAAATAGAGGACTACAGTGTGCATTCAGTGGGCTCGATGTTTTTTATTCTGTTTTATTCTATCGTTTAATATCCTGGTATATTTTATCACAATCATTAGTTTATGCTTATATTATTAATTTTTGGTTTTTTAATATATGCTTTAAACTTTGTTGTTTATGTTTATGGAAAGTTATTGTTATAAGTATTTGTTAGTACAGATTAAATAATAAATGTTAATTAAATAATCAAGCAAGTTTTCTCTACTGAAGTTTTTAAAGGTACATTAAAAAAAGCCCTTACAAATCTCAAATTTCACATTCAACAACATTATTCCTTCACAATGAAGGATCTGATTTTGTTTTCTTCAGAAAATCTTCAGAGAGTTAATAACTTTGCATGCCCATATTTTTTTTGTTTGTATGTTGTTGTCTATTTTTACTTAATGTTTTGAGGTATCTTATTTCAAAACATAGGAATTTTTATAGTTAGAATGATTTGTTAACATCATTGGATATCTCATAGTTTGATTCCTTTGATGTATGTTTTTTCTCGCTCTTTTGTTTCTTCTTACAAATGTATTGATTTTTTTTTGTTTGGCATGTATATAATCTCACTATGACAAAGATTTTCGTCCATTTAATGGTTTTTTTCTTTCTCATTCGGCTCTTCTAAATATTTTTGGGTAAGTTATGACTATTTTAGTTAAGCTTAGTTTCAACAATATGAAACAAAACCTACTCTAAATAAAAGTAATATCTTAAGCTACAAAATATATGTCTATTACCATAGATTTTTTTTCCTTCATGTCCCAAGTTATTGTTCAGCGTTTGAATTATCTTGGTTAGACTCATTTTTAATTTTTTAATGTTCGAGAATGTTTCTTTCTCATGAGTCTAGAATTAACATTTTAATATATATGTACTTTCATGATGCAACAATGATACATAGATATTCTTGAAAAAGTCGTAACATTGCATTGATGAAGCATCCGGAAGGTCCTTCCGCAGTTTAATGAAGAATGAATTTCTATAAGGGTCAACAATATTATTTTGTTATTGTTCCAAATACATTTTTATCCTTCTAGCAAAAAAATCAGAAGAAAGGCTTCTACCCCTTGGCGACTCGGAACGAATGGGAAGAAGTGAATCAGAAATGAACTTATATAACAGTGCCAATTCTGCTTCCTTATACTCTTGAAAGGTGTCACTTTCACGACTTTGGATAAATACCATTTGAAGTTAAGGAGATAACGTCCAACCTCTTCTTTAAGACTATCTAAGAGTCGTTGGGTATCTGCCTTAAGGCTTAGAAATCCTCGACTGTATGATACATTCGGTAAGCAGCGCCTCCCCAACCACAACAACCCCCCGTTCACCAGCGTCCTATACAAGAGCATATTGGTGAACATATGTCTCTGGAAAATTGGGAGCGACTTCTTCGAAGTTACAAGGAGGTTTCCGCGGTGATTCAAGAGATTCACCAAGAACACCACACACACGTTCCGGGAGGTTTTCAAGCCGAGAACCTCACAAAAATGTTGGACGAGAGACACAGGGGTGGGGGGTGGGGGTGGGGAGGATGGGGAAATACTCCAGAGTCTCCAATCGATGAGACGCCATAGCCCCTACTTTTGGGAAGTCTGAACGAATTTCCGAAACTTACGGGGTTCTAGAGGTACAGAGATGCAACTGTGAAAGGAATAGCAGGGGCGCGCATGACCCCTCCAGTAAAGAATTAGGGCCTTACAATAACGTCAGATAGTTCTTTCTTGCTTTCCTTCTATGTTTCTTTGTTCCACAAGATCTTGAAAAACAGCAGGCGCATGCTCTAGAAAAGCATGAAGCGTTTGCTGACGTTCGCGCATTTCATTTTCACTGAATGAATGCCGCTGACCAGTGTGACCGGTCGATTAGTGGCCATGATTAAGGCACACATAAACCGAGCTATTCACGGGAAAAAAGGTCAGAGGCTGTGCTGCTGGCGGGCAGATGTATAATGTACTACTTCGATCCAGCAACTTCTTAGGAGTAGGTTTTTGCTTGCCCCCCTCCTTACAGTCAAGTGGCCTGCCAGACTGCTGATCTTACTTAAGCACTCGACGTCACAAATAGCAATAAGAAGGGATCTATGCTTTCTATCTTTCAATCGGATACCAATTGCTTGGATGCATTTGAAAGCCTCGAGATGACTTGCAGAAAAAATGCTTTCTAGGGTCTATTTCAAAGTGGTTTAGATCACTTCTTACCTACTTGACTCCCCCCGCCCCCTATTATTATTATTATTATTATTATTATTATTATTATTACTATTATTATTATTATTATTATTATTATTACTATAATAATAATAATAATAATAATAATAATAATAATAATAATAATAATAATAAACACATATAGCTTATCACCATACAACCTAATTAATGTTACTATATATGTAGCGTTAATGTATCTTTTATTTTAGTGTACCACAACATAGCACATAATATATAGTATTGGGTAACCTACTATGTAACAGTTAATAAGGTACCTAACTTCTTTATTTTCCCTGTACCAGACTGATGTCTCATTATTATAATACATTACTTAATTATAAATAGGCGTTCCCCACAAGAAAAGCAAAGATCTTCCATAAAAAAAAAGTTATAAGATGAAAATCTATTATGTGTCCCTAGGAAATCCCTGTGTGACCCAATATTCTTTTGTCTTCTCGTAACTATGCTAGATTAATGTAATAATTATAATATATGATGATGATGATACAGCAAGATAACCTTGATCGACAATAACAATAAGAATAACATTATAATAGTAAAAGTGATAGTATATATTAATCATTCAAATAGTTATGAATTTTTTTTCTAAAAATATTGCATAAAGAATTGGCTAATGACATTAATTAACAAGTCTATTGGAGATAAAAGTAGTACAATCTATAAAAAATCTATATGTAACATCAAGGGGGAAGTCGTGCAAGCAAGCAAAGTGGAATCTATTAGAATAAAAAATAGTACAGCTCAATCAACATATGAATAAAACCAAGAGGTTGGTAGGAAAGGTGACTTTATTTTTCTTTTCAACTTCTTTATTTAGAACTTCCTGTAAAGTGGAAGGGTAGGCCTTTGGCACCAGAATAATAACGAAAAGTGGTAATCATTTGACCTCACACAAGTAGATTGTCTCTAATTTTTTTTAATATTATTTTGGTGTACTTTTTTTAATGGTCTTAACTTATTTATAACTAATATTGATTATCAAAAACTCACATAAATTTTTTTACACAATGAGTTATGATAACGATAAAATTATCAGTTTTTATATTTTTCATCTATAAAAAAGAAAAGGAAAAGTGATGCTTAATTGCTACATATAAACATGACTTAATTTTAACAAAACAATTAATCATCAAACATATAATATGATAGCTTATGTAAAAGATACAAATAATTAGACATCAAAATATTATTAATCATTAATTATATATTTATAATTTTTTAGATATGTGATAATGTAAAATCATTTAGTTTCTGTGAAAATATTCATAAAACATATAAATATTTACTCTTTTTTTCTTATAACGGTCAATTATTAGTAAAGTTATTCAACAGGTTAGAAAGATTCCTTATGCCCGCGCAAAGCGCGGATAAATTACCTAGTTCTTTATATTACCGAAGACCATATAAAGAGTCCATGTTCCCATTCCACAAACGATTTAGGACTACAATAATAATGTTACAATCTTCACAAATCATTGGTTACTATATATGTCTAGGAAATTCTTGAAACCACTTTACTCGTCAATTGGTGCTTTCTTCTTTCAAGATCTACAAGTAAGGCTAGAGCTCGAAAGGAAAGTTTTTGTATCAAACATAATTAAATTGACAATAACTTCCACTAGTATGTCCACGTAAAATATAATATTTTTGTAACCACTAACATGTAAAATGAGAAGCTAGACATCTAGGAGTATGTGGCAAGAAAAGAGATAAGATTCCCTCAAGACTCGGGAGAGGAAAAGAAAATAGTACAATCGGATATCAAGTCAATGACGTGGACAAGAAGACAAGGAAGAGACAAGGTGTTACGATATGCAACTGCACGAATGAGCCTCATATGGATCTGAGCTCTATAGGAAAATCGGTTGACATTATTAAATGGAACGACCACATGGTCCTATATCACATGAAATTAGAAGCAGAACATGGAACATGTAGAGATAAGGCACTTGAGCCTAACGTGCACAATCCCAAAAAAGCTCATGGGTGGATGATTTCTCAAGTCCATATTAATAAGGTATCATATTTAGTAGAGTCTTCTCTTTAGGACTCTATTGTAACTTCTCACTATATATAGGTTATAGATAAGTCTTACCTTTTTCTTAGTTTATTTCTTTGTTATAGATGTTATAAAGAATCTATATATACTTAGTTTACAATGAAGAAAATACATCATTCCTTTCATTCTACTAGAAACTTTATACTTTATATGGTAAAAAGAGTCAATTAACTCTCCTGAGTAAATTTTTTTCAAGAAACCCTCTCACCCTTCCCAGAAAAATGTCCCTAAACATCACTACTGTAACCAACTGTGATGCCAATACAAAGATGGTTCAGTTTAATCCTGTCACCGCATCACCATTCAAATTTACTAGCAGCCAAAATTTTTCCCTTTCGAAAGAACAAGTGTCCATGCTTATGCGTTGTCACAATCTTTTTGGCCATCTCGACGGTTATTACCCAGCCCCTGCTCGTACATTGTCTCAAATTAATCAGAATGTCTAGAATCATGCATTTGTTTCATGTATCAGCAAGATGAACTAACTCAAAATGCCATCTTGTCCTCAGTTTATCCAACTCTTGCTGCAACAGTTGTCGATGCATCCACTTCCCAGGCTGCTTGGGGTGCTTTCCAAACTGCATATGCCAACAAATCGCAAAATAAGGATCTTCAGTTTGCGCGATCGTCTGGCTCGCCTCGCAAAAATATAAAACCTTCCTCTCGCTTATTATCTGCACAAGGTTCGATCTCTCTATGATGAAATTGCCACTGCTAGAGCTCCTGTGTCCAATGAGAAACTGATTGTCAAAATCATCACTAGACATGAACCTGAATTTAGTGAAATATCAGCTACTAGTCTTGCAACAAATTCTACTATCTCTTATCCATAACTTTATGAAAAGTTATTTGACCATGAATGTAACATCTCGCAACTAGAAATGACTAGAAAATAGTTTAAAATCTTAAACATACTTATTTTTTAACAGAATAAGAAAATTTGGAAAATTTGTCCAAGTTAAAAAGAGAGTTTTTGTCATATTCATATGAACATAACTCCTAGATAATAATGAGTTAGGTGTAGTTCAAAATGTGATTGGAAATTCCTTAGAATAATCTTTTCAACCCCGCCATGTTTATGCAATTTTGATATGGTATGAGTGAGTTATGCCTTCCGGAAGTTGGGATTTTTGATTAAGGAAAGTCCAAATCCGGATTATTGAAGTGCAAACTAATCTTTTCCATTGTTCAGTTTAGAAAAAGGAGAAGTTACACTAGGTCTTGGAGAAGAGATAAAAGAAGAGAAACAAAGATTGAAATCAAGAAATCGACAAGGACGTTCGAGCTTTACAAGGTATGTTAGATCACATAGTGTTAGGTTATTCACAGACACACAATCTTGTTTAACTTCACTGAATTTAAGTTTTTTGAATGCTAAGAAAGTGAGTTCTTAAAGAACATCATAGAAAATTTGTTGAGTTCTTGATGATTGTGTTGTTAAAGTTTCTTGATGGTTTAACTCATCTTTTTGGGTGTAATTTCAGGTTGAATATAATTCGAGAGTACCCCGTAGTCATAATACGGGGTACTCGACCTCTCGGAGGTTTTGTACAAGCCTTTAGCATTCCTGAACAGTAAGCATATGAAAAATAACAGAAAATTTTAAACCATCGAACACTTCATAAAATAAGACTTTTTATGACATTATGTCTCAAAACTATGTATACCATAAAGACTTAAGTTCATTTTCAATACAACTTAGGGATATGACCCTTACATAATCAAAATACATATAGTAAAGACAATATTGAATAAGGCAAATTGTTCTCGAAACTATGAGGACTCCTCAAATCTTCATTATCAAAGCTCCTTAGAAACCCATCTTCCATGTACAAGACACCACATCTCCAAACCCTACACTTTGTAGGCAAAGTAGAAGAAGGGGTGAGAACAAAACTACTAAGTATTTAAGCAATGCATAAAAATCATTGAAACAATGCATAAAAATCATTGAAACATACTTGAAAAGGGAAATTTAGTTTAAACATGCTCTATGAACTTTTAAACACCATTCTTTAAAGAGTAGGAGAATCACAAGTCATACTCAACTCTTATAAGTTTCATCAAAGTACATAGGATAAGGACATTACCAAGGCATAGTCTCAATATAGTCAATATACTCACACTATCTCATATAACACATAATACACATGCATTGTCACATATCAAGTTCATAATCTCATAATTGAACAACTACATGAATAACCCTAAGTTCTACTTGTGAAATGCATAAGTAGGATCCATAGTCCTACCTACACTAAGTATCACCTTTAGGCCATCGTGATCATACTTAACATAAGTTCATACTAACACATAAGCAATCCAACCTCATACATATCTCACATTTGATTCATTCACAACCAACATACATAAGAAGGAGTTAATCATAAACATTAATTCATATTAAGGAAAGGTGATACGCTCAAATTATACCTCCCTAAAGAAGCATAAGCGATTATTATCAATTAGAGAACCCGACTAGTAGGTTGGGGTCGATCCCACGAGAAAAATGGATTAGACATAGATCTAACTCACGATTATTCTATCTAGTCAAGGTCTTCTCAAAGCAAATAAGTAAGGGGGGGGGGGGGTTGTGAAACAAATTCTATTAACAGTGTAAGTAGAAGTTGAACAAAAATTGTCACGTCCGGGGAGCACCCCCTGAAGTAACATGGCGTACTTGACCTCTCGGAGGTCTTATACAAGCCCATAGTTATCATTCATTGCATTATCATAGTAAATTTAGCGGCAAATTTAAAACATTTCATAGCACATCATATGCTAGAAACATCACTTCATACATATAAAATATCATCATGCATAGATAAAGAATCTAGTCTCTTTTTGCCACCCTAGACTCAACATCATAAGATTACATTAGGGACACGACCCTTATAACATAATACATAAGTAAACTTATACATAACTTTTAAGTAAAGACATGACTTAGGAATCCTTGAATTTAAGGATCCCTTTTCTCGAGCTTGAGAATCATCTATCAAGCTCTTCACCATTAAAGACATTCGTTAAGCATCCATAACCTACACTTTGTGTAAAAGGTAGAGAAGAATGGAGTTAGTACAAGAATTCACTAAATATGACAACCATGCAAAAGCATGCATTCCAAAGGGACATTTTCTTGAATTCATACTTCATGCCTTTTTGAGTAAATATTCATAAAACCTTTATACAATAGCATTTATATCATTCACATGCTTCATATAGATATATTCAAAAGCCAAACATCATATAAAATGACATATAGAATTTAAGCCACTTTTAGGGTCACTTTACAATGAGCTATTTGCTTTAACAGTGAACTTTTCCTCTTTATAGTAGACTCCTTAGTAGACCTATCATGAGACCACAAGCCTTACCATCCAATTCATACATCAACAAGTAAGTGAAGACAACTTCATTCATGTCAACAACCTTCATCATATAGTCATTAAGATCAACATAGTGCATATAAAAATAAGACCACATAATATAGACTCATACCATGCACATCATCATAACAAGTAGACAAATACTACCATGCCATGCATAAAAACATGACCATAATCATACAACTTAGATCACCTTCTTAGAACTCCCTAAGGAGCCACTTGGGCAATGTCTAGGTGGGTTTATTACTTCCACCTATCCTAAGTAACCTACCTTAGGTCATCCTAGTTAGAGTCTTAGTCATTTACTTCTATTGTCCATTTTACTTTAGGGAAATTATAGCCTAAACAGACACTAAGACCATTGGTGCTAAACATGAAATTTGGTGTTGTAGAACCTTACACCAATGGAAGGTATTCTCACCTAGCGAAGGTAGAACATTAACATATATCCTAGCATACTAAGTGAATTCACTTGCTAGATCCTATGTGGCAAGCATAGTTGATGTAACTAAGAGATATACATAACCCTCTACATGCTCATTAGCATTGGATCCTCATCTCATGAGAAAACATGGGTGAACCTTTCTCAAAGGGAAGCCACCACCTCATGTGGAGCAATAGGTGAATATTCCTCTAAGGAATTTAACACTCTATAAGGAACAAATGGTGAATCTTCCTCCAAGGAAAGCCAAACACCTCTCATTGTCAAGTTCACTCGGTGCTAAGCTAAGTTCCCTTTATTAAAAGCCTTTATTAACATTACCTTATAAAAACATAGGCTTATGATATTTATTCCTCATATACTTATAGAATATTCAAGCACCTATCTAGTTTTAGGGTACACTTGAGCACACCTTTCAAGGCCCTTCTATTGACTAGATCTTCATACATGTGGGTGGGTGTATACTTATATGTGAGCAACCTTTCAAATAACACATAAATATCACACATGTTCATATATCAATTCATAAGTCTATAGGTGTGACTATATGAGCAATCCTTTCATATTAACACATTAAGACACTATGCATATTCATATTTCATCATCTCATATACTTAACATCATAGCATGTAAGTCATATTCATAACATGTTCATACAATCCTATGCATGTAATTGGAAGACCAACCTAGGAACTATCCTATCAAGGTACACATGTGCAATGCATAGACAAGGTCCCATACCCTTGCCCATACTAGTACACCTGTCGAGTAATCCTAGTGAATGATACATCACACAAAATCATAGAATGGTTAGCATAGCATAAGATTCATTTCATCAAGACTTACAACATTCTTAAAGTAAGCTCTAGTCTTCATGCATCTATCTTAACTTTACTTCACATATAGCATTATAGGACCTCTTCATAGGCAGAGCATATATATAATGTTAACATGACCATTTACTTGTTCACAACACTATCCATATAACCTAGATCATAGCTAGAATAGGAAACTAAGCATAGGCTTCACATAAAGTGCTTCATCACCAAAACATAATCATAGTATAATTGCCTTCAAGGCCATGTTAACATCACATATATATATTGGCAATAAAGTAAACACCACCACCATAAGTGGACCATACCACACAACGCCATACAAGGCTTCAAACTACAATAACATAGAATATTAGGGAAGTAGAAGAGTAGAGCAATTCTTACCAATCCTTTAGCCTTTGGTCATCATTGACCATTACTACTCTTTCATCAAAAAATTAAGTATAGGTCAGTATCTAAAGTACAATGATCATATATGAAGTCATGCATGAGCTACTACAAGACCAAACTACAAACTAGTACAACACATCATCAACATACTAGAAAGTAGAAGGACATAGACCATTAACCAATTTCACTTGAATGGATCATCAATCATATTTTAATAATAGTATAAATCTAGGGAAGTAGCTAAAGACATAATAATCAAGTCTAACTCATGCTTTATCTACCCTAGAATTAAGATCACATAATGTACATTACAACATTCAATTCATAGGCCAGAAGAACCTAGACTAAATAATGCCAAGACACCTTTACTTTAATCATGAGTGATCCATACCAAAACATCATCAATAACATCAATATAAGGCAGTAGTTAAAGAAATCATAAACAAAATGAAATCCTATTACAATTTCCATAAACTCGAGATTACAGTGAATAACATGCTTTAACAATCAATACGAAAATAGAGATCAATTCTTCAATACTCAATCCATATTGGACCAACAATATATAATTCATCCTCACATGATATCATGGGCAGTAGCTAACCATCAATTTGACATAATTCAATTTCACAATACGCATGCTAGCATCAAGATCAGAAAGTACTACATTATAGACTAGCTTTATTCAACCCTTCAAACCTTCATGTTCATGGTCACTCGTCTACAATTAACCATCAATACACATACTAGGAAGTATATATAAGCAATTCAACGTAATAGAATCACAATTCAATCAATAACAAGTCACGATCACAATGCCCATGCAAGGGCTAAATCGAGTTTGGGAAGGGACATGGGTTCATCATGCAATTAGATTGAAAATCATGTTCAAACCAGTAGATAATCATCAATACATTAATATATGCTTTTGAAATCAATATAAGAAATAACCCATGTCTAGATTGAAGAAGAAGAGATTTGATCATGAAACTTCTTTGAAAACTTTGAAGAGGACTCTCTAGATGAAAGATTAACTAGAGATGAAGGATCACCATACCTTTATTATATGAAGCACCAACTAAAAATTGGTGAAGAACCCATGGGAATCCAATCTACAAGCTGACCTTCACCTTCACCTTCCATGGAGATTTCTAGAGAGGATAATTTGGGAAAGGGAGTTTTTGATTTTGATTTTTTTGATAGGTAAAGGATATTCACGTTTTAGATCATCTATGTACATTCAAAAATAGGTAAATAAACCGCCTAGGGTCAGTTTATCACGTGGGGTGAATTTCCCATTCACCCCAATAATAGGCAGCGTGCATGGACGTCATTGAAGGCCTACATCGACAAACCCAACGACGGGGTGTTGGTCCATCGATGGACCGTTCTGTGCCTTCCGTCGTTTGGGTATAAGATGCCATGTGGCCAAACATTCTCCAGGATAAGTTCCCATCGAATCCTTCCCATCGACGGGGCATCAGTCCACTGACGAGGCATCATTTGGCTCGTCGATTGACACTGCCAAGGCAGTATCTCGATAGCTTTGGGTCCTTCTTGTGGGCCCTTTTGTGGGGCCCTTGGGAAGTCGTACCCGGACGTTTCCAACTTAAATATGAACATTAACAAGTCAAGGACCTTCCACATCAGTTTCACCCAAAACCATTACATGCAACACATCCAAACATGCTAGGCCCCATCAAGACACAGACATGCATGTGTGAAGGACTATCTTTCGAACGCCTTGGATGTTTGACCTCTAAACTTCATGAAACTCCATACTCTGCTTATAGACATCATTATTACTCATTTTAAGACTTCGTAAGTCCATGAAACACTAGTAAACACATAAAAGCATCTAAGGCCCCTTTGGCAACTAGTCGTCGAACGTCTTGGTCGTCCCTTGACGTTTGACTTCCAAATCACCTTGAACTTTATATACTGCCTCAATACCACAATATAAACCATTTTGGTACCTTATACTCTTATGACGAACATGTTAAGCTCTAAACACCTTAACTCATTTTGGGGGTCTTACAATATCCCTCGCTTGGGAACATTCGTCCTCGAATGACACGTGGGGCATATTAAACACATTAAGTACTTCAATGACTCCTAGAGAAGATCACAATATTTATAACATCATCACATAGAAGTCAATGCACCAAACTGAAAAGGAACACAACTTCAAACTAACTAGCACTCAATGTAAACAAGCAAGCCATACTTTCACTCACTCATGCTCATCACAACAAGAACTTAGGTACTCTTCGTGTTCATAGGAGGAAAATCCTTCTTTTAATCCTAACATGGTCATTATACTTCATTTTTATTAATTTATCATCATGTCAGATCACACATAGGCAGATTCAACATCACTCAAAAGCAAGTAGGCACTCATACTTCAATGCACATAGACTTGAGTTAATTGAATCAACAAAGATCTTTATTAGTTAGACCTAGTGCCATGAAGGTCATACTCAACCATACCATGCTTAGTTGTGTCCATGGAGAAATGTCCTTCTCCTCAATACACTTACATGTATCATGAATTCACACCCAAGCAAGGCATAAGGTCAATCCCCTTTTATAATGAGAAATTCTCAACTTTTAAACCAAGGCATGCTCATGTTTTCTTCCTTGTGAAGTCTAAATGGTAGGTCACACCAAGCACATCACAACAAATAGGAAGCCATTTCGCAAAATGTCAATTTATAACATAGCAATAGCCTTCACAGTAAGCATCATTTGGAAAAAATAACACAAATCATAGGCACACACAAGGACACTAGATAATCAGGCCTTCACTTTTCAAAAGTGAGCCTACAATCATGCTTTCCAAACCATACAAGTCACACAGTCTTCAGTAGACTCAACATATTTCATTTTAAAGAGGCTTAATTTCTCATTATAAGGCTAAACCTTACATATCAAAAGTGACTAAAACCAAGTTTCTTACCTTATCTCATGAAGTCAAATGCACAACTAGCATATCAAGATGCAAATCAACATGAGAAAACCATGAAGTTAATCAAAATTCTTTTTCAAGTACTTTAGAACCTTCAAAATACTCTTAATATAGTGTCAATCAAGACATACAAAACATGTAGAGGTCATGCAATTCATGTTTTCTAATGCAAGACTCTTATCATGAACAAGCTTACTAAGAAATCATTAGTTTCAAGTTCAAGCAAAAATAGAAGGACAAGGTAGAAATATCTACAACCTTACTATTCCATCACCATCCCCAACTTAGGGTAAATCCAATTAAGAGCAACTTAACCCAACCTAAAGAGGATCTTAACTTAACAACCAATAAAGGAATTAGAGTAAGTAAACCAAGGCATTCTAAACCTTACTATCTTAGGCCAGTTATCCCCCAACACCAAGTTAGGTCATACTACCCAACCACATAAGGTTTTAAACAATACAATAAATACCAAGGTCATACAACATTAGGGAAAAACAATAAGGAGACTTAACTATAGGGGCTCTTCCTTTTAATTCAATCTTACGGTAAGGTGACTTCTAGGTCAATCAACCCACATCATCACCCTACCAAGATAAACATACTACCTTCACACCTAGGATCAAGCCTATATAAAAGACTCCAATCAATACAAAACAATCATGAAGGTTCACACATCTAAACAAAGGCAACATTTGAAACATTATACATATATTCAAAGGTAAACATTGAACACTTTTAGGCACATATTCTTAGGGTAGCATGCTTCAATAGGTAGTCACTAAGCATTTCAAACTCAAATCATAATATTAGGCTACCATCATGTAAAACCATATAGTAATTCACCATTCTAAAAGAAACTCGTTTTAACCATAATAACTTCTAACATGCTTTAACTATATCATGACATACATTTCTTAACATAACATGACATTACACATAGACTTCATATATAGCCACAAAGTGCATCCTATCAACGAAACATGCCAAAAGTCACCTTCACACATACTAAATTGAACCATAAAACCTATATAACATCAAGACTCATCTTTTCTCCCTCAAGCATAAAATACAATCTCATCCAAGCAATCACATCTAAAAGACCACCGGAAAAGAAAACATACGAGTGAGATGTTATAGATTTAAGTTCAATGGCACGATATAAGAATGATGAAAGGAAAACTCTATCGTCCTATAGCCTCTGTACCATTTGATGTGTCGCGACTCATCACCAATGATACGAGACTCTACTAGACGTGGCAATATGAGACTTCTTGGACCCTAAACCACTTTTAAAACCTCATGCTCTGATACCACGTTTGTCACGTCCGGGAGCACCCCTAGAAGTAACATGGCGTACTTGACCTCTCGGAGGTCTTATACAACCGCATAGTTATCATTCATCGCATTGTCATAGTAAATTTAGCGGAAAATTTAAAACTTTTCATAGAACATCATATGCTAGAAACATCACTTCATACATATAAAATATCATCATGCATAGATAAAGACTCTAGTGTCTTATTGCCATCCTAGACTCAACATCGTAAGAGTACATTAGGGACACGACCCTTATAACATAATACATAAGTAAACTTATACATAACTTTATAGTAAAGACATGACTTAGGAATCCTTGAATTTAAGGATCTCTTTCTTTGAGCTTGGGAATCATCCATCAAGCTCTTAACCATTAAAGACATTCGTTAAGCATCAATAGCCTACACTTTATTTTAAAAGTAGAGAAGAATGGAGTTAGTACAAGAATGCACTAAGTATGGCGACCAAAAAAGCATGCATTTTGAAGGGACATTTTTTTTGAATTCATACTTCTATGCCTTCTTGAGTAAATCTTCATAAAAACTTTATACAATAGAATTTATATAATTCACATGCTTCATATAGACATATTCAAAATCCAAACATCATATAAAATCACATACAGAATTTAAGCCACTTTTAGGGTCACTTTACATTGAGCTATTGTCACATCCGGGGAGCACCCCTAGAAGTAACATGGCGTACTTGACCTCTCGGAGGTCTTATACAAGCCCATAGCTATCATTCATCGCATTGACATGGTAAATTTAGCGGAAAATTTAAAAATTTTCATAGCACATCACCTTAAGATCACAAATAAAGAATACATACAACCTACATAAACCAACACATATCCTTATATAAGCATAATACATCAAAAACACATTTAAGTCAAAACCTTAGGACATTACAGTAAACTACCTTTAACTTGCACATATACCAACTCCACTTCACATCAATGCATTAGAAGACGTTACTTATAATCCTACTCTAAATTTACTGGTGCAATGTATATGTGAAGTCCCATAACCTCACACATACTTAGTAAACCTATCATAAGACCACAAGCCTTACCATCCAATTCATACATCAATAAGTAAGTGAATATAACTTTATTCATGTCAATACAAGACCTTTACCATGTAGTCTATAATATCAACATCATACATATAGACTCATATCATGCACATCTTCATAAAAAGTAGACTAATACTACAATGTTATGCATAAAGACATAATCATAATCATATACATTAGGTCACCTCTCTGGGACTTCCTAAAGAGCTACTTGTGCAATGTGTAGATGGGTTCATTACTTCCACCTATCCTAAGTAACCTCCCTTAAGTCATCCTAGTTAGGATCCTAGTCATTTACTTTCATTGTCCATTTTACTTTAGGGAAACTATAGCCTTAACCGACACTAAGACCATGGGTGCTAAATAGTGAATTTGGTGTTGTAGAGCCTTACACCAAGGGAAGGTGTTCCGACCTAGCCAACGTAGAACATTAACATATATCCTAGCATATTAGGTGATATAACTTGCTAGATCCTATGTGGCAAGCATAGTTTATGGAACTAAGAGATAGGTATTCCCTCTTCGTACCATTTGGTAATTGGGCCTCCTCTCATGGGAATCCATTGGATGAGTATCCCTCAATAGGGAGTCAACATCACATGTGGAACTATAGGCTGAATCTTTCCTCTTTATGGAAAGCCATCACCTCCCATTGTCAAGTTCACTCGGTGCTAAGCTAAGTTTCCTTTATTGAAAAGCCTTTAATTACATTTTTATAAAAACATAGGCTTATGATATTCATTCTTTATATGCTTATAGCTTATTCAAGCACCTATCTAGTTTAGAGTATTCTTGGTCACCCCTATCAAGGCCCCTCTTACTTACTAGATCATCATCCATGTGTGTGAGTGTATACGTAGATGTGAGCAAACCTTTCACATAACACATAATGTCACACATGTTCATATATCAATGTATGAGTCTATAGGTGTACCTATATGAGAAATGCTTTAATATCAACACTCCAAGACACTATGCACTTTCATACTTCATCATATCATATACTTAACATCATATCATATACTTAGCATCATATTTATAGCGTGTTCATAGAGTTCTATGCATGTCCTTAGATGACCAACCTAGGAACTATCCCATCAAGGTGCACATGTGCAATGCATAGTCAAAGTCCCATGCCCGTGCCTATGCTAGTACATGTATCAAGTCATCCTAGTGAAAGTTACTTCACACAACATCATAGAATGGTTAGTGTAGCATAAGACTCATTTATTTAAGACTTACAATATTCTTACAGTAGGCTTTAGTATTTATGTACCTATATTAGCTTTACATCACATATAGCATCATAAGACCTCATCATAGGCAGCAAGTACATATCACCTTAACATAGCCGTTTACATGCTCATAACAATAGTAACATCACCTAGATTCACAACTAAAGAAGAAGACTAGGCACAAGTTACACATAAGATGATCGTCATAACCACTCCTCCATATAATCATCAATTTTCCTTCAAGGCCATGGTCAACACATATATAATGACAATAAAGTAAACACCGCCACCATAAGTGGACCATACCACACAATGCCATACAAGGCTTCATCAACTATATTAATATAGAAAAGTAGAGGAGATAAACGTTCTTACCAATTTCTCACCCTTTGATCATAATTGACCAATACACCTTGTTTATCAACAATTCATAAATAGGGAAGTTTCTAAATGTACTTTAAGCATAGAAGAAACCATGTACAAGTCGCTACAAGATCATGATACAACTAGTGCAAAACATTACCAATGTTCTAGAGAATAGACATGCATAGATCATAAATCAATTTCCCTAGTCTTTCTTATAAATCAAGATTCATCAATAATATACATGTAGAGCAGTAGCCAAAGAAATCATAGCTTAAACGAGACACTACTACAATTGCCAATAAAGTCGAATTCACTGTAAGTATGCTTTATACTAGGAATTCATGGAAGGTATGTTTACATAGGTTAATCTTATTCAAACTATCATGAATTGATCCACTTTGCATCCATTACATATAATTCATATTCACATTACCTTAAAGGCAATTGCTAAAGACAATTACCAATGATCAATTCATGTAACAATTATCCTAACGTCAAGATTACAAGTTACTATTCCATAGACTAGAAGAACCTAGTTCAATTCACATAAGCCATCTTTACTTCAATCATAAAAGATTCATATCCATAATTTAAACATGATATTAACCTAGAACAGTAGATATAACAAACTTAACATGATCGAAATCCACTTTTATACAATTAAGGACCCACATTACAGTGATCACATTGTTAACTAGTCTAGGCATGTTCAAACCTTCATAAATTGAACCACATGGATTCTTCATTATCAATTCAACATTAATTCACGTAAATAACAGTATATATAACCACTTAAACGTAATAGAATCACACTTCAATCGATAACAAGTCAAGATCACAAAGCCCATGCAAGGACTAAATCAAGTTTGGAAGGGACATGGGTTCATCATGCAATTGGAGTCAAAATTACGTTAAAACCACTGTATTAACTTCAATTCATCATGATTTAATCGTTCAAAACGTTTTTAGAAAGAACCCATGGCTAGATTGAAGAAGGAGAACTTTGATCATATTTTTCTCTTTGAAATCTTTAAGATTAAATCTCTACATGGAAGGATAACTAGAGATGAAGGATCACCATACCTTTATATACATGAAGACCTCTAAAACTTTGTGAAGAAATCATGCAAATCCAAGCTCCAAGCTGTTCTTGAGCTTTAACAACAATGGAGGTTTCTAGGGAGAAGATTTTTGGAGGGAAAGGTTCAATTTCGTGAGAAGGGATTGGTAATGGTTTGTTCACGTGTTTGATCCCTTAAATACACGCAAAAATAGGTAAATTAATCAATTAGAGTCAGTTTAGGACGTGGGGTGAATTTCCCATTCACCCCTTAAGTAAAACAGTCGCAAGACAGTGATTGCAGGCCACAAACGACGGATCACAGTCTACTGGGCGTTGGTCAATCGACTGGCCGTCGTTTGGTTCAATCGATTGGACCTTGGCCTGATTTTGGGTTGAGACTTGCCCAGGCTAAGTATCAATCGATGAGACCTCACCTACAGGCCGTTGGTTGACCAACTGGCCGTCGTTTGGTCCGTCGATTGACACTGCCAAGGTAATGTCTCATCCAGCCTTGGGTCCTTCTTGTAGGCCCTTTTATGGGGCCCTTTTGAAGTCGTACTCAGACGTTTACCACGTAACTATAACCCTTAACAAGTTGTAGACATCCCACATGATTTTCACCCAAAACAAATACTCACAACACGTCCAAACATGCAAGGCCCCATCAAGACACAGACATGCATGTCTCAAGGCTATCTTTCGAACGTCTTGGGCGTTCTTGGACATTTGACATCCAAACTTCTCAAAAACTCATATAATACCATTTAACATCATTATAAATCATTTTAATTCTTCATAAGCTCATTCATACACATATAAGCACGCATAGACATATGAGGCACATTGGTGACTAATCGTCGAACGTTTTGGTCAACCCTTGACGTTTGACTTCCAGATCACCTCAAACTTTATACATTCCCTCTAAACCATATTATAAGTCATTTTAGAACCTTATAACCTTAAGACAAACATTTTAGTCTCTAGACATCCTAACTCATTTTGGGGGTCTTACAATATCCCCCACTTGGGAAATATTCGTCCTCGAATGACACTTAGAACACTTTAGTCACAACAAGGACTTCAATACATCCTAGAGCAGTTCATTATATTCATAACATCATCACATATATGTTAATGCACCAAACTTACAAGGAACACTACTTCACATCATTTAGCACTCAATGCACACAATCAAGCAAAACTTGAATTCACTCACTCTTTCATGCATCAATAAAAAAAAACTCTTATCATGTTCATAGGAGGAACATCCTTCTCCTAATCATAACCTAGTCATTACACTAAATTTCAATAAGATATCATTTTGCAAGGCCACACATAGGAAGATTACAACAATACTCACAAGCAAGTAGGCGCTGATACTTCTAAGCACATAGACTTGAGTTAATCGAATCAACAAGGACCTTCATTAGTTAGACCTAGTCATATGAGGGTCATACTCAATCATACCATGCTTAGTTGTGTCGATGAAGGAATGTCCATCTCCTTAACACACTTACATGTATCATGAGCTCACACCTAAGCAAATGCAGAAAAGCCATCTTTACTGTAATATGAGAAATTCTCAACTTTTTAAACCAAGACATGATCATGTTTGCTTCCTAGTTAAGTCTAAATGGTAAGTCACACCAAGTGCATCACAACAATTAGGAAGCCATTTCACACAATGTTAATTTATAACGTAGTACTCATCTTCACAGTAAGCATCATTTGGGAAAATTAATACAAATCATAGGCACATACATGAATACTAAGCTAAACATGCTTTCACTTTTCAAGAGTGAGACTACAATCATGCTTTCCCAACCATACAAGTCACATAGTTTTCAAGAGACTCCACATATTTCATTTTAACGAAATTCAACTTTTCATTATAAGGCTAAACCTTACATATCACAAGTGACTAAAACCAAGTTTCCTACTTTATCTCATGAAGTCAAAATCCAATTAGCATGCTAAGATGCACTATAAACATGAGAAAACATGGATTATTATCAAATTTCTCATTCATGCATTTTGGAATCTTCACAATATCTTTAAGGTAATGTCATTCAATACATACCAAACATATAAGGTTCATGCAATTTATACTTTATGCAACACTCTATTCATGAACAAGCTTACTAAGAATTCATTAACTTCAATTTCAAGCAAAAATAGAAGGACAAAGTAGAAAATATTTACAACCTTACTATTCCATCACCATCCCCCACTTAGGGTAAACCCAATTAAGAGCAACTTAACCCAACCTAAAGAGGATCTTAACTTTACAACCTTCATATTTCATCACTTAAAAGTGATTACCATTTAGAAGGAATTTACAGTAAGTCAACACAAGATATTCTAAACTTCATCTCCTAGGTAATTTATTCCCAATCATCACGTTAGGTCATACTATTCAACCACATAAGGTTTTCATACATTACAATAGACACCAAGGTCATACATCATTAGGGGAAGACAACAAGGGGACTTAGCCATAATGACTCTTTCTTTTCTTTCAACATTAAAGTAAGGTAACTTCTAGGTCAATCAAACCCACATCATCACCGTACAAAGATAAGAATACTACCCTCAATTCTAGGGGAAACATAAATTCCACAACATCAAGGGACTCACAACACAATAAGAAGTTAGAAACAACTCTGCGACTCATCTTACCATAAGACTCTCATTCTTCATTCCAAATAGCAAATCTCCTTTTTACATTCTTTATCAAGACAAACATACTATCATCACACCTAGCATCAAATATACAAAGAGAAACATTGAATAACTTTAAGCACATATTCTTAGGGTAGCATGCTTTCAAAGGTAGTCACTAAGCATTTCAAGATCAAATAATAATATCATAAGGCTACCATCATGCAAAACCATATAGTAGCATACCATTCAAAAGAAACTCATTTTAACCATAATAACTTCTAACATGCTTTAAGTATATCATGATATACATTTCTCAACATAATATGCTATTTCACATAAGTTTCATATGTATATCCTAATTGACATCACATCATCAAAACATGCCAAAATTCACCTTCACACATAATCATTCAACCATAAAACCAAGATAAGCATTTAAACTCACCTTTTCTCCCTCAAGCATAGAGATACAATCTCATCCAAGCAATCACATCTAAAAGACCACCAGACAAGAAAACATAAGAGAGAGACCTTATAGAGTTAAGTTCTATGGCACGATATGAGAATGATGAATAAGGGAAACTCTATAGTCCTATAGCCTCCCGTACCATTTGATGTGTCGCGACTCACCACCAATGCTACGAGACTCTACTAGACGTGGAAATATGAGACTTTAAGAACCTAAAACCACTTTATAAACCTCATTCTCTGATACCACGTTTGTCACATACGGGGAGAACCCTCTAGAAGTAACATGTTGTACTTGACCTCTTGGAGGTCTTATACAAGCCATAGTTATCATTCATCGCATTGACATGGTAAATTTAGCAGAAAATTTAAAACTTTTCATAGCACATGATATGCTAGAAACATCACTTCATATAAATATAAAATATAAGTAATAATACATATTTAGACCTTAAGTCTCTTTGCCATCTTAGACTCAACAACATTAGAGTACATTAGGGACACGACCCATAAGACACTATTCATAACTATACAATATTTAAAGACTTTACAATAAAGACATAAGTAGGAGATCCTTGAACTTAAGGATTCCTTTCATTGAGCTTGGGAATCATCTACCAAGCTCTTCACCGTTCAAGACATTCTTTAAGCATCCATAACCTACACTTTGTGTAAAAAGTAGAGAAGAATGGGATTAGCACAAGAATGTACTAAGTATGGCAACCATGCAAGAACATGCATTTAAAAGGGACATTTTCCTTGAAATCATACTTCATGCCATTTTGTGTAAATCATCATAAAACCTTAATTCAATACCATTTATATCATTCACATACTTCATATAAACATATTCAAACGCCAAACATTACATAAGATCACATATATAATTTATGACATTTTTGAGTCACATTACAGTAAGCTCTCTTTCCCTTAACAGTGAGCTTTATTTCCTTGTATTCATTAACTTCCCAAGTAACCCTCTAGTGATACTTGGTGCAATGTATCACCTTAAGATCACAAATAAATAATACATACAACCTACATAAACTAACACATATCCTCATAAAAGCATAATACATCAAAAACACATTTAAGCCAAAACCTTAGGACATTACAGTAAACTACTTTTAACTTGCACATATACCAACTCCACTTCACATCAATGCATTAGAAGACCTTACTTATAATCCTACTCTAAATCTACTGGTGCAATGTATATGTGAATCCCCATAACCTCACACATACTTAGTAAACCTATCATAAGACCACAATCCTTACCATCCAATTCATACATCAATAAGTAAGTGAATATAACTTCATTCATGTCAATACAAGACCTTTACCATGTAGTCAATAATATCAACATCATACATATAGACTCATACCATGCACATATTCATAACAAGTAGACCAATACTACAATGTTATGCATAAAGACATAATCATAATCATATACATTAGGTCACCTCTCTAGGACTTCCTAAGGAGCTGCTTGTGCAATGTCTAGATGGGTTCATTACTTTCACCTATCCTAAGTAACCTCCCTTAAGTTATCCTAGTTAGGATTCTAGTCATTTACTTCCATTGTCCATTTTACTTTAGAGAAACTATAGCCTTAACCGACACTAAGACCATGGGTGCTAAACATGGAATTTGATGGTGTAGAGACTTACACCAAGGGAAGGTGTTCCTACCCAGCCAAAGTAGAACATTAACATATATCCTAGCATATTAAGTGATATCACTTGCTAGATCCTATGTGGCAAGCATAGTTTATGGAACTAAGAGATAGGTATTCCCTCTTCGTACCATATGGTAATTGGGCCTCCTCTCATGGGAATCCATTGGATGAGTATCCCTCAAAGGGGAATGAACATCACATGTGGAACTGTAGGCTAAATCTTTCCTCTTTATGGAAAGCCATCACCTCCCATTGTCAAGTTCATTCGGTGCTAAGCTAAGTTCTCTTTATTGAAAAGACTTTAATAATATTTTTATAAAAACATAGGCTTAAGATATTCATTTTTTATATGATTATAGCATATTCAAGCACCTATCTAGTTTAGAGTATTCTTGGGCACCCCTATCAAGGCCCCTCTCACTTACTAGATCATCATCCATGTGTGTGAGTGTATACGTAGATGTAGATGTGAGCAAACCTTTCACATAACACATAATGTCACACATGTTCATATATCAATGCATGAGTCTATAGGTGTACCTATATGAGAAATCCTTTAATATCAACACTCCAAGATACTATGCACATTCATACTTCATCATATCATATACTTAACATCATATCATATACTTAGCATCATATTATAGCGTGTTCATAGAGTTCTATGCATGTCCTTAGACGACCAACCTAGGAACTATCCCATCAAGGTGCACATGTGCAATGCATAGTCAAAGTCCCGTTCCCTTGCCTATGCTAGTACATGTATCAAGTCATCCTAGTAAAAAGTTACTTCACACAACATCATAGAATGGTTAGTGTAGCATAAGACTCATTTATTTAAGACTTACAATATTCTTACAGTAGGCTTTAGTATTTATGTACCTATATTAGCTTTACATCACATATAGCATCATAAGACCTCATCATAGGCAGCAAGTACATATCACCTTAACATAGCCGTTTACATGCTCATAACAATAGTAACATCACCTAGATTCACAACTAAAGAAGAAGACTAGGCACAAGTTACACATAAGATGATCGTCATAACCACTCCTCCACATAATCATCAATTTTCCTTCAAGGCCATGGTCAACACATATATAATGACAATAAAGTAAACACCGCCACCATAAGTAGACCATACCACACAATGCCATACAAGGTTTCATCAACTACATTAATATAGAAAAGTAGAGTAGATAAACGTTCTTACCAATTTCTCACCCTTTGATCATAATTTACCAATACACCGTGTTTATCAACAATTCATATATAGGGAAGTAGCTAAATGTACTTTAAGCATAGAAGAAACCATGTACAAGTCGCTACAAGATCATGATACAACTAGTGCAAAACATTACCAATGTTCTAGAGAATAGACATGCATAGATCATAAATCAATTTCCCTAGTCTTTCTTATAAATCAAGATTCATCAATAATATACATGTAGAGCAGTAGCCAAAGAAATCATAGCTTAAACGAGACATTACTACAATTGCCAATAAAGTCGAATTCACTGTAAGTATGCTTTATACTAGGAATTCATGGAAGGTATGTTTACATAGGTTAATCCTATTCAAACTATCATGAATTGATCCACTTTGCATCCATTACATATAATTCATATTCACATTACCTTATAGGCAATTTCTAAGGACAATTAACAATGATCAATTCATGTAACAATTATCCTAACGTCAAGATTACAAGTTACTATTCCATAGACTAGAAGAACCTAGTTCAATTCACATAAGCCATCTTTATTTCAATCATAAAAGATTCATATCCATAATTTAAACATGATATTAACCTATAACAGTAGATATAACAAACTTAACATGATCGAAATCTGCTTTTATACAATTAAGGACCCACATTACAGTGATCACATTGTTAACTAGTCTAGGCATGTTCAAACCTTCATAAATTGATCCACATGGATTCTTCATCATCAATTCAACATTAATTCACGTATATAACAGTATATATAACCACTTCAACGTAATAGAATCACACTTCAATCGATAACAAGTCAAGATCACAAAGCCCATGCAAGGACTAAATCAAGTTTGGAAGGGACATGGGTTCATCATGCAATTGGAGTCAAAATTACGTTAAAACCACTGTATTAACTTCAATTCATCATGATTTAATCGTTCAAAGTGTTTTTAGAAAGAACCCATGGCTAGATTGAAGAAGGAGAACTTTGGTCATATTTTTCTCTTTGAAATCTTTAAGATTAACTATCTACATGGAAGGATAACTAGAGATGAAGGATCACCATACCTTTATATACATGACGACCTCTAAAACTTTGTGAAGAAATCATGCAAATCCAAGCTCCAAGCAGTTCTTGAGCTTCATTAACAATGGAGGTTTCTAGGGAGAAGATTTTTGGAGGGAAAGGTTCAATTTCATGAGAAGGGATTGGGAATGGTTTGTTCACGTGTTTGATCCCTTTAATACACCCAAAAATAGGTAAATTAATCAATTAGAGTCATTTTAGGACGTGGGGTGAATTTCCTATTCACCCCTTAAGTAAAACAGTCGCAAGACAGTGATTGCAGGCCACAAACGACGGATCACAGTCTACTGGGCGTTGGTTAATCGACTGGCCGTCGTTTGGTTCAGTCGATTGGACCTTGGCCTGATTTTGGGTTGAGACTTGCCCATGCTAAGTATCAATCGATGAGACCTCACCTACGGGCCGTTGGTTGACCAACTGGCCGTCGTTTGGTCCGTCAATTGACATTGCCAAGGCAATGTCTCATCCAGCCTTGGGTTCTTCTTGTGGGACCTTTTGCGGGGCCCTTTTGAAGTCGTACCCGGACGTTTCCCATGTAAATACAAAACTTAATAAGTTGTAGACATACCACATGAGTTTCACCCAAAACAAATACTCGTAACACATCCAAACATGCAAGGCCCCATCAAGACACACATATGCATGTCTCAAGGCTATCTTTCGAACGTCTTGGGCGTTCTTGGACGTTTGACCTCCAAACTTCTTGAAAATTCATATAATACAATTTAACATCATTATAAATCAATTTAAGACTTAATAAGCTCATTCATACACATATAAGAACGCATAGACATATGAGGCACATAGGTGACTAATCGTCGAACGTTTTGGTCGACCCTTGACGTTTGACTTCCAAATCACCTCAAACTTTATACATTGCCTATAAACCATATTATAAGTATTTTTAGGACCTTATAGAATTAAGAAAAATATTTTATGATCTAGACATCCTAACTCATTTTGGGGGTCTTACATCTATTTGCCTTAACAGTGAACTTTTCCTCTTTACAGTAGACTCCTTCTTTTAACTCCTTAACCTTCAAAGTAATTCTCCTAGTGATACTTGGTGCAATGCATCACCTTAAGGACACAAGAAATCAATCATACATCATACATAAACCATCACCTACCATCATAGAAATATAGTACAACATATACACATTTAAGTCAAAACCATAAAAACCTTACAGTAAACTTTTAGTCATTATGCACGTATACTTATTTTACTTCACATAAAAACTTATGATACCTTACACATAATCCCAATCGAAATATTCTAGTGCATGTACATGTGAATCCCCATAACCTCTCACATACTTAGTAGACCTATCATGAGACCACAAGCCTTACCATCCAATTCATACATCAACAACTAAGTGAAGACAACTTCATTCATGTCAACAACCTTCATTATATAGTCATGAAGACCAACATAGTGCATATAAGAATAAGACCACATCATATAGACTCATACCATTCACATCTTCATAACAAGTAGACAAATACTACCATGCCATGCATAAATACATGACCATAATCATACAACTTAGATCACCTTCCTAGAACTCCCTAAGGAGCCACTTGTGCAATGTCTAGGTGGGTTCATTACTTCCACCTATCCTAAGTAACGTCCGTTAGGTCATCCTAGTTAGACCTCTTAGTCATTTACTTCCATTGTCCATTTTACTTTAGGGAAATTATAGCCTTAACCTACACTAAGACCATGGGTGCTAAATATGGAATTTGGTGCTGTAGAGTCTTACACTAACGGAAGGTTTTCTCACCTAGCCAAGGTAGAACATTAACATATATCCTAGCATACTAAGTGAGTTCACTTGCTAGATCCTATGTGGCTAGAATAGTTTATGGAACTAAGAGATATACATAACCCTCTACATGCTCATTAGCATTGGAGCCTCATATCATGAGAAAACATGGGTGAATATTCCTCAAAGGGAATCCACCAACTCATGTGGAGCCATATGTGAATATTCCTCTAAGGGAAGTCAACACTCTATAAGGAAAAAATGGTGAATCTTCCTCCAAGGAAAGCCAACACCTCTCATTGTTAAGTTCACTCGGAGTTAAGCTAAGTTACCTTTATTAAAAGCCTTTATTAACATTACGTTATAAAACATAGGCTTATGATATTTATTCCTCATATGCTTATAGCATATTCAAGCACCTATCTAGTTTTAAGGTACACTTGAGCACACCTTTCAAGGCCCTTCTATTAACTAGATCTTCATACATGTGCGTGTGTGTATACTTATATGTGAGCAACCTTTCACATAACACATAAATATCACACATGTTCATATATCAATGCATAAGTCTATAGGTGTGACTATATGAGCAATCCTTTCATATTAACACATTAAGACACTATGCATCTTCATATACTTAACATCATAGCATTTAAGTCTAATTTATAATATGTTCATAAAATCCTATGTGTGTACTTGGAAGACCAACCTAGGAACTATCCTATCAAGGTGTCACGACCGGAATCTAGACCCCAGACGAGACCGGCGTCGTAGACCTCTCAAAGGTCACAGACAAGCCTACTTACGTCATTCTTACTTCATGTAGGTTAATTTTAGCGGACAAATTTGAAACTTTTATCATACTTATAAAAGCATTCTCATTAATACGTAATTGTTCACCATCAACCATCTAACATTAGGAGATAAGCAACTGAAAGAAATAGTTCAATTCTTATAAAGTGTATAATTGCCAAAATGGCACCAATACATAGTCTAAATAAAAATAGGAAAGAAACGCTAGTGGAATATGCTCCACTAGCTCAAATCTAAAACTAAGCTAGAATATAAAATAGTAGCATCCTCGAAAGCATGAGGACCTACCAAAACCGGATGAATGTTGGACGTCCGGATAACTACAGCGATGATCCTGTAGCTCTATCGTCGACCTGTGCCTGCACCTAAAATAGTAGAGTTTGTATAGGGTTAGTACACACTTGTACTAAGTATGGGTATATGCAAGCACACACCAAGGACATGCATGAGAAAGAATAGCTCTTTCCTAAGAACATGATTTTCGGAAGTCAAGTCAGTAGACTTGCCAAATTGAGATTAGGAAAGTTTCCAAATTTGGATTAGGAAAGTCAATTAGCTTTCCAAATTTAGAATAGGAAAGTCAGTGGGCTTTCCAGATTTGGAATAGGAAAGTTATGCCATGAGAATAACATATATCATCATACTTTTCACATTTGCACACAGCACATAACATTTACATATAGCACATATCATATAGCATACAACACCTTTTGCATGTAGCACATAACTTCTTTATTGTCATTCATTCATATGCCATGAGACCTTGGAATCATGGACTTAACATTAAGGCCTCCCAGAAATGAGGGCTCAACAGATGGGACCTCAACTAGGGAGTCTTTATTAGCAAACACAGAGTCTACTTCGTTCATTCATACGTACTCCATTTCATTTCATTCATAGACTAGTGTAAACACCAGTTATACCTAGGATGTAGTTTAAGACATTCATTAGGTTCGTTGTGCAATGACCAAGAATGACCTAATGTCATTACTTGAATCTAACTCACCTTTTGATTATCCAATACTAACACCTTTGGTATCATTCATTTCATTATGTGCATCATTTGAGGCTGGCCTCATTCAATCATTGGGAACTTTAACTTTAACCGATATAGATCATGTGAGCATCATGAAATCCAGTGTCTCCCCCACACCGAAAAGAGGTGGAATCACCGGCCAAAGTGACCCAAAAAAACATGCTAGCGTACATGGGAATTTAACCCCGCCAGATCCCTATATTGGCAGTATAGGTTTAAAGACTAGGAGATATAAGGAGACCCATACCCGGCAAGCTGGACAGTCTCATCTCATGAGAGTTACGTGAACCTCCTCCCTTCCCGAAAGAAGGCATCACCGCTCATAGCTAGTCTATCGGTGCTCAGTATAAAGTTCCATTACATTCATCTCATACGTCATGGAAGTTGTCTTCTAGTATGAGGACATCATATCTCATTAGATGATTTCTCATCTCATCATTCATATTGAGTGTGTTAAGCTCAATACTCCCATTAGAGAGTTCATAGAGACTGTTCTCTTCATTATCTTACACTCGCATAGGTGAGTACGTATTGGTAACATTTACTTAGGCTCATTTGAGATTGCTCTCATCATTTACATTAGCCTCATATCATGTTGTCACCACATTCATCATCATTAGCACCTTTGCTTTTCATAGTTATTCACCTCTTATTACGTGAATGTTCATTTCATCATATGCCAATGCACTTGGCCATTTGGTGTGTTTCACACCATTACTTAACCCTTCTAGGGTTTCATTTTTTTTTATTGTTCATTTCATCATTTCATTGTTCATCTCATCATATTCCAATGCACTTGGCCATTTAGTGTATCTTAAACTCATACTTAACCCTTCTAGGGTTCATCATCTCATTTCATACATCTTAGGTTCACTTACTTTTGAATGTATGTTAGACTTATGTGTCTATACATACAAGCCATGAGGATTCATTCATAGTTTGTCTAAGTGATTCATGTTTACCCAAGATTATGTGGAACAAGACTTATGCATCTTGTAGATATGCCAAGATATTGATTTCGATATTTAGAGGCAGCATTCATTAAATATTTACTTACGTATGACTTATGTGTCAATACAGAATTGGGCAAGGGAACCCAATTCCGAATCCCTTGGATAACACTTAATCTTATTTTAAACTTGGTAATTGCATTTTTCAGATTTGGGAGACCCTAGTTCGATTCCCATCAACCCCATTATATTTCTTTCTTGTTCTCCTCTCCTTTTTCGTTTTAAGGCAAGGAGGTTGTGGGTTCAATCCCCCACAAGCTCATTATTTTTCTTGTAATTTATCTCTTAACTTTCTCACCTATCCAAGCGGTTGTGGGTTCAATCCCCACTCTCCACATTTATTTTCTCCTTTATTTTTTTCTCCTAACTCTCTCATCTATTCAAGAGGTTGTGGGTTCAATCCCCACTCTCCACATTTATTTTTCTCCTTTATTTTTCTCCTAACTCTCTCATCCATTCAAGATGTTGTGGGTTCAATCCCCACTCTCCACATTTATTTTTCTCCTTTATTTTTCTCCTAACTCTCTCATCCATTCAATAGGTTGTGGGTTCAATCCCCACTCTCCACATTTATTTTTCTCCTTTATTTTTCTCCTAACTCTCTCATCCATTCAAGAGGTTGTGGGTTCAATCCCCACTCTCCACATTTATTTTTATTAATTTAAAATTCCTCTCTTACTCTCTTGTTTGGCCGAGAGGTTGTGGGTTCGAATCCCACACCTCTCATTTTTTTTTCCAGCTTTCATGTAGTGAGGTCTTGGGTTCAATCCCCACTGACCTCACATATTTTAAATAAATTTTTATACCTCTCAACCTTAAGTATTCTGGCCGAAAATTCCATCACCAAGTGCTGGAAATTTTATTAAATTTTCTATCCTTTATTTAACAACATTCATACGTTAGTTTTGAGGTACTTTCACAATTCGTTTAATACATTCTTAGGTGTAGATTCATTGTTGTTTAAGCTTAGATTTTTCCACTTATGATCAGACACCTTACACTTCATTTAACATCACAATTTACACACCTTATGCACAATAATTCCAATCATCAAACAAGCCATTTTAAGACTTCAAAATGGAGAACAACAACAAACATTTTACACATTGCACCACATCATTTTCGGTTGACATCATTGAACATGCTTGCTATTTCCAAACATAAAATCACAAGGAACATCATATTTTACACTTAGCTACCAGCAACCATACCAACAACATGATTTTTAAACTAATTTAGATTGGAATCGGAAGGAGACTAGGGACAAGGAGTTCAACATTCAAGGGGACAGCCCTAGTTTCATATGTCGACTTTTGTAGAAAGAAATTCCTCTTGGAGAAAGGATTCCAAGAGAGAAAACCCATACCTTATTGTAGCTTTCCACACCTTCCAAGTTCTGCCAAACTCCTCCCCTAAACCTTCAACACAAACCCGTCGAGAAGATGATGCAAAGTTTTCGTTTCTTAAGTTAGCTTGCTTGCTTATATATTTTTTTTTTGTAAGTTCTTTGAGTTTAGAGAACTTTTGATTGCTTTCTAATGTTTTTATCTTCTGTTTTTGCAGCCAAGAAAAATAATTTGGATGAGAGAGAGAGAAATTTAGGCTTGAGGGAGAGAGATAGTGTGAGATAGTGCATCTTAAAACTAGGATAGTTGGCAAGACTTAGTCAATTTAAAAAAAACATTAATTAATAAGTAAATAAATAATAAATAATAATAAGATCTGATTTTCCTTTTTACATCAGCCATTAATTATAAATTTATTAAATTAATTCACCAATAATAATAAAAATCATATTAAATCCTTGCTCCCACCTAGGTTCGAACCCAGGTGGAGCAAGACTTCATTTCAAGAGACCAATTTCAGCTCTCTCTCCCCAAATTGCCCCTCCACTTTATTAAATAATTAATTAATTATATATTTAGGGTAATTACGATACTACCCCTAGCCTGGTAAAAGACCATTTTACCCTTAGACCCTCAAAACTTAAAATTTCTTCTTTTTAAGTCCGATAAAGACTCCTTCGATTAAATCTTCATTTTCGAGAGCCGTACTTGGTTGGTTACAACCTTTCCAAGCTCAACTAACTCCCCAAGTTAGTTGGCTTGGTCGTAGTAAGGGTTCTGAGGTCTGGTTCTACGCGTATCCATCCGTGTGAACCTTGGTCTAATCGCAAGCATTCTTGACACCTTAAACATTTAGCTTATTCATTTTTTTAGGGTTGTTACATTATCCCCCCCTTAGGAACATTCGTCCGCGAATGACACTACTCTTTACTAACAATAAGTATGTCATCTATAAAACGTACACATACGTAGGTACTTCAATACTTCCATGGGTGAATATCTGATTCACATCTTAACATGATGGTACACATCCTTGAAACCTACTATTAGCTTCACATTAATAGACTAAGGAATTCTTCCCTAAACTAGTCTCATCAAAGCATACAACATAAGTCAACATAAAAGTCATATAAATCAGCAACCAACATGATGACTTCAAACATATTAACCTCATACTAGGGCATAAACACCATACACAGTCAAATATATGAAAGGCTAATTAAGCCTACGCACCCAAGGCTTCATCAGAAGTGCCTTCCCCTGCACCCCTAGACTTGAATGCGAAGAATCGTTGCCTCCTTGGAGCCTCTTCATTTGGGCCATTAGTCTGAACTCTCTCCTTCCCTTGTTCTTGACTTTCTCTATTCGGACAATCCTTCACCATGTGTCCCGGTTTTCCATAGCTGTAACAAGCGTTAGAGCCCATCATACACTCTCCTCCATGCTGTCTGCCACACTTCCTGCAAGGTTGCCTTTCCTTAGGTGTATATACTTCCTTGTTTCTCTTATCTCTGGACTCGGAATCCCTATCATAGAGACCACTGGATGAACTTGACTCCCTTTGGTGGGAGAGTCCCTTCTTAAACCTTGGCTGCTCACGGACGCCAAAGTTGTTTCTGTGGCCTCCGTGGCTGGGACCTGCCTGATCGTGAGGCCTAGGCCTCCTAACATCACGAATACCCCTCTTTCTACGGCTCTCCTCCACCTGCTGTACATGCACCATAAACCTGGAAAGGTCCATATTATCATGGAGCATCGCAGATCGACATTCCTCCTCCAGGTCTCCATTGATTCCTGTGAGGAACCTACTCATTTCATCCCTGCTGTTCGAAACTAGGGAAGTAGCATACCTGGATAATTCAACAAGCCTCAGTACTCTCCTCAATCTTGCTATTAAATACTAAGGAAAGTAATATACCTGGATAGCTTAACAAACTTCAGGGAATACTCCCTGACTATCATGGATCCTTGTTTAAGGTTGATGAACTCTTCAACCTTGGATTCCCTCATCTCTCTGGGAAAGAACCTCTCCAGAAATGCTGTCTTGAACAGCTCCCAAGTGACTGGCACTCTACCTAAGACACGACTATCTTGCCACATCTTGCACTAAGTCTGTGCTACATCCTTGAGCTGATAGGAAGCCAGCTCAGCCTTCTCAATATCAGTGGCCCCCATAGCTACCAGGATCATATGCACCTCATCTACAAACTCTTGAGGATCCTCCGATGTCTTAGCCCCTGTGAATATGGGAGGGTTCATACTCGTGAAATCTCGCAGTCTGTCAGCCATGCTGCGAACCGGTGGGTTCTCCCTCTGAACATCCTGCCGGTTGACTTGGGCAGTCATAGCCTGAGCCTGCATCGTGATGGCCTGTGCCATCTGGGCCAAAGATGCCCTCACCTCAGCATCGGTCAACCCAGCTGGGTTAACCGGCATGGCCACTCCTTCAGCTGGGGCCTGGGGTGGAACTCAATTGCCCCCAGCAGCTGCCCCCCTCCTCCTCTGACCAATAGCCCTCCTAGGGTTCATTCTCTGAAAAACAATAGGGGTTGATGTTAGACACGCTCATAAGACCAAGAACTCAGACATTAGGAAAAGCACGATAAGATTAGAAGAAGGGAAATTTTCCTATGCATCATGCAGTCTCTAATTCAGGATAGTGGTGCACTTCACTACCATGACTTAGAAACTACTCAATGTGGTTGATGTGAACTCATTATTCTCGGAATTTAACCTAGTGCTCTGATACCAACTTTGTCACGATAGGAATCTAGACCCCAAACGAGACCGGTGTCGTTGACCTCTCAGAGGTCACAGACAAGCCTACTTACGTCATTCTTACTTCATCTAGGTTAATTTTAGTGGAAAAATTTGAAACTTTTATCATACTTATAAAAGCATTCTCATTAATACGTAATTGTTCACCATCAACCATCTAACATTAAGAGATAAGCAACTGAAATAAATAGTTCAATTCTTATAAAGTGTATAATTGCCAAAATGGCACAAATACATAGTCTAAATAAAAATAGGAAAGAAACGCTAGTGGAACATGCTCCACTAGCTCAACTCTAAAACTAAGCTAGAATATAAAACAGTAGCATCCTCGAAAGCATGAGGACCTACCAAAACCGGATGAATGCTGGACGTCCGGATAACTGCAGCGATGATCCTGTAGCTCTATCGTCCACCTGTGCCAATAGTAGAGTTTGTATAGGGTTAGTACACACTTGTACTAAGTATGGGTATATGCAAGCACACACCAAGGACATGCATGAGAAAGAATAACTCTTTCCTAACAACATGATTTTCGGAAGTCAAGTCAGTGGACTTGCCAAATTGAGATTAGGAAAGTTTCCAAATTTGGATTAGGAAAGTCAATTAGCTTTCCAAATTTGGATTAGGAAAGTCAGTGGGCTTTCCAGATTTGGAATAGGAAAGTTATGCCATGAGAATAACATATATCATCATACTTTTCACATTTGCACAGAGCACATATCATTTACACATAGCACATATCATATAGCATACAACACCTTTTGCATGTAGCACATAACTTCTTTATTGTCATTCATTCATATGCCATGAGACCTTGGAATCATGGACTTAAAATTAAGGCCTCCCAGAAATGAGGGCTCAACAGATGGGACCTCAACTAGGGAGTCTTCATTAGCAAACACAGAGTCTACTTCGTTCATTCATACGTACTCCATTTCATTTCATTCATAGACTAGTGTAAACACCAGTTATACCTAGGATGTAGTTTAAGACATTCATTAGGTTCGTTGTGCAATGACCAAGAATGACTTAATGTCATTACTTGAATCTAAATCACCTTTTGATTATCCTATCCTAACACCTTTGGTATCATTCATTTCATTATGTGCATCATTTGAGGCTGGCCTCATTCATTCATTGGGAACTTTAACTTTAACCGACGAAATCCAGTGTCTCCCCCACACCAAAAAGACGTAGAATCACCGGCCAAAGTGACCCAAAAAAACATGCTAGCGTACATGGGAATTTAACCCCGCCAGATCCCTATATTGGCAGTATAGGTTCGAAGACTAGGAGATATAAGGAGACCCATACCCGGCAAGCCGGACAGTCTCATCTCATGAGAGTTACGTGAACCTCCGACCTTCCCGAAAGAAGGCATCACCGCTCATAGTTAGTCTATCGATGCTCAGTATAAAGTTCCATTACATTCATCTCATACGTCATAGAAGTTGGCTTCTAGTATGAGGACATCATATCTCATTAGATGATTTCTCAGCTCATCATTCGTATTGAGTGTGTTAAGCTCAATACTCTCATTAGAGTGTTTATAGAGACTTGTCTCTTCATTATCTTACACTCTCATAGGTGAGTACGTATTGGTAACATTTACTTAGGCTCATTTGAGATTGCTCTCATCATTAACATTAGCCTCATATCCTGTTGTCACCACATTCATCATCATTAGCTCCTTTGCTTTTCATAGTTATTCACCTCTTATTACGTGAATGTTCATTTCATCATATGCCAATGCACTTGGCCATTTGGTGTGTTTCACACCCTTACTTAACCCTTCTAGGGTTTCATTTTTTTTATTGTTCATTTCATCATTTCATTGTTCATCTCATCATATGCCAATGCACTTGGCCATTTAGTGTATCTTAAACTCATACTTAACCCTTCTAGGGTTCATCATCTCATTTCATACATCTTAGGTTCACTTACTTTTGAATGTATGTTAGACTTATGTGTCTATACATACAAGCCATGAGGATTCATTCATAGTTTGTCTAAGTGATTCATGTTTACCCAAGATTATGTGGAACAAGACTTATGCATCTTGTAGATATGCCAAGATATTGATTTCGATATTTAGAGGCAGCATTCATTAAATATTTACTTACGTATGACTTATGTGTCAATACAGAATTGGGCAAGGGAACCCAATTCCGAATCCCTTGGATAACACTTAATCTTATTTTAAACTTGGTAATTGCATTTTCAGATTTGGGAGACCCTAGTTCGATTCCCATCAACCCCATTATGTTTCTTTCTTGTTCTCCTCTCCTTTTTCGTTTTAAGGCAAGGAGGTTGTGGGTTCAATCCCCCACAAGCTCATTATTTTTCTTTTAATTTATCTCTTAACTTTCTCACATATCCAAGCGGTTGTGGGTTCAATCCCCACTCTCCACATTTATTTTCTCCTTTATTTTTTTCTCCTAACTCTCTCATCTATTCAAGAGGTTGTGGGTTCAATCCCCACTCTCCACATTTATTTTTCTCCTTTATGTTTCTCCTAACTTTCTCATCCATTCAAGAGGTTGTGGGTTCAATCCCCACTCTCCACATTTATTTTTCTCCTTTATTATTCTCCTAACTCTCTCATCCATTCAATAGGTTGTGGGTTCAATCCCCACTCTCCACATTTATTTTTCTCCTTTATTTTTCTCCTAACTCTCTCATCCATTCAATAGGTTGTGGGTTCAATCCCCACTCTCCACATTTATTTTTCTCCTTTATTTTTCTCCTAACTCTCTCATCCATTCAAGAGATTGTGGGTTCAATCCCCACTCTCCACATTTATTTTTATTAATTTAAAATTCCTCTCTTACTCTCTTGGAAATTTTATTAAATTTTCTAGCCTTTATTTAACAACATTCATACGTTCGTTTTGAGGTACTTTCACGATTCGTTTAATACATTCTTAGGTGTAGATTCATTATTGTTTAAGCTTAGATTTTTCCACTTATGATCAGCCACCTTACACTTCATTTAACATCACAATTTACACACCTTATGCACAATAATTCCAATCATCAAACAAGCCATTTTAAGACTTCAAAACGGAGAACAACAACAAACATTTTACACATTGCACCACATCATTTTCGGTTGACATCATTGAACATGCTTGCTATTGCCAAACATAAAATCACAAGGAACATCATATTTTACACTTAGCTATCAGTAACATACCAACAACATGATTTCTAAACTAATTTAGATTGGAATCGGAAGGAGACTAGGGACAAGGAGTTCAACATTCAAGGGGACAGCCCTAGTTTCATATGTCGACTTTTGTAGAAAGAAATTACTCTTGGAGAAAGGATTCCAAGAGAGAAAACCCATACCTTATTGTAGCTTTCCACACCTTCCAAGTGCTGCCAAACTCCTCCCCTAAACCTTCAACACAAACCCGTCGAGAAGATGATGTAAAGTTTTCGTTCCTTAAGTTAGCTTGCTTGCTTGTATATTTTTTTTTTGTAAGTTCTTTGAGTTTAGAGAACTTTTGATTGCTTTCTAATGTTTTTATCTTCTGTTTTTGCAGCCAATAAAAATAATTTGGATGAGAGAGAGAGAGATTTAGGCTTGAGGGAGAGAGATAGTGTGAGATAGTGCATCTTAAAACTAGGATAGTTGGCAAGACTTAGTCAATTTAAAAAAAACATTAATTAATAAGTAAATAAATAATAAATAATAATAAGATCTGATTTTCCTTTTTACATCAGCCATTAATTATAAATTTATTAAATTAATTCACCAATAATAATAAAAATCATATTAAATCCTTGCTCCCACCTAGGTTCGAACCCGGGTGGAGCAAGACTTCATTTCAAGAGACCAATTTCGGCTCTCTCTCCCCAAATTGCCCCTCCACTTTATTAAATAATTAATTAATTATATATTTAGGGTAATTACGATATTACCCCTAGCCTGGTAAAAGACCATTTTACCCTTAGACCCTCAAAACTTAAAATTTCTTCTTTTTAAGTCCGGTAAAGACTCCTTCGATTAAATCTTCATTTTCGAGAGTCGTACTTGGTTGGTTACAACCTTTCCAAGCTCAACTAACTCCCCAAGTTAGTTGGGTTGGTCGTAGATAGGGTTCTGAGGTCTGGTTGTACGCGTATCAATCCGTGTGAACCTTGGTCTAATCGCAAGCATTATTGACACCTTAAACATTTAGCTTATTCATTTTTTTAGGGTTGTTACCCAAGGTACACATGTGCAATGCATAGAAAAGGTCCCATACCCTTGACCATACTAGTACACCAGTCGAGTCATCCTAGTGAATGATACATCACACAATATCATAGAACGGTTAGCATAACATAAGATTCATTTCATCAAGACTTACAACATTCTTACAGTAAGCTCTAGTCTTCATGCATCTATCTTAACTTTACTTCACATATAGCATTATAGGACCTCATCATAGGCAGCACATATATATAAAGTTAACATGACCATTTACATGTTCACAACATTAGCCATATAACCTAGATCATAGCTAGAATAGGAAACTAGGGATAGGCTTCACGTAGGGTGCTTCTTCACCAACACACATTCATAGTATAATTGCCTTCAAGGCCATGTTCACATCACATATATATATTGGCAATAAAGTAAACACCGCCATCATAAGTGGACCATACCACACAACACCATACAAGGCTTCATAAACTACAATAACATAGAAAAGTAGGGAAGTAGAAGTGTAGAGCAAAAGTACAATAATCATATACGAAGTCATGCATGAGCTACTACAAGACCAAACTACAAACTAGTACAACACATCACCAACATACTAGAAAGTAGGACATAAACCATTAACCATTTTCACTTGCATGGATCATCAATCATATTTCAAAAATAGTATCAATCTAGGGTAGTAGCTAAAGACATATTAATCAAGTCTAACTCATGCTTTATCTACCCTAGAATTAAGATCACGTAATGTGCATTACACATTCAATTCATAGGCTAGAAGAACCTAGACCAATTCATGCCAACACTCCTTTACTTTAATCATGAATGATTCATACCCAAAATTCATCAATAACATCAATATAAGGCAGTAGTTAAAGAATTCATAACCTAAAGGAAATCCTACTACAATTGCCATAAACTTGAGATTACAGTGAATAACATGTGTTAACAATCAATAAGAAAATAGAGATCAATTCTTCAATACTCAATCCATATTGGACCAACAATAAATAATTCCTCCTCACATGATATCATGAGCAGTAGCTAACCATCAACTTGACATAATTGAATTTCACAATACGCATGCTAGCATCAAGATCACAAAATACTACATTATAGAATAGCTTTATTCAACCCTTCAAACCTTCATGTACATGGTCACTTGTCAACAATTCACCATAAATACACATACTAGGCAGTAGATATAAGCAATTCAAAATAATAGAATCACAATTCAATCAATAACAAGTCACGATCACAATGCCCATGCAAGGGCTAAATCGAGTTTGGGAAGGGACATGGGTTCGTCGTGCAATTTTATTGAAAATCACGTGCAAACCAGTATATAATCATCAATACATTAATATTATGCTTTTGAAATCAATTTAAGAAAGAACCCATGGCTAGATTGAAGAAGAAGAGATTTGATCATGAAACTTCTTTGAAAACTTTGAAGAGGACTCTCTAGATTAAAGATTAACTAGAGATGAAGGATCACCCTACCTTTATTAGATGAAGAACCAGCTAAAATTGGTGAAGAACCCATGGGAATCCAATCTACAAGCTGACCTTGAACTTCACCTTCCATGGAGGATTCTAGAGAGGATAATTTGGGAGAGGGAGTTTTTGATTTTGATTTTTTTGATGCGTAAAGGCTATTCACATTTTAGATCATCTATATACATACAAAAATAGGTAAATATACCGCCTAGGTTCAGTTTAGCACGTGGAGTGAATTTCCCATTCACCCCAATAATAGGCAGCGTGCATGGACATCACTGAAGGCCTGCATCGACGGACCCAACGACGGGGTATTCGTCGATCGATGGACTGTTATGTGCCTTCCATCGTTTGGGTCTTAGTCTGTCATATGGCCAAACCTTCTACAGGATAAGTTCCCATCGACGCCTCCCCATTGACGGGGCGTCAGTCCACTGACGAGGTGTCATTTGGCTTGTCGATTGACACTGCCAAGGCAGTGTCTCGATAGCTTTGGGTCCTTCTTGTGGGACCTTTTGAAGGGCCCTTGAGAAGTCGTACCCGAAAGTTTCCAACTTAAATATGAACATTAATAAGTCAAAGACCTTCCACATCAGTTTCACCCAAAATAATTACACTCAACACGTACAAACATGCTAGGCCCCATCAAGACACAGACATCCATGTCTCAAGGACTATCTTTCGAACGTCTTGGACATTTGACCTCTAAACTTCATAAAGCTCCATACTCTTATTATAAAAATCATGATTACTCATTTTAAGACTTCGTAAGCCCATGACACACTAGTAAACACATAAAAGCATCTAAGGCCCCTTTGGCAACTAGTCGTCGAACGTCTTGGTCGTCCTTTGACGTTTGACTTCCAAATCACCTCGAACTTTATACACTGCCTCAATAACACATTATAAACCATTTAAGGACCCTATACTCTTATGACGAACATATTAAGATCTCGACACCCTAACTCATTTTGGGGTTCCTAAACAAATAGACTTTGGTTTTATCAAAATGAGAGAGTAACTAGGGTATATGTGTTCCCCACAGGTTCATAACGCAGTATTCCTATCAATAACAATCCTTTCCTAGTTTATTACATGCAAATTAAATAGTTAGATATCTCTAAATCCTTGGTCCGATATCTAGATAATTTTACCCCACACCTTGGTCCGGCTACGTGTGTATAATCTACTCACCTTTACCTTTACCTTATATTAGATATCATAATCGATATATGGCTTAGTTATTACTTCACACCAATCGACACTAGACTATTAGATAGTATCACAGGAAATCTATGTTGATAATTCTTTTCCTATTACTACCTTCTTGGTCCGTCAAATAGAAATAAGGTGATTTCTAACGCGTGCACTCGTTAAAAAGACTTCTAAGCAAAAAAATTATCAATGTATACAACAACACTTATTCAAGAATTGCTTCATTACTAGGATTACTTTGTTAATTACCCATTGTTCCCACAACCCTAGTTGTAGATTTAGTTACCCATGCTAGCAAGATCACAATTCATAGTTTTGAATGAAGAAATCATGAACTTACTAAACAATAAGAAGAAACGCAGAAATTCAACTTGAAATTGCAAGAAAATTCTCCAAACCAAATCAGGAAATTGATTAATTGCTCAAGTTTGCAATAACAACGATCTCTAATATAAAAAATTGTATAATAGCAATAGTAACTAACCCCCAAAATGATGTTTTAATGCCCTTTATATATAAAACGAAGTCCGAAAGAAAAAAGAATTAAAATAAGGAAAGTTTGAATAGTTGACGCGACTTCAATCTACGGACCAACTGAAGGATCGTCGATCAACCGATAGTTCGTAGACTGCCTCCGTCAGTCAGGACTTAGAAATATTTTTGCTCCACCGAATATCACCTTCTCTGAATCATTTGATGGACCAACAACATAGTCCATTGATCCATCTATGGTCCGTCGATTCCCTTCGTTACTCCAAACTTAGAATTTTTCAAAACTCATGTACTAGAACCTTATCTGAACCAAATAACGGCTCACCAGTATGGTCTGTCAATCAATCGACGGAACGTCGTTGCCTCTCATAGTTTCACACTTGGTCAGACATCCCTGGTTTTCCTCCAAAGTCCTGAAATGCTTATCTATGGTCACCAACTATGGTCCATCGATCAAACGACGAATTGTCAATGGCCTTCTTAGGTCCCATTTTACAGTTTTTTGTTTTTTTCTTATCTTGCCTCCTGAACATCTTTCGTGCAAAACAAAACACAAAACTTATAAAAATCTCTACTAAAAGTCTTTTGACACACACAACTCTTAAGTGAAATGCATTAGAAATGCTGTGAAATTTTGACACATCAACACCCTCAACTTAAATTCGTTGTTTGTCCTCAAGTGACACACTATAACCCTAAATGACACTTGTATAGAAGTAATCATTTTTAAGCCCTAGTTATCACATGACTATCCATCCCAACTCTTTCTTGATTGAGTGCAAGCTTATGGTCTCAGGCTCAACAATTTAACTCACGCGGATCATATCATGACGCAAATTCACCATGCAACAGAAACTTCTACTGTTTTTCCTCTCATCAAGGTACCAACTTTCTCATAACGTAACTAGTGACCTCACTAGAAAAGAAATCCTCATTTCACATTATTTTTATGCATTTTGAGTACACAGATCATTTTTTCAACACTCGCGGTCAAGAATAAGTTCAAATATAGTTAGTAATCTAAGCCATAGACCTGTCCTTATTTTCACTACTTAGGTTCACCACACTAGACTCTAGGATCATGGTAGGACTTTCTTGGTTTGTAACGTAGTCTCAGGGTCAGGTGTGGTACATTTGAGTACATTTTTAGTAACTTTTTTCCCTCTTTTACATTACCGCTAAGCTTCCTACCTCTTTTCATTGCCTTTGACCCCCTATTTCTCTTCTCTTTTCTCCTTTGCCTTGTTCCCTTTTTGGATATGACTTTAAATTCTTTTGCATCGTTTTCTCTTAAAATTCTTTTCTCTTTTTTTTTTTGCTTTTATTGTTCTTTTCTCTTTCAATCAATTGATAATTTCAACAACTCACATATTTCTCTCACTTAATCTTTTCTTTTCAACATCCAACTCTTTTTATGCCCATTTTTGGGTCCTCGCTCATAATAGCCACCCTCAACTCATGACGTTTCCATGAGTTGAAGTACACAATACCCGAAGTCGAGCCAGGGACAAGAGGAGGTCACTTGCTACATTAGCCACCCTCAAATTAGGCATTTGGCCTAAGTTGAGGTGCACATGTCCAAGGAGGGACTGGGGCCAAAACATTAGTCCCAGGGGAGGTGAGTTGGTGAGTCAAGAAATTGGTCTATTACAGGCTCAACATATTTGGAAAAAAAAAGGGATAGTTATTTCATTTTGTCAACTTCTTTTTAGGCTGATATTGGCTATCTTGAACAAGGGGCTATGATCACTTCCTAGTTTCTAGAGTTGATTCCCTTTGTAGGACTAACCGAGCAAGTTCTAGCTAGGCACCAATTGTTTGGACACTCGAATCTACTCCCTCTCTTGTCATATTGTTGCACTATCAAATTATCATATTTCCCAGCTCAGGTTTTAGTTGAAGATCATGCAGTGGGTGTCTATTTATATCATGCTTGAGCCAATACATTCAACTTTGTAACCTATTCATGCAAGAACAACAATGGACATGGTATCATTTTTATAAGCCATCATGCTTCTATACTTGTACTTCCTAAGACATGCCGATTCAATAGAAAATTAAGCAGTCTCTTGGGGAAAAAGAACACAAGCAAGAAAACCCCAAGAGAGGATTGTGGGTTGGGTTACTCAGACTTCACCCTACCACTCACTTTAAATTCACCCCACCCCCAATAGAAAAGTTTGCAATTGTCCCCAATGCAATAAAATAAAGAAACAGGGTCGTAGGTGAAGAAAACATGTGGAGCATAGCACCGACAAACTATCAACAAGCGGGTGGGTCCAGATTCTCAAAACCCGCTGGATCATCAATTGGGCCACCCTCAGTAGTGCCCACACAAACCTCCGCACCATCAGTAGTGCTTCTCTTATTGATCGTCGGTACAGAACTAGATTCCCTAGCATCCATCTCTAGTGCTCTCCTCTGATGTATCTTCTCATCTACCAAGGAGACATTCCTAGGCCGCTCTAACTCTGTCCTTTCTTTCTTTCTCCCAGGGTCCTCATCACCGGCCTCAGTGGTGTGGGTGGAGTGATGCCTCTTGGTACGCACACGCTGCTCATACTGTGGCTTAGCAAGGGCCTTGAACAAGTCATCTAGCACTGTGTCCTCTGCTAGTTCAGTGGGAAAACTCTCTGGCTCAGTCCCCCAAATCTCCAAGATGGCATCGACGTCGGCTCGCAGGCTGTCCAACTTAGTCCGTATAGCAGTGAGGTCTGTGGTGGAGGCTAGACGTTCTAGAACCAGCAACTCAAAGGCGTTGAGGAGTTTGTGGACCGTCTGAATCTGTTGCTCGACCTGTTTAGCCACCTACTTCTCAATACGGTCATCTGCCTCAGCAATGGATTGCTGCATCCAAGGTTTAATGTGGTGTAGCAAAGTGTCCATCTGTGCCTTCAACTTCTAGACATGTTCAAGAGGGACCAATGCTGCAGATGGTGGTGTGGATCGAGACGAACATGGGGCCCTGCTTGCTGCATGTGAAAAAGATGTCAAAATGGGGTCAGCTGCTCTTGTGCTGCAAGGTCAGCCCCTTGGTCTAGCTCCACCGTATCAGCCAGGTTCTCGCTCTGTGAAAGAACCTCAATATAGGGTCCTCTATGTGGTGCTGCTACATTGGACTCATCCTTGATGAGACCTATATCAAGAGTACCCATCGGCTTACGGATTCTCTCACAGTGCCAAATTGGCACTCCGGCGTCCCTGCATAACTAGAAGATAAGACACAGAAAGGGGTAAGTAGTAGAAGTCTTGAATGCACTCTCGTGAATATCCGCTATAATTATCTGAGCGAAGTCTATCTCTAGTTCTGCTACCAGTACTGCGATCATCACCGCCCTATCCCATGTAAGTACATTGTCGGCCTTTGTGTCACATAATCAATGCCGAACTAACAACTAGAAAAACTTGGCCACAAAGGTGAGAGTGGCCTTCTTGATGAGACCTTAGGGATCTATAACCCAATCTAACCTCTCATCGTCTATCGCGATATACTGAGACAACCATTTTTTTACTGCATCACGCTGCTCAGCATTCCTCTGAAAAGCACAACTCTAAACAATCTCTCACCTGTAATGAAACTCGGAAGTGTTCCTAGTCCATTGTGAGAGTATGGTGGGGCAGTAGACAAATTAGTGGATGGTGGCCTCTAATATGTCAACCCGGTAGCCCCGGACAAGTGTAGAGGTGAGTGGGGCCTGTTTTACAGGCCTAGCCAACCTATCAATGGACGTGAGACTATGGTGGGGCAGTAGACAAATCAGTGGATGGCGGCCTCTAATATGTTAACCCGGTAGCCCCGGACAAGTGTAGAGGTGAGTGGGGCCTGTTTTGCAGGCCTAGCCAACCTATCGATGGACCCTCGGAGAGTGGAAACATAGGAGGCATATAATTCCCACACAATCTCTTCACTGTAAGTGCCCATGTTCTGGGCCATCCATCCATATTTATGGAGGTCAAAAAGTCGGTTTACCTATGGCACTATGAGCAAGCTCCCTGTGAGGACTCAAAGCTCCTCTGTAACTAACCGAGTCATCACCCCCTTCTCATTTAACATCTTCGCATCCCTATGCACCTTCCATTGACCCTCTACGCACCACTCATTTGGTTCATCAGCAACCGAAGTATGGTTATTCATTCTGGGTGCACCACTAGTTTTGTTCATAAGAAACCGGAGTAAGGTCATCCGTTCTGGGTGTAAGTGCAAACTCTGAACTAGAAGCCTCATCAGACGAGGCTTGGTGGTAGTCATCCCCAAATCTAGTGGCTCCCTCTGAGTTGGAGCCTGAAGTAGTGGCCGCCTTGGACCCTGAAGACTGGCCGATTCTGAACCTGTGTCATCCTCGGAGCCGGATGTCGAGCTCTCCTATAAACCGGAAACAACCCTGGTTGGTGAACCGATCAGTTTGCGCTCCTCATCAGAGTGGGAGGCAGTTACTACGTCTTAAGTCACCTTACGAAGGGTTCTCCTTGTGACACGTGCTACTGATGTCGGTGTTGTGGAATATGTAGGGACATAGACTGGGTCTCGCTAGTAATCCATGTCTTCATCAATCTACCGACAATACGGGGCAATCGACTTAGATTTACCCCTCTTTGTATAAACAACGTCCTTCTTGGGAGACATTTGTACATGTCAAACAATAGTAAGTGTCATAGCAGCACCACAACACACTCGAAAAACAATGGAACGAAGCAAACTTGGAAATCAGAAATGCAGATCCTTGCTGCAGAGTCAGGTCGACGAACACTATCGATGGCCCATCGATCAATCGAAGGTCCATTGATCACGTCCGTTGTCTGACACTTAGAATTATTTTTAGGATGGGTGTACAACATATTCTCTGATGAAAACGACAGACATGCAGATTGATCCATCGATCAATTGATGGTCCTTAGCCCACTTTCGTCGCTTGACACTTAGATTTATTTTAGAATGAAGTGAAATCAGGTTCTCTAAAAAAATGACGGACGTGCAGAACATTTTGTTGATCAATCGACTGACCGTAGTCCACTTCCGTTGTTTTGTATTTAAGCAATTTATGGTTGATTCAACTGACAGACCTCATCGACAGACCGTCAATGAATCGACAGTCCGTCGACGGGGTCCTGTACTGTTGACCTAAGACAGAATTTGGGCCTTTTACAAGTTTCAATTTTTGTGTCTTTGGTGACCTCTTTTTGTTAGAAGCAAGTTCTAGAAATACTTATTAACACACTAACACTAGTTTTTCATTCCTAGGGTTCCAATTTCATACAATTATTAGCCTAATTCTGTCAAAATAAGGAACCCTACGTCAGAATTTTCAGACCCATGGAGACACACAACATTTTAGACAGACTAATATGCTACACAACCACATTCTATCATTCCGAGGGAAGTAACTACAAATCTTTTAGCATGCAAATTCACTTATTGTAGTCCAAAGGTCAAGACCCACTCCCGAATTTCTATGTACAACTATGAACGGGAATTCATATTTAATGGAAATCGAAGTACCTTTCATAGTAGTGTTGTTATTGTGTGCACTTGTGAACTTAGAAGAAGTAGCCTACGCTCCCGGATTTGATCACCACCGAAATAGAATAGAGAAACAGAGAATTTGGGGGAGAGAGAGAGTTGGGGAAGTGAGAAATATGATGAGATAGTGATTTTTGGGTTTTGGAGGGGTTTGTTTGGAGTGAAATAGGAAGGAAATGATGGGATGAAACTGTTAAGGAAGGGAGTTTTAAAACAAATGGAATGAGGGAAAGAATTTGAAAGGTATGTCTTTTAATATTATCGGTCGGGTCGGGTCAAATCACTGGCAGAATTGGTTCTATGAAACCCAATTGGAGGGCTGTAGATCAATCGACAGTCCGTCGATTGGGACAGTCGCTCACTTTAGACTTAGGAAAAATTGGAAACATACCTGGGATCTATGGACATCATTGACGGTCCATCGATGGGGTCCATAGACCTTTGCACCAGACAATTTTCTGCAGATTTGTGCTTTTGCTTCCTGCACATGTAGTACCAATAAGGCCATTCTTTTTATGTTTGTTCTTGACACTTTTGTGACACGGACCCTATACTAATTTCTAGCCAACACTAGCACACAAACAAAAATTAAATAACGAGAACAACTAAACAAGACTACTACTAATTCTACAAGGAAAACAAAACCTATAGTTGGCTAGAGAGTACACCTTGGGTTGCCTCCCGAGAAGTTCTTGATTTAACGTCGTGACACGATGCATTCCTCTTAATTACTCAGACTTAATAAAGATGATAGGCCTCAACTACTTCATGAACACTCTCTCCAAGCCCCAGATAGGTCTTTATCCTTTGTCCTTTAACTGTGAACTTTGCGCCTTCCTTGTTCTCTAGCTCAACAGCTCCATGCGGGAACACTTTGGTAATGAGGAATGACCCTGTCCACTTGGACTTGAGTTTTCCTGGAAACAAACACAATATAGAGTTGAATAGAATCACCAAATCACAAACCGCAAATTCTCGCTTTTTAATTCTTTGGTCGTGGTACTTCTTCATCTTCTCCTTGTAGATGACTGAATTTTCATAGTCCTTTAGGCAAAACACTTCAAGCTCATTCAACTCATTGAGTCTTTGTTCTAGTGCTCTCGTCCAATCTAACTTTAGTTTCTTTATTTCCCACATTGCCTTGTGCTCTAGCTCAACGGTAAGTGACAAGCCTTTCCATATAAAAGTTGGTATGGAGACATACTTATGGGAGTCTTATATACAGTGTGGTAGGTCGAAAGAGCATCATCTACCCTTATTAATCAATCCGTTCTATCGCCATTCACCATTTTTGCCAAAATCTATTTGATCTCCCGAGTGGACACCTCAACTTGCCCACTAGTCTGTGGGTGGTAAGGAGTAGCCACATTGTGACGAACACCATATTTTTTCAGCAACTCTTTGAACAGTTTATTACAAAAGTGCGAGCATCCATTACTAATAATGACCCTCGGTGTACCAATTAAGGAGAAAATATTCTTCTTCAGGAATGCGGTGACATTCTTTCATTAATTGTTAGGGAGCGCAATTTTCGTACCATTTCGACACATAGTCAACCGCCACAAGAATATACTTCATCCCATGAGAAATCAGAATTGGGCACATGAAGTCAATTCCCCATACATCAAATAGCTCTATAACCAAAATGGGATTCAAGGGAAGTTCTTGCCTTTTTAAAATTCCTCCATCTCGTTGGCACCAATCATATGATTTGGCAAAATCGTGAGCATCTTGGTGAATGGTTGGCCAATAATACCCACACTCGAAGATCTTAAGCGCAGTCCGGATTCCAAAATGGTGCCCATCCACAATCAAGGAGTGACATGTCTCCAAAACAATCAACATCTCAACCTCAGGTACACAACGACGGATTATCCCATCGGCACAACTCCGATATAAATAAGGCTAATCCCAAAAGAACTTTTTCATATCATGCATGAACTTTGTTTTCTGGTGGAAGTTCAAGTAAGACAGAATTACATAACTTGCCATATAGTTCGCAAAGTCTGCGTACCATGGGATCAAATCCTGAGACGCGGCCAATATATGTTCATCTGGGAATACATCATCAATTTCAGACTTTTCTCTCAATTCATGAATAGCTTCATCGTCCAATCTAGACAAGTGGTCGGCAACTTGATTCTCAGTCCCCTTTCTATCTTTTCCCTCAAAATCAAACTTTTGCAGCAACAATACCCGTCTAATCAACCTTGGCTTTGCATCCTTCATCGCAATCAAGTACCTCAAAGCAAAATGGTCGGTATGCATTATGACGTTCGTGACAAACAAATAGGAGCGAAATTTCTCGAATGCAAACACCACAACAAGAAGTTTTTGTTCCGTTACCGTGTTGTACTTTTGGGCTTCATTCAGGGCTTTACTCGCATAGTAAATGGGGTGAAGGATTTTATCCCTTCAGTATCCCAATACCACATCAAGTGCAACCCCAATCGCGTCACACATCACCTCAAATGACTCACTCCAATCTGGCGAAATAATAATGGGTGCAGACACTTATTTCTCCTTCAACTCTCCAAATGCTTTCAGACAAGATTCATCGAAATAGAACTTACATTCCTTCTAGAGCAATTTGCACAGAGGATGTGCAATTTGCGAAAAGTCGTTAATAAACATCCGATAAAAGCCAGCATGCCAAAAAAAACTTCTCACACCCTTTACAGATATGGGTTGAGGAAGCTTCTCTATACCTTCTTTTACCATAAAGTGATATTTCTCTCAATTTAGCACCAAATTACAATCCTCACATCTCTTGAGCACCTCATCCAAATTATTCAAGCACCGATCAAAGGAGCCGCCCACCATAGAAAAATCTTCCATGAACACCTCAATAGTGTCCTCCACCATATCAGAGAATATCGACATCATACAATGCTGGAAGGTAGGCGGTGCATTACACAATCCAAACGACATCCTTTTAAGTGCAAAAGTTCTATAGGGACAAGTTAAGGTGGTCTTTTATTAATATTTTGGAGGAATATATATATGATTGTAGCCCGAATAGCCATCCAGAAAAAAATAAAAACCCTTGCATGTAAGTCTATCTAACATTTGATCCATAAAGGGCATGGGGAAATGATCCTTCTCATTCCAAGCATTCAATTTCCAGTAGTCCATGCCAACTCTCCAACCGGTCACCAGCCATATTGGAACAAGCTTGTTCCTTTCATTAGGTACCACATTTATCCCACCCTTTTTCGACACACACTGAATAGGACACACCTAACTGTTGTCCGCAATAAGATAAATTACTCCCGCATCCAACCACTTGATGATGTCTTTTTTCCCTACTTCTGGCATAGGTGGACTCAGCCTTCTTGGTGATCAAGACTCGATTTGTCCTCCGGCATGAGTTGGATTTTGTGGGAACAAATACCGGGAGGGATCCAAATAATATCCGTAATAGTTTAACAAATGGCTCGCTTGAACCTCTTCAACGCCGTCACTAAGAACTCTACTTGTTGCCCATTCAACTATAATGCAATTATTACTCGCAAAGTGTCATCTCTACCCAAGAACACATACCTCAGATGAGGTGGTAGAGTTTTAAGCTCTAATTTTGGGGCCTCCACAATGGATGGTCTTGCAGGTGGAAACTCTCAATTCTTCATATCTAATTAGAATTTCTTCACTTTAGATCGCTATTCGTTTCGTTCAAGTGCAGCCACCAAGGAATCATACTCTTTAATTCCATCACTGTCAAAATTCATGATGACCACTGCTAGTCCCTCAACACCTAGTCACTCTTCAATTCGAACCTCGGATACACTCTTAACCTCGTAGAATATACCAGATACCATTTGGATCTCACCACTCTTCTTCATGGACCTACAAATGTTGAACGCCGCTACTTCATTATTCAACCTAAACTTCATCGACCCCTTTCAAATATTGACTAGCGCTCACCCAGTGCAAGGAATGGTCTTTCTAGAATGATGGGGACCTTAAAGTCCACCTCACAGTCAAGAATCACAAAATCGAACGGAAAGATGAACGACTCCACTTTCACAAGCACATCATGGAGTATACCTATGGGTCTCTTCACAATTTGATCGGCCATTAGTAACCGCATCGTAGTAGGCTATGGGTATCCCATACCCAACTTTTTATAAATGGAAAATGGCATGAGATTTATTCTCACTCTAAGATCACATAGCGCCTTAGTAAAGTGGAGCAACCTTATAGTACATGGAATAGTGAAAGCACCCGGATCCTCCTTCTTTTGCACAAGAGACCTCATAACAATAGCACTACAATGCTGCATTCTGTCATCATCTTCAAAAATCATCGACCTCTTCTTTGTCACCATATCCTTCATAAACTTAGCATAACCGAGCATTTGCTTCAAAGCCTATATCAACATGACAGTGATGGAAACCCGTTTTAACATAGTGATAAATCACCGATATTTACCATATTCTGTTTTCTTCACTAATCTCTGTGGGAATGGTGGTGAAGGTCTAGGGATGGGGACCACTTTATGAGACAACTCTGCTTCTTTTTATGGTGCCTCGCCAAACTCTCCACTAGCTTCTATCACTTTATCTTCCTTTCTAACATCGCCTTCAACTATAGACGACATAGGTGGATCAATGGTCTGCTTACCTCATCGAGTAGTGACTGCCATTCAATACCCATCATTCTTAGGATTCTAGATAGTGTTGCTTGGGAGAGTTCCAAGTTGGCATGGGTTCACAGTAGTAGAAAACGGATTCATCTGTAGCTCAAGGTGCTTTATCGAGACTACATGTGCATGCACCTTTTGTCCAATGCCTGATAGTTCACCTCTCATGTCATTGAAATTTTCATCAGTTTCATCAACCTCCTCCTCATTTTTCTACAACATATCTTCAACCGGCGCCATACTACCTCCACTGTCCCTAGGTGCAGCTTCCCTATATTGAGGTGCAACATATGGACCACCCTTTTCATTCCTATTGCCATAGTTGTTCCGGTTGAAGTTGTTATCACGGTTGTAGTTCTCATCTCGAACATATTGACCCTCTCGGTTGTAATTACCATAACTCTGACCTTGGTTTCCTTGACCTTGACGCCAATAATCCTTGTTGGAACCTTGGGCGTTTGGTCGGAAGCCCCCCATCTGATTATTGACTGCATATGTATCCTTCTCATAGTAGTACTCATCTACGGGTAGTGGTGGTTTATCCAAATAGTTCATCGCAGTTACTTTCTCTACGCCTCCGCTTACATGCTTCAAAACCAACCTTAATTAAGTGTCCAACTTTGTAGTGCTCCAAGATTTATTGTTGCGAGATATCTTCCCTAGTTTCTCTGCAATCTCATCATATGTGCATTCATTATAGGAGACACCCGCAATAGTATCGAGCACTGCTTTGTTGTTATCATCTTGACCTATGTAGAAGAACTCTTTAAGTGACTCATCATCTATGTGGTGGTTTGGGACGCCTCTCACAAACTCAGTAAATCGGTCCCAAGAGCTACTCACCGAATCCCCAGGTAGTGCAACAAAGTTGTTCACTTTATCCTTGTGGTTAAGCTTCTTGGACACTGGATAGTACCTCGTTAAGAACATATATCTTAATTGATCCCAAGTATAGATAGAGTTATAGGGAAGTTCAGCAAACCATATAGCAGCATATCCTATCAGTGATAAAGTAAACACTCACAACCCGATGATGTTCATATCCAAGTCTGGTCTACCTAGACAACTTTTGCACACAGACCTCAGTTTAGCTATATGGGCATTTGGGTCTTCTGATGGTTGTCCCGAGAACAAGCCCCTCACGGTGAGCATCTTCATAAAGCTACTCATCACCACGAAAGTGTGCCCAGGGGGCAGTGGGGGTAGGACAAGAGGTCCATCGGAGTCTACAATGTTCATGTTGCCCCTATAGTAATCCTGAAGTCATGGGGCTACTGGTGAGTTGCACCCCCATCACCTAACTGATTTTCAACGTGCGCCTGGTGGTGTGCCTCAACTATTAATGGGGGTTGACGCCCTTCTCCATCATCTAACTTCCCTTTGTTAGGGTTAGCTTGAAACCCTTGATTATCCATTCGTCTTAAGGTTTGGTAGAGTTTGGGATCGTTTGGAGTGAGTGGTTCTCCTTGTCTCTGTGTACTTTGCATACACTAGAGATAGACCTAAGAGAAATAAAATCAAAAAGGAAAAGTAAAATCAGGAAATAGTTGACTAAATTTCAATAACGTAATGAAAGTTAATCTAAAAGCCAGATTCCCCGGCAGCGGCACAAAAATTTGATATGATCAAATTATACCTCCCTAAAGAAGCATAAGTGATGTATGACTTAGTTATTGCTACGCACCAATCGACACTAGCCTATTAGATAGTATCACACGAAATCTATGTTGATAATTCTTTTTCTATTACTACTTCCTTGGTCAGGCAAATAGCAACAAGGTGATTTCTAACGCGTACACTTCTTAAAAGGACTTCAAAGCGAAAGAATTATCAATGCATGCAACAACACTTATTCAAGAATTGCTAAATTACTAGTATTACTTTGTTAATTACCCATGGTTCCCACAACCCTAGTTGTGAATTTAGTTACCCATTCTAGCAAGATCATAATTCATAATTTTGAATGAAGAAATCATGAACTTACTCAATAAGAAGAAGAAACCCACAAATTCAACTTCAAATTACAAGAAAATTCTTCAAACCATATCCGAAAATTGATTAATTGCTCAAGATTGCAACCAACAATCTCCAGTACACAAAATAGAATAAGTAATAGTAACTAACCCCCAAAACGAGGTTTAATGTCCTATATATAGAAAACATAGTCCTAAAGAAAAAGGAATTAAAACAAGGAAAGTTCGTTCAGTTGATGAGGATTCAAACTACGCACCAACTGACGGACCGTCGATCAATCAACGGTCTGTAGACTGCCTCCGTCAGTCAGGACATAGAATTTTTTTTTCTCCATCGAATAACACCTTGTCTAAATCATTCTACGGTACAAAAACACGGTCTGTCAATCCATCTATGGTTGGTCGATGCCCTTCGTAACTCCACACTTATAATTTTTCAAAACTCACGTACTCGAACCTTTTTTGAACAAAACAACGGTTCACCTGTATGGTCCATCGATCAATTGACGGATCATCATTGCCTCTCGTAGTTCCACACTTTGTCAGGCTTCCCCATTTTTTCTCCAAATTCCTGAGCTGCTTATCTACGGTCACCAACTACGTTCAATCGATCAAACAACGAACGGTCGATGGCCTCCGTAGGTCCCGTTCTGCACTATTTCAGTTGTTTTTTTTATCTTGTCGCCTGAACATATTTCCTCCAAAATAGAACACAAAACCTATAAAATCACTACAAAAAGGCTTTAGACACACACAACTCTGAAGTGAAATACATTAGAAATGCCGTGAAATCACAACATCAAAACGTAACTATAAAGCTAATCCAAATAAAGCATGCATCATTAATAATCTTCACAATAAGATGGAATTACACCATGGATACTTTAGAAGTTTACTTGCACCATGTATGAGTGGCATCCCATAATACCCTTCATACTAAGTAGAAATCCTGAAGAAGTCATTAGTCTTACTTCATGAAACATATTCATATCATATACCTTAGTAACATTTCGTATACTTCATATCATAAATAAACCACCCTCACTGCCCCTTCACAAGTTCACTTGTGCAATGTACATATGAAGTCACATACCCTTACATGTAATAAGCAAACCAATCAAGAAGTCATAAGTGTAATTCACATGCATAATCAATATTCTTAATTCATATTCGTATCTTTGGTCATATTCTTATTACATAGGGAAATTCTTGCCATAACCGACATAGACCATGAGAGCTACATGGAATCTGGTGTCATAAGACCCCACACCAAAATAAGGCATTCTACTTTCCAAGGTAGATCCACTAGTTAAAACCTACGGGGGCACGTCGTTAAGGGATATGGAGATTGCTTCTAGAAAGCCAAACTATTGCATTAGCAGAGGGGCTTCCATCTCATGAGTATCACTTGGATGATCCAACCTATTGCATTAGCGGAAGGGCCTTTTCCTCATTGTCCATATCAACTCAGTGCTAAGCATTCTTTCCTAAATTATTCATTATTAGTCTATAATTGTATTTACATGTTTAATGAAATACCTTAGCCTTCGTTCAATACAATTCATCATAATATCTCATAGATTCATTAAAGTGAGAATGTACTTTAAAATTTAGAGCAACATTAGTATGAGAGAATAACATTCACACCAAGATCATGTTCTCTCATGAGATATAGACTTTCAATCAACACAATAGGATCTTTATGATCATGTACATTTTATGCATAATAATAAGTGAAGGTGCATATAAGAATTATACTTTCATTTAACACTATTTACGCATTATGATCATGTTTTATGCATGGAGTGTGTGTGTGTGTACATAATTTTCCTCATAACTACATAATAGCAACAACATTATCAATATAGGAACTTCCCTTCAAAAGGGGTCACAACACATTCATAGCATCCCTAGTCTTGTACAATTATTATACATTGTATTTAAGGAACCTAGACCCCACACACCCATCATTCATCATATTAGAGATGCATATATTCATCATTTAATTAGGTCACTCGTAGAATGTATAGAATCACACATTGATATAGTGGATTATGTGGGTAGGGTCCTTCCACAATAGCACCTCATGCAACCCATAAATAAATCATACCATGTTCATAACTCACTCTTCATGTTCATAATATATCATGCAAAGTCATATCTAGGGTTGTAGGGAAGAGGGACATCATCATAATAGCTTAGTCTATACTACCAAGTAGCACCTACACCATAAGTGAATCAAACCAATTAACCTATGAATACACAATAGGTAAATACATCCACCACAAGTGGATCATAAATTCAAGAGAAAGCTTACTTACAATTGAATACCTTCATTCTTACATTTCAATGGCTATCTTGATGGTTTACCCTAATTTCTTCATATTCATAATTTTTAATGACAAAATAACATTACAACAATGAATTATACAAGAACATACTCAATTACATAACCTCTAATCATCATTCAACATAATTAAAGAGCTAGGGTTGAGAAATGAGGAATATACATGGTTCCTTAGCGAATTGGATCAAAAACATAATAAATACTTTCATTCATTCTTCATTACTCATATTCGATCATAATTAATCCATTTTGGATCAAATAAATCATGTTTGAAAGAGACCCACGAATTGGAGAAAAAACCTAGAATTTTGGGGAAGTTTGAAATCATATTTTGAAGGGCTTGTTGGGGAAAGCAATCAAAGAATAAAAACTCTCATACCTTTGTCATCAAGGTTCTATGACTTTATTGTGAAAATACCCATCTCCAAGCACTTGTGAAGCTCCATTCATGCACTTCAATGGCGGTTTAGAAAGATAAGACTTTATGAGAGAATTTAGGATCTTTAGGTGGGTTAGTTAGAATGGTTAGTTTAGGGTTCATTTAAGCCTATATAGGTGGTCAAATAGCTTATTAAACGACCTATATTAACCCCCACTTAATAACTAAGCCAACCCCTAACTTCTAACTTATAAACAAAAACTGTAAAACTGGCAGCATCCACGTTTAACCATCCACGGACCATCAATTGATCTACCGTCCGTGGTTTGGTCTCGTAAGTCATGACTGTGCTTCACCATTTCAGGCATAACTTTGCACTCTAATATCGGAATTGGGAAAACTCAGTGTCCCTGGAAGGAGGACTTAGATATCTTTAATTGGTTAGGTAGTGTCCCACCTAATTCATTTTGAGCTATGAGATATGACCATTTAAAGTTGACTCTAAAGTTAAACCTAACTCACTAAGAAATGTTTTTAGGGAACTGTTTTGGTTGCTTAGTTCTTAGTGATTTCATGACTTAGATTAGTGTCTTACTAGCTTATAAAGGTTATTAATTAATTATGTAACCATCACCCTAAGACCTTAATAAATCAACTAACTTAACTCCCAACCACCAACCTAACTCAAGTCCCTCAAGTCACATAGCCATAATTTAATTCACAACCAACCTTTCTCCCTCACATTAAGCATAAGTCCTCCTAATAGTCAAATCCTTAAAGACGATCTAGTAGAGGATAAGACAGAGAACATATAGATCTATGGCACGACTTATAGAATGAAGAAATGAAGTTTTTCTATCGTCCTCTAGCCTCTCGCTCATAGATGAGTCGTTACTCACTCCGACGAACAAGACTCTACTAGACCTTGTTTGAGACATCCTAAGACCATTTCATAACCATATGATGTGATATAAATTTTCTAACGGCCCAAGAGTACCCCCTAGTTGTAAAACGACGTACTCGACCTCTCGGATGTCTTGTACAAGTCCTTAGCATTCTTGAATAGCAAGCATATGAAAATAGCGGAAAATTTAAAATTTTCCTTTAACAATCGAACACTTTATAAAATAAGAGTATTTATGATAGTATGTCTTAGAACCATCTATACCATTAAGTCTTTAACTTCATTTTCAATAGAACTTTGGGGCACGAACATTACATAATCTAAATACATATAGTAAAGACTATAGTGAATAAGGTAGGTTCGTCCTCGAAACTATGAGGACTCCCCAAATTTTCATTATCCAAGATCTTTAGAAACCTATATTCCATGTACAAGACACATCTCCAAACCCTACACTTTGTAGACAAAGTAGAAGAAAGGATTAGCACAAAAGTAATAAGCATGGAAGCCATGTATAAAAACCATTGAAGCATACTTGAAAAGGGACATTTAGTTTAAAACATGCTCTATGCACTTTTGAACATCATTCTTTAAACAGTAGGAGAATCACAAGTCATAAGCAACTCTAATAAGGTTCATCAAAGCACATAGGATAAGGACATCACGAAGGCATAGTTTCAACATAGTCAATATACTGATACTATCTCATACAAGACATAATACACATGCATTGTCACATAGCAGGTTCATAATCTCATAATATAACAACTACATGAATAACCCTAAGTTCTACTTGTGGAATGCATCAGTAGGGTCCATAGTCCTACCTACAGAAAGTATCACCTTTAGGCCATCATTATCATACTTAACATAAGTTAATACTAACACATAAGCTATCCAACCTCATACATATCTCATATTTGATTCATTCATAACCAACATACATAAGAAGGAGTTAATCATAAATATTAACTCATATTAAGAAAAGGCAACTATAAATCTAATCCAAATAAAGAATGCATCATTCATAATCTTCATAATAAGATTGAACTACATCATGGCTACTTTAGAAGTTTACTTGTTCCATGTATGAGTGGCATCCCATAATAACCTTCATACTAAGTAGATCTCCTAAAACAGTCATTAGTCTTTGTTCATGCAACATATTCATATCATATACCTTAGTCATATTTCGTATACTTCATATCAATACTAAACCACCCTCACAACTCCTTCACAAGTTAACCTGTGCAATGTACATATGAAGTCCCATACCCTCACATGTACTAAGCAAACCAATAAAGAAGTCATAAGTGTAATTCACATGCATAATTATAATTCATAGTTCATATTTGTATCTTTAGTCATATTCTTATTACATAGGGAAATTCATGTCATAATCGACATATACCATGTAGCTACATGGAAGCCGACATCATAAGAGCCCAAACCAAGAAAAAGGTGTTCTACTTGCAAAAGTAAAACCTACATAATAGCTATAAGGTGGATCCACTAGCTAAAACCTACTAGGGCATGTAGTTAAGGGATAGGGAGATTGCTTCTAGAAACCCTACCTATTGCATTAGTGGAGGGGCTTCCATCTCATGAGTATCACTTGGATGACCCAACATATTACATTAGTAGAAGGGACTTTTCATCATTGTCCATATCCACTCAGTGCTAAGCATTCTTTCCCAAATAGTCATTATTAGTCTATAATTGTACTTATATGTTTGAAGGAATACTTTAGCCTTCATTCAAAACAATTCATCATAATAGCTCATAGATTCATTAAAATGAGAATGTACATTCAACTTTAGAATCAACATTAGTATGTTCGAGTAACTTTCACACCAAGATCATGTGCTCTCATGAGAAATAGACTTTCAATCAACACAATAGGATCTTCATGATCATGTACATTTTATGCATAATAATAAGTGAAGGAGCATATGAGAACTATAATTTCATTTAACACGATTTATGCATTATGACCATGTTCTATGCATGGAGTGTGTGTACACAATTGTCCTAATGGAATAAAAGCAACAAAATTATCATTATAGGAACTTCCCTTCAAAAGGAGTCACAACACATTCATATCATCCCAAGTCTTGTACAATTATTATATATTGCATTTAAGGGTCCTAGACCCCACACACCCATCATTCATCATATTAGACATGCATACATTCATCATTCAATTAGGTCACTCGTAGAATCTATAGAATCACACATTCATATAGGGGGTTATGTGGGTAGGGTCCTTCCACAATAGCATCTCATGCAACCCACAAATAAATCATACCATGTTCATAACTCACTCTTCATGTTCATAATATATCATGCAAAGTCATATCTAGGGTTGTAGGAAAGAGGGACATCATCATAATATGTTAGTCTATACTACCAAGTAGAACCTCCACCATAAGTGGATCAAACCAATTAACCTATGAATACACAATAGGTAAATACATCCACCACAAGTGGATAATCAATTCAAGAGAAAGCTTACTTACAATTGAATATCTTCATTCTTACATTTCAATGGCTTTCTCAAAGGTTTACCCTAATTTCTTCATATTCATAATTTTTTTAATGACAACATAACATTACAACAATGAATTATACAAGAACATACTCAATTACATAACCTCTAATCATCATTCAACATAATTAAAGAGCTAGGGTTGAGAAATGAGGAATATACATGGTTCCTTAGCGAATTGGATCAAAAACATAATAAATACTTTCATTCATTCTTCATTACTCATATTCGATCATAATTAATCCATTTTGGATCAAATAAATCGTGTTTGAAAGAGACCCACGAATTGGAGAAAAAACCTAGAATTTTGGGGAAGTTCGAAATCATATTTTGAAGGGCTTGTGGTGAAAGAAATCCAAGAATAAAAACTCCCATACCTTTGTCATCAAGGCCCTATGAATTTCGTGTGAAATCCCCATTTTCAAGCCCTTGAAAAGCTCCATCCAAGTTCTTCAATGGAGGTTTTGAAAGAGAAGACTTTTGGAGAGAAATTAGGGTTTTTAGGTAGGTTAGTTAGAATGGTTAGTTTAGGATTCATTTAAGCCTATATATGTGGTGAAATAACTTATTAAACGACCTATATTAACACCCACTTAATAACTAAACAAAACCCTAACTTTTAACTTAAAACAAAAACTGTAAAACTGGCAGCATCCACATCTAACTATCAACGGACAGTTAATTGATCTACGGTCCGTGGTTTGGTCTCGTAAGTCATGATTCTGCTTCACCATTTTAGGCATAACTTTTCACTCCGAGATTTGAATTGGGAAAACTCGGTGGTGCTGGAAAGAGGACTTAGAGAAATTTAATTGGGTAGGTACTGGCCCATCTAATTAATTTTGATCTACGATATATGACAATTTGAAGTTGACTCTAAACTTAAAACTAAATCACCAAGAACTGTGTTTAGGGGACAATCTTTGAGGCTTAGTTCTAAGTGATTTCATGAATTAGATTAAGCTCTTACTAGATTATAAAGGTTATTAATTAATAATATAACCAATCCTATAAGACCTTAATAAATATACTAACTTAAATCCCAACCACCAACCTAAAACTAGAGGGCTGGAAATTGGCAGCCTCTATGCTCACCACCTACGGACCGTAGGTGGTTTGACGCCTCGTGCTGTATGGACGTGGTTATTGAATGAGGGTGGAAAATGGGGGACTTTTTGGGGAGACTAAGTCTCAACCCACGAGCAACTTCCACTCCCCTTCACCCACTTGACGGCCCATCTAGGGTGGTTGTTGAAGACATTCTCTCTTTTGACAGCTTTTTGCAAAACCGTTGTGTCCTCCTCAAGGACGCCTTGGGTGGTCCTTGGGTGGTTGTACCCTAAACATTTCTATATAAGTGTTAGTGTTACTTATACAATATTTCATCGTCAAAAAAACTCAAACTTCAACTACAAGACCCTTACAACTCATTAGTTCACTTTGACTATTTTTCGGACGTCATGGTCGTTTTTTGACGTTTGGCCACTAACACTTTAAAAAAAAGTTAGTTACATTAGTTTAGGTCTAGTAACATAGATTTAACCATTTTAAGTCATTATTCATAAAGTAAGGCTCTAATTCAAGCTATCAATTTTCGGGGTGTTACATTGAATCTATTGTATATTAATATTACTAATGATCACAAGTTTTTGGGGAAAGAACCATGGAAGTTTAGAGTATTTAGATATGAAAAAAGAAGGAGAAAAGTCGAGAACAACTGGGTAAGAGGGTTGGGGCGCCGCGCCAGCCAGCCCTAAAGACCAGTCTTTGATCGTAGGGCACTGGGGTGCCCCACCAGCCAGAGTTTCCCACCCTGCTCTCTTTAATTTGAGGGCTAGCACCTTACGCCTCTTAGAGCGCTAGGGATGCCAGTTCTCCACTTTCTTGTCCCGCCTTTTTGTACTAGTTCCTAAGTGATGTACCTATGTTTCCTAGTTTATTGTAACATTCAAAGGTACATCTAAACATCATAGAATCACATAAACATGAGATCATGAACCTTGAATCCATAATCCAATTCAAGGAAAGCTAATATCATAGTCAAAGAAGTTAAGAGTCAACCTAAAAGTTTTGAAGAAAGTCAAAGAAAAGTTTTCTTTAGGTTTTCAAGAATATTTATCAAATATTTTAATTTCATTTTAAGGCTCAAGTTTCAAGATTACCTAAAAGTAGGGAGTTGAGTTCATTTCTCAAAAGTTATCAAATGTTTTCACATTTAAGCAAGAAAAGGTATCATTGATTCCAAGAGAGCTTTAAGGTAAGCTTTGAGTAATTACCTCAAACAAAAGAAAGAAGTTGTTTTTATAAATATATGAGCTAGGTATATTTTGAGAGTAGTATTGAGCACCGATATGGGGATGCGAGTTCATATTAACTCAAGTCTCCAGAAGCAATGTATCCATCATGGGTATTAATGGGTCATACTTTTTAGATGATCACATAAGTTAAGCTAGTGGATCGACAATGTTAAGTAGTGCTATATGACGGCAAAGTATAGGACAGCCTGACAACATGATGGTAAAAATGTTGTATCACCAATTAGGTTCATAATAGTGGTTGTTAGTTAGAGAAACTCCCACATTAGTAATTGCACGGTTCCTTAAGGGTTTGCTTTGTATGAATGGGGGTATGGGACTTCATTCATGCATTGCAGAGTAGACTTTGAGAGCAAGCATGGTATGTTTTTATGATATTATGGTTATTACTTGATATCATATTTTTAAACTACTTTAATTTATATTGCACATGTTATAAACTGCTTTATATTTGAATGAGTTCAATTGAGTATTCATGAGTTAAAAAGAGACATGGTAAGTGTTTCTTTTCTAAATCTCTTTCAAGCCTATGTTGTTTTATCAATCCAACTCGCATACTCATACGTTTAATGTACTGATGTCAGTTGATCTTCATCGTCTTATGATGCAGACACAACTAACTACGATTAGAATCTGGCGTACCATTGATCAAATGAGAAGCTCAAAGTCAGTTTGTGATCCTCCATACATTTCGGAGGACATCTTTTATCGCTTGATTTTCATTTTCAGTAGTTAGGATGATGGGTGGTCCTGTCCCAACTTCCCTCTTTGTTTTAGAGGCTTCATAGACAGATAACATAGTTCTTTAGTCTTATTCATTTCCTTTGTAAACGTTTAATACATGAGTTTCCACTTTGTCTAAGTTAATAATTTAAAGTTATTTTCATGAGTTATCTCTTGTGTTTAAGTCTTCCGTTGAGTAAGTAAGTAAGGCCAAGGTTCCGCTCGAGGCCAGCAATGGTCTTTCAGTGGCAGTCCCACCTAGGGTGTAGGCTCGGGGTGTGAAAATGAACTTCTCATCAAGCATGAAGAATCAATGAAGCCACTCTGAACACCCGTTGCTGCTGCTATTGCACAACAAAAAAAAATGCATCCTCGCCAAGGAAAACCTCTAATAGGCTTTCAAATGCAAATTTCCCCAACACCAACTAGTCAAGGCGTGCCAGCCATGTGGTTATGGTAACAATAACAAATAGCACCGCTATGACCATACTATAATGTGCTAGTTGTGTGACTGTCCTGATCATTCTGCTAAGGTTTGCAGATCACAATCACACGATCACATACAAGCCCGGGAAACTATGTTTCTCGATCTCCAATTTAACAGGCTCTTTGGATTGTTGATACAGGGCACCACTTATCATATGGCCTAATGCACAAACCTTCACAAATGTGCAAACCTAACGCTCTAGAGGAGATAACAATAGGGGACAGTAACACCATACCAATATCTTATGCCGGTAATACTACCTTAACTACATCAAATAAGCAGTTGCAACTTCTCAATACTTTATGTTCTCATTCTATAAAAATAATCTTCTATCAATTTCCAAACCTTTTTGTGATAATAATACAACCATTGAATTCTTTCCTTTTTCTTATTGTGTGAAAGATCTAAGTACGGGGGTGCCTCTATTTCGCGGGTAGGATCAAGATTGGATATATGAGTAGTAGTCGGGCACTGCACATCATACCCCTCAATACAATGTTGTCGTTACTCTACACCTGTGGCATTGCCGTTTAGGCCATCCTAATCATTGCACATTAAACACGATTTTGCATCAATTTCCTCTTCCACTTTCACTTTCTAGAACCACTTCCATTTGTAATTCGTGTTATTTTAATAAAATGCACAGGTTACCTTTTTCTGAAAAATTCATTACATAGTCAACTACCATTGCAAATAATTTATATTTATTTTAGGGGGTCCATCTCCTGTTTTGTCAATTAAAAACAAGAAATGTGATGCCTTATTTGTTGACCACTACACGAAATACATCTGACTGTTCACTATAAAATAAAAAAGAAAGTTCTTGATGTCTTTCATGCTTTACATCATTTACTTGAGCGTGAGTTTCAAGTAAAAATTATGTCTCTATATACTGATGGTGGTGATGACTTCCAAGGTTTATTCTCATATCTCAAAACACATGGTATTGAACATTAAGTGACACCACCATATACGCCTCAAAGAGTGGCATCAGTTGAACATAGACACAGGAATGTAGCTGAGACTGCCAAAATTGCATCAATCCACCTTGCGCTCATGTTTTTGGAGTTTTACCTATCACCAAGTAGTGTTACGACCCAAAGTACCCCCTAGGCGTAACCGACGTCGTCGTCCTCTAAGAGGAATAAGACAAGCCCTTAACATACATCATAGCACATCATATGTCAAAAATGCGGAAAACTTTAAAACTTTTTTGTATAGTGAAGTATACTTAGACTTCTCGCATATTGTATACGGGGTTTACATAGACCCCTCGCTTATGAAGCTTACATAGGCTTCTCACTTAACATTTAACAACAATATAGTCTAATAGTTTGTCTCACATTTAACCATCTAAAGATTAAATCACAATAGTTTGGGCATAGCCCTTGGTCTTTTACAATATGCCCATATAGGCAACAATGAATTCTCGACATGAGAATGGAATAATTGTCTCAAAACATAGACAAAACTAATAAGGCTTGAAGAGTGACTCTATCCTCGGAACTCATGAGGACTCACCAATTGACTTAGAAAATATCCAAGTCTTCTTCTCCAATCGCCACGAATCTCTTCAATGGCCCGAACCTAAAATGTATGGGGAAAAGGGGAGAAATATGGTTTAATACAAACCACATGTACTAAGTATGACTCCTATGCACAAAATTCATCAATGCATGAGAAAAGGACATTTTGGTCAAAAGCATGCTTTCTATAAATTTAACTCAACATGCATATATAATAAGCATATAAGTCAATTCAACATAGTAGTCACCCAACATGTAAATCACCCAAGCAATACTTGTGCACTACCAAAGATAGAACCCCATAATCCTATCCAAGGCTAAATATCACATTAAGCAACCCACTTCATACTTACAACATATTCTCATAATTCATCATAAAATGATTAATACATGAATACTACTCATAGCTTATCATAATAACCATAATCATAGTCATATTCATAAAATAACACTATTATAACCATCCCTTAGGATCTAACAAGTTCAATGAGTAAGAGAAGTATCATACCTCCCTCGCTTTATGTATTAGTGTTCAAGACAACCAGAATAAGATTTTACATACTTAACTTGTTCATTTACTTTTTACATTAGGGAAAGAGGTGCAATAACCTACATGACCCATGTTAGCTTCATGGAATCCGATTTTCTACTCCCACACCGAAAAGAGAGGGTTAACACTTGTCTAAGGTGTAACCATTCGTACGTAGCTATCTACGTGGATCCACTAAGCTAGAGTCCTATGTGGGTACATATTTAACTGTCAAGGAGATTGTTTCTACAAACCTTGACTTACTAACGTGGTGGTATCCATCTAATGAGACAAAACATAATTTTGGGAATCCGGACTTACTAACGTGAGGAAACCCATGTGGGAGGCCGGACTTACTAAAGGTGAGACCTCCATCTCATTGACATGCCCTTTCGGTGCTAAGAAATTATTCCTTTAGTAATCATATTATTTCATCATACAAGTTCACATTAGTCTCTTCTAGACCCTTATGTAAACATCTTATCATATCTAGCTCATAGGTCATCACAAGGGCGAACAATACTTTCACTTTAGACACCACTTCATAAGTGAGTAAACCTTTAACTTAACACTTTATTATAATCATGAGAAACTAATTTTAATCATACAATAATCATACCATAACATACTTGCATAATTCATAAAAAATTCAATAGTCTAGGTTAAAGATGAGGATTACTTAGCATCAACATCACAACCACACATTAGACCTAGAAGCATTACTATCTAAGTAACTCATAATTCATAATTGAATCCAAAAAGAACCAATCAACATACTTCATTGCCCTTCCAAGAACCTTCATACGTCCATTACCAAGAATAAATAAACAATTACATAAATAAGGTAAATTCTATAAGCAATTACATAATTAACAACAATGTAGTCAATCCACATGTTCATGATCTTCACAATTCACCAATCAATTCAAGGTTTTCATGAAATTGGAGGAAGGACATGGGTCTAGGGAAATCTCATAGGAAATCATAAATTAACCGTAAATATATACTTAAAAAACATTAATTCATCATATTTTATCACAATTGTTTCATAATTTTGTATTTCAAAGAAGACCCATGTATTGAAGAAAAACCTAGATTTGGGGGATTTAGCAATCATCTTTTTTAGGACATCTTGGGGAAAAGAATCCCAAGAGTGAAAGGAACCATACCTTAGAGATGATAAATCCACAAAATTGGGTTGGAAACTTGAAGTCTTGATCTTCTTCTTGGAGCTCTAATGGTCTTCAATGGAGGTTTGGAGGAAGAGAGAATTTGAGAGAGATGAGAGTGATTTTTTATTCAACTATTGAGACTAGATTTGTGTGTTAAAAATGACCTAAAACTGAACCTAATAATTTATATTGTCACCCCTTAAATTACCCCAAATTCCCCTCACTTAATGGGTCGTTTTGTGAAGTCAAAATGTTTAGAATATGACTTTTACGAATCAGGGAAGTGGTTGTGTGTTGTGGGATTAATTTCACACTTTATTTTTTGAAATTCGGGTTGAGGCAGTCAGCTTCGTGTAGGACCCTCTTCGCGAGGCCAAGTTTGAATCCCCACATTATGGCTGCGCGTCGCGCAGCAGCCACCAGATTCTTTGCTGCTCGCAGCCTGCTTTGGCAGCCTGCTCGCCCATGTTCGGGTCCTCCCCAAGGACCCTTCCTGTTGCCCTTGGGGTGTCGTGACTGTATGTTTTGACCCTGTGTACTAAAATTTACCTATTTAAAGTCTTTTTACAAGTTTTGGACTTCATATGACTCTCCCAAACCTTCACCAAACATAGGGACGTTAACTAGTTCAATTTCGCTAGTTTCCGGATGTTAAGGCCTTTCTTTAATGTTACGGACCCAATACTTCTCAAATAAGTTATTTACACTTATTTAGATCTAAAATCATCATTACTAAACGTATAAAGCTCTAGTATAGGTCATGGAATATTCGGGGTGTGTCAATACTCCCCCCTTAGGAACATTCATCCCTGAATGACACTCTAGACCCTTATAGAAGAAGAAGGAGAGACTTAAGACTAGAAGCCCAACCAACAACAATATATATAAAATGAGTCACAGCTCATTGGAGGAATCATTCACTCTTTTCAACATATAATCATAGCAATAACACATAGGAACTCAATCCACAACATACCATATACATAAACTCAACTTTTTCATATCATATAAGGAGGAACTACCTTCTGTATTTCAATATGACCTCAATATGAAGCACACCACATACTTATAGCACACCACAGACTTAAGTGAAAGTCAACCATAAGAAACACATTTCATGGAAAAGAAAAGAACTCAACTTAAGCATGAATTTCTACATCATTACACACATATTAGAAAAACATGATAAGCTCAATATAATTCATAATAATCATATAATGAAATACTAACCTAAATCTTGTCTAGGAGTAAGGTGAAAAAGATGAGGATAGAGGGACTTCATGTTGGCCTCGGCCTCCCATGTTTCTCCCTCAACAAGGTGGTTCCTCCATAGAACTTTTATTGAGGCAACCTCCTTATTCCTCAATTTCTTAACTTGGCGATCCAAATCTCAACTGGAACCTCTTCATAAGAAAGGAACTCTTTTACCCCTAAACCTTCTAGAGGAAGAATGGAAACCGGATCACCTATACACTTCTTAAGCATAGAAACATGGAACACCATATCAATCATGGCAAACTCATTTGGTAACTTCAACTCATAGGAAACACTCCCAACTCACTTCAAAATTACATACGGACCCACATAACAAGGAATAAGCTTCCCCTTCTTTCCAAACTTTATCACCCCTTTCATAGGTGAAATTTTCAAATAGACCCAATCTCCTACATCGAATTCAAGGTCCCTCTTTCTATTGTCGGCATAATGTTTTACCAACTTTGAGACGTTTTTAATCTTTCTCTTATAACCCAAACCTTTTTGAGGGCTTCATAAACCAAGTCGGGACCATGTAGAGAAAAGTCAACTACCTCATACCACCCAACCGGGGATCTACACCTCCTCCCATAAAGTGCCTCGAAGGGAGTCATAGAGATAGTCGAATGGTAGCTATTGTTGTACGAGAACTCTATCAAAGGTTGGTTGTCATCCCAATAACCCTTGAAGTCAATGACACATTCCCTCAACATATATTCAAGAGTTTGAATAGTACGTTCCGCTTGACCATCCGTCTTGGGATAAAAAGCTGTACTAAGCTTCACCTTCGTACCAATCCCACTTTGGAAATCTTTCCAAAAAATGGGAGGTAAATTGAGTACCTCTATACGAAATAATGGACAAAGGGGCTCCATGTAACTTCACTATCTCTTTGATGTACAATTTGGCATAATCTTCCGCCGAATATGTGACTTTTGATGGGAATAAAATGTTTGGACTTGGTTAGCCTATCCACAATGATCCATATTGAGTCGTGTTGTCTTCTAGTACGGGGCAACCCTACTACGAATTCCATGTTAATATCCTCCCATTTCCATGTAGGAATATCTATATTTTGAGTCAATCCACCCGGCCTTTGATGCTCCGCTTTGACTTGTTGGCAGTTTGGACACTTAGCAACAAAATCCGCGATGTCCCCTTTCATACCATTCCACCAATAAATTTCTCGTAAGTTGCGGTACATCTTTGTGGCACTCGGATTGATGGAATATCAGGAGCCATGAGCCTCTTCCATGATCAATTCCCTTAATCCATCCACATCCGGTACACACAACCTTCCTTGGTGTCTAAGCACCCCATCTTCTCCTTTAGAGAAAGACTCATTAGACTTACTAAGGACCATTTCCTTCAACTTCATCAATAGAGGATCGAAATGTTGCTTGGATTTCACCCCAACCACCAAAGATGACTCGGAGTTGTGGCAAACTACGAAACTACCCTTTGGAGTTTTCTAGTCGAACCCCCAAATGAGCCAACCTATGTACCTCTTTTGCTAACTCTTTCTTATCATCAACCATATGAGCCACGCTACCTATGGATACTCGGCTTAGTGCATCTGAAACCACATTAGCTTTCCCGGGATGGTAAAGGATGCTTATATCATAATAATTTTAAATTTCTAACCACCTTTTTTTGGCGTAGATTAAAGTATTTTTAAGTGAATATATATTATAGAATCTTGTGATCGGTGAACACATCAACATGTACCCCCTAGAGATAGTGTCTTCAAATTTTCAAGGAAAATACCACGGACGCAAGCTCAAGGTCATGAGTCGGTTAATTCTTCTCATGTGGCTTGAGTTGCATAAAGGTATACGCTATGACTTTCCCATGTTGCATGAGCACACATCCTAGACCCACTCGAGAGGTATCACAATATACCACAAACCCTTCGGTACCCTCCGATAAGGTCAATACCGGAGCAGACGTGAGTCTATCTTTCAATAATTGGAAGCTCTTTTCACATGATTCCGACAATTCAAATTTGGACTTCTTTTAGGTTAAGGTCATTATGGAGATGCGATAGACGAGAATCCCTCCACAAACCTCCTATAATAACCGTCCAACCCTATAAAAATTTGGATAGCAGTAGGACTCAAAGGTCTAGGCCAACTTTTGACCACTTCCGTCTTTCTCAGATCAACCTCTACCCCTTCCCTAGAGACAATGTGCCCAAGAAATGCAACTGATCTCAACTAAAATTCGCACTTGCTAAACTTGGCAAATAGTGTGTTATACTTGAGAACCTGCAAAATTATCCTCATGTGTTTCATATGATCATTCTCACTCCTAGAGTATATCAAAATGTCATCAATAAAGACAATCACAAACAAATCAAGATACTTTCTAAAAACTCGATTCATAAGGTCCATGAATGCCGCCGGGGCATTTGTTAGACAAAATGACATCACTAGGAATTCAAAGTGACCATATCTTGTTCAGAATGCCATTTTTGGAATATCAACCTCCCTCACTCAAAATTGATGATAACCGGAAATGAAGTCAATCTTTGAAAAGTAACTCGCTTCTTGGAGTTGATCAAACAAGTCATCAATCCTACAGAGCGGGTATTTATTCTTTATAGTGACTTTGTTTAATTGACGATAGTCAATACACATTCTCAAAGACCCATCTTTTTTATTCACAAACAATATCGGGGCACCCTATGGAGATATGCTTGGTTGAATAAAACCCTTATCTAGCAAGTCCTTGAGTTGAGACTTTAGTTCTTTCAACTCAATCGAGGCCATCCGATAAGGAGGGATTGAAATATGTTGTTTATCCGGTAATAAATCTATGCCAAAGTTAATCTCCCTTTCAGGAGGAATTCCGAGAAGGTCATCGAGAAAGACCTCCGGAAATACCCTCACTACGGGTACCGACTCTATGGGAGCGACCTCGGATTCAATATCCCTAACTTTTACTATGTGGTAGAGACAAACCTTTGTAATCAATTTGCAAGCTTTTAGACATGAGATGATCTTACCCCTACGATTAAATTTTCCTCCATTCCACTCAAAACATGGTTCATTTGGAAATTGAAATTTGACTACCCTTGTCCTACAATCAATAGAGGCAAAGCAAGCATACAACCAATCCATTCCCTATATGACATCAAAATCAACCATATCAACTTCTACCAAGTCAACTAATGTAACTTTATTGGGCAAGGAAATCGGACAACCTTTATAGACTCTCTTAACCACCACGGAATCACCCACCGGGGTAGAAACCGAAAAAGGTTCATCTAATATGCTGGGTAGTATTTCAAATTTCATGGATACAGGAAGGGTCACAAATGAAAATGTAGCCCCGGGATCAAGAAAAGCATATACATTAAAGGAAAATAATTGTAACATACTGGTAACCACATCCGGTGAGCTCTCTTGATCACCTCGGGATTGGAGAGGATAAAAACGATTCTTTTTAGGAGCATCCGGATTTGGGGCATTTGCGTGAGTTTGAGAATTTTCCCTTCCTTGAGTCTTCATCATAGGGCAATCTCTCTTCATGTGACCACTCTTGCCACAACCATAGAAATTACCCGTGCCAACTAGACACTTACCATCATGTTATCTACCACATTTTGAACAAAGAGGCTTGTCAACATAAGAACCACCACCTTTCCCTTCTTGGGGCTTGGGAGTAGACACCTTACTCTTGTTGACCCTTGGATCATTAGGATGTCCTTGGTTGGAAAACCTGCTTTTGAACCTTGGTTTGTGTTGCACCTCAAAAGTCTTGGAAGAATTCCCATCTTCGATTCTTACCTTCTTCAACTCCCTACCAACTTGCTTAAGCTTTTGCTCCTCAATTTGTTCGGCATGAACCATGAGATGAGAGATGTCCATGCTATGAATCAATGTAGCCGACCTAGATTTATTAATCACAAGGTCGGATATCTCCATAACAAATTTGTTCATCTTAGCTCTAGAATCTGCAACCATAGTAGGAGCATGCTTTGATAGTTGAGTGAAATTGAGGCTATAATCCTTCACATTCATACCCCGTTGACGAATGTTGATGAATTCTTGCATTTTCCTCTTCCTTAGTTCCAAGGGAAAGAACCTATCAAGTAAAGTCGTCTTGAAAGCTCCCCATGCAATCCGATCTTCTATAATCGGCATCTCATCCTTCCATTGCTAATACCAAACTTGAGCCACGCCTTTGAGTTGTTAGGCGGCTAGTTCCGCCTTTTCTTGAGATGAAACACCCAAAGCATAAACAACTTTGAACACTTCATCAATGAACCCTTGTGAAATCCCTAATCCTTGACGCGGTGGTGTTAGCATTGCTGTTCACTTGCACCCTTGAATCCCTAGCAACTTGGGTAGCCAACACTTGAATCAAGCTATGAATAGTCACCGAAAACTCAACATTAGACATAGCCCCTTCCTCAATAGGAACTTGAGGGTTTTGATGAGCTTGAGAGGGAACCGCCTCATTCAAATTCTTCTCGCCGACCCTTCGAGCATTGTTCCTCCTTGTATTCATTGACTATAAGCACAATAAAAGGATTTGAAGAAAGGACTAGATAGAGTTAAGACTCTTAAGCACGACTAAGTAATAACAAGAGAATGAAAGTTCCTAAGCATCACATAGTCTCTAATTCATAAGTGTGGCGCGCTTCACAATTATGAATTAGACCCTACATAGGCGTGGTTTAGTGAGACATCAATCCTAAGATTTCTCAACCTCATACTCTGATACTAAGCTTGTTATGACCCAAAGTACCCCCTAGGCGTAACCGGCGTCGTCGTCCTCTAAGAGGACTAAGAAAATCCCTTACCATACATCATATCACATCATTGGTAAAAGATGCGGAAAAATTTAAAACTTTTCTATATAGTGAAATATACTTAGACTTCTCACATATCGTATACGGGGTCTACATAGACCCCTTCTCTTATGAAGTTTACATATGCTTCTCACTTAACATTTAACAACAATATAGTCTAATAGTTCGTCTCACATTTAACCATCTAAAGAATGAATCACAATAGTTTGGGCATAGCCCTTAGTCTATTACAATATGCCCATATAGGCTACAATTAAGTCTCGACATGAGAATGGAATAATTCTCTTAAACAAAGACAAAACTAATAAGGCTAGACGAGTGGCTCTCTCCTCGAAACTCATGAGGACTCACCAATTGACTTAGGAATGATCCAAGTCTTCTTCTCCAATGTACACTAATCTCCTCAATGACCCGAACCTAAAATGTTTGGGAAAAAGGGGAGAAATATGGGTTAGTACAAATCACATGTACTAAGTATGAGTCCTATGCACAAAAATAATCAATGCATGAGAAAAGGACATTTTGGTTAAAAGCATGTTTTCTATCACTTTGATTCAACATGCATATATAATAAGCATAATAAGTCAATTCAACATAGTAGCAACCCAACATGTAGATCACCCAAGCAATACTTGTGCAATGCCAAAGATAGAACCCCATAATCCTATCCAAGGCTAAATATCACATTAAGCAACCCACTTCATACTTACAACATATTCTCATAATTCATCATAACATGATTAATACATGAATACTACTCATAGCTTATCAACATAACCATAATCATAGTCATAATCATAAAAGAACACTACTAGAACCATCCCTTAGGATCCCACAAGTGCAATAAGTAAGAGAAGTCTCATACCCTCTCTCGCCCTATGTAGTAGCCTTCAAGACAACCCTAATAAGAGTTCAAATCTTAAATTGTTCATTTACTTTTACATTAGGGAAAGAAGTGCAATAACCGACATAAAACCATGTGAGCTACATAGAATTCGGTACTCTACGCCCACACTGAAAAGAGAGGGTTAACACTTGCCTAAGGTGTAACCATTCGTACATAACTATCTAGGTGGATCCACTAAGCTAGAGTCCTATGTGGGCACATATTTAAGGGTGAAGGAGATTGTTGCTAGAAACCTTGACTTACTATCGTGGAGGTTTCCATCTCATGAGACAACACATAATATTGGGAATTCGGACTTACTAACATGAGGAAACCCATGTGGGAGGCCGGACTTACTAAACGTGAAACCTCAATCTCGTTTACATGCCCTTTCGGAGTTAAGCAATTATTATCTTTTTTTAATCATATTATTTCATCATACAAGTTCACATTAGTCTCTTCTAGACCCCTATGTAATCATCTTATCATATCTAGCTCATTAGGACATCACAAGTTAGAACAATCCTTTCACATTAGACACCACTTCATAAGTGAGTAAACATTTCACTTAACACTTTATTATAATCTTTAGAAACTACTTTCAATCATACAATAATCATACCATAACATACTTGCATAATTCATAACCAATTCAAGAGTCTAGGGTTAAAAGATGAGGAATACTTAGAATCAACATAACAACCACACATTAGACCTAGAAGCATTACTATATAAGTAACTCATAATTCATAATTGAACCCAAGAAGAACCAATCGTCATGATCTTCACAATTCACCATATCAATTCAAGGTTTTCATGAAATTGAGGGAAGGACATGAGTATAGGGAAATCTCACAGGAAATCATAAATTAACCATCAATATAAACTTAAAAAACATTAATTCGTCATAATTTATCACAATTGATTCATAATTTTATTTTATAAAGAAGACTCATGTATAGAAGAAAAACCTAGATTTGGGGGATTTAGAAATCATCTTTTGGAGGGACCTCTTGGGGAAAATAATCCCAATAGCGAAAGGAACCATACCTTGGAGATGATAAAGACATGAAATTGGGTTGGAAACTTGAAGGCTTTATCTTTTTCTTTTAGCTCTAATGGTCTTCAATGGATGTTTGGAGGAAGAGAGCATTTGAGTGAGATGAGAGTTGTTTTTTATTTCAACTTTGAGATTTGATTTGGGTGTTAAAAATTTCCTATAACTGACCCTAATACCTTATATAGTCACCCCTTAAATTAAACAAAAGCCCCCTCAGTTAAATGAGTCTTTTTGTGAAGTCAAAATGTTTAAAATATGACTTTTACGAATCTGGGAAGTGGTTGCGTGTCGCGGGTTTAATTTCACAATTTATTTTTGAAATTCGGGTTGAGGCAGTGAGCCTAATGTAGGCCCCGCGTCGCGAGGCCAAGTTTGAATCCCCACATGATGGCTGCGCGTCGCGCAGTAGCCACCAAATTCTTTGCTTCTCGCAGGCTGCTTTGTCAGCCTGCTCGCCCATGTTCGAGTACTCCCCAAGGACCCTTCCGTTGGTCCTTGAGGTGTCGTGAATGTCCATTTTGATCCTATATACTACATTTTACCTATTTAAAGTCATTTTACAAGTTTTGGACTTCATATGACCCTCCCAAACCGTTACCTAACATAGGAACGTTAACTAGTTCAATTTCGCTAGTTTCCGGACGTTAAGGCCTTTCTTTAATGCTATGGACCCAATACTTCTCAAACAAGTTATTTACACTTATTTAGGTCTAAAATAATCATTACTCAACATATAAATCTCTAGTATAGGTCATGGAATTTCCGGGGGGTGTCAAGCAGTCTACCTTATAAACCATGTAACCAATCCAAATTTACAAAATAAATGCCCTTATTAAATTATATTTCACGAGTCTCCAAAGTATGAATCACTTAGAGTTTTTGGTTGTTAATGTTACCCGTGGCTTAAACCGTTTGCCAAAAATAAGATACAGCCAAAATCGACTCCTTGTGTATATCTAAGATTTTCTAATGAATATTACTGCCACCTATGTTTTGATACCATCAAAAATAAAATTGTACTTATCTAGGGATGTTTAGTTTCTGGAAGACACGTATCCTTTTGATAATATTTTTTCGAATCTAAATATCCAACAGATCACTGATATTTCCTGGAATTATTTTTCTATTTGTGACTACTAAACCATCAAGTTTCGATTCTCATCCCTCCTAGATGCTCTGCCCTTGCACTTTCCACTGCCCAATGCAATGCCTTCCTGACCAGAAGGTCTCTGTGTTGCATCAGGTAATTCTCACACTTTATCATCTCCATCATTGACACACACCATAACACCACCACCAGATAATACTCAGCCTCCACCGTCCCCCAGACCATTCATCACCTATCAACCAAAAATCACCAACAACTAAGTACCTCAGAGTTACCACTCCCTTCCCCTATACCTCCCACCAACCTACATTCTCAATCATGTGCCAATAACCCTTCCCAACCTGCACTTGATTTGACTCCATCTGATCCTTAAACCATGGTGACAACTTCAAGACATCACATGGTCACACGCTCCAAAATAATAGCCTCAAACGCAGTTTAGTGTAAGTGTTCAACTCTCTTTGTCCTTTGTTCATCGTACATACAAATAACCACGTCCTTACCCTTACTGGAAATAAGCGATGCAAGATGATCTTGATGCACTTGTTAGGAATTCGGCATGGGATTTGGTTCCAGTTACTCCTTCGATGAATGTGGTTGAGTACAAGTGGTTGTTTGGTATCAAACATAAATCTGATGGTTCAATTGACAGGAATAAATCTCGTCTTGTTTCAAAGGGATTTACCCAGCGTACAGGCTTAGACTTTCATTCAACATTCAGCCCAGTAGTCAAACCAGTTACTGTTCGGTTGGTGCTTACCATTATAACGTAGTACAACTGGACAATCCATCATATTGATGTCAATGATGCATTCTTACAAGGAATCCTTGAGGAAGAAGTTTATATGAGGAAGCCACCGGGCTTTGACGATCAAAGTCTCTCCACCCATGTATAAGTTTAATAAAGCAATCTGTGGCTTGAAATAATCCCCCTGAGCTTGGTACAATCAACTCAAAAGTTATTTGCTAACTGTTGGATTTTTCAAGTTCCAATCTGATTCTTCTTTATTTTTTTGCATAATTTTGGATTCAGTGTTTATGTTCTCATCTATTTGGATGATATAATCATCAATAGAAAACAGATTCGTGGGGTACGTCATATAATCGATGGTCTTTCCACTCGTTTCTCTTTGAAAGACCTTGGACAACTCCATTATGTTTGGGTGGTGAGGTTATAGTTTCTACTTCTTGTCTTTTTTTCCCCAGCACAGTATATTATGGATATTTTAGATGATGTTGCATGCTAGACAGTAAAGGAGCTCCTACACCTATGACCTCAACTACCATTTTGACAGCTTCAATGAATGATCCTCCAGCTGATGGTACTCTTTATTGGCGGGTAATTGGGAAGTTGCATTACTTATCCTTTACACATCCTGATATTGCCTTCACTGTTAGCAAGCTCTCTCAATTTTATGCACAATCCGCACCATTCCCACTGGAAAGCAGATAAATGATTACTCTGTTATCTTCGTCACACCTTCCGATATGGCATACAGATTCTCAAAGCTCCATATTGTCGTCTTGTTGTTTATTCAGATTCTAACTGGGCTGGTGATCCAAATTATCGCACTTCTACCTCTAGCTATATCTCTTTCCTGGGTAACACACCAATTCTTTGGGCCTCCATTAAACAATGCTCCGTATCTTGGTCCTCTACAGAAGCTGACTATAGAGTTGTGGTTGCTGCTGTTGCAAAAAGAAACTTGATCACAAATCTTCTTCATGAACTTTGACTTACACTTAAGGGAGTTCCACGGGTTTTCTATGACAACATCAGCAACACTTACATTTGTTCCAATCTGGTATTTCATAGTAGGATGAAGCATGTCGCCATTGGCTTTCACTTTGTTCGTGAACAAGTTAAGAACAAGGATATTGAAGTTCACCATGTTTAATCAGCTGATCAAGTGGCTGGCATACTCACAAAACCTCTTCCCAAATCTTCTTTTGTCTAGCAATTTTCCAAGTTGGGTGTTGTTCACACCACCAACTTGCGGGGGCGTAATAATGCATCATATTTAGTAGTGTCTTCTCTTTAGGACTCTGTTATAACTTCTCCTTGTATATAGGTTATAGATAAGTCTTAGCTTTTTCTTAGTTTATCTCTTTGCTGTAAAAGTTCTACAATATATATATATATATATATATATATATATATATATATATATATATATATATATATATATATATATATATATATATATATATATATATATATATAAAGGAGACCATCAATTCAGTCTCCAACCAATGTGGAATCTATCCCACTCTAAACAAAACACATAAGTATCGTGAAAATCCAAGTAGATTAGGGATCGGGATAATAATAGTTCCAAGTATATAGGAAATTCACTTTGTCCATGTATCTCCTATTTCTTCTTCTACTTATTCTTTTGATCGTCCAAGTAATATATTTCGTGAGAGATTGCAACTTCGGTACCTCAATATATAATTCAGTATTATAAACATATATTGACATCATAGAACAATAATGATTACAAAATATAATAAACGACCTACTGATTGCTTGTCGATAAAAGTATGCACAATAATGAATAGAAAATATAAGTTTAACTCCTTTCGAATAATTTCAATGGGAAGCGACTCCAGGGTACTTGTAAAAACACTTAGCAAAAGTGTTAGTAATGAATAAATATGAATAAAATAAATGTATTAAATAATAACTTGAAAATAAAAATATATCTTCTAAACATAGGAGGCCTTGAAAATGGATGGTAATTTCTTCATCTGCCAATTTTAACACACAACAATTTTATATATGAAACTAACTAATAATAACACTAATGCCAAAAAATATATAAGTGCTAAGACCTTAAACTGACAGAAAAATATTAAATAATCACATAACAAAATAATGGAGAGAAAAATAACATTCAACAACAATAAAACTTGATAGCAACAATAACAGAGTAACTTTGATATCAAATTTGTTCACCAAACATCATAAATCATAAATAAAATAAATTTATAAAATTCATTTCTGGGACAATTATCATCCCACAATTAGGAAATCATATATACAATTATTAACTGTCACAGCCCACAATAGCAACCAACTAATAATAACATAATTCGTTATTTGTTTTGAGAATCCAAATATTAATGTTTTGAGAATTCCTTACTTTTTTTTGGGAATCCAAATATTAATGTAATCTATGATGACTAATGAGTATTTTTCTTACTTTTATTTGAATTGATAATTATTAAGGTTTATCATTAATTTAATATAATTTATAAATACGTAAAAAGAAATTATTAAGAAATAATTATGAAGGAATATAAGGGACTGAGTATGGCAGTGTTCCTTTGCCTCATATACCAGAGTCAAAGGAACATTTCCCTACTCTGTCTCATTAACATCTTCACCTACTTTTACATAAGGAGTCCATATTCTCATCCCACAAACGATGTGGACTCCAACAATAATGTTGCAATGTTCACAAATAATTGATTACTATATATTCCCAAGAAATTCTCGAATACATTTTCCACCTCAATCGGTACTTGCTTCATTACATATCTACAAGAAAGGATAGAACATGAAAGAAAATTTCTGTTCTTGATAATACATGAAACTTATGTTTTACATTTAAGCTTATTTGGTGTATATTTGAGTGTTAGAATTTGAAGAACAAAGAGAAATTCAGAAAAATGAATGAAATCTTAGCTCATTTTTACATGCATTTCAACCATACATGACAAGAACAGATATAAATGAACAAAGTATATCAATATGATTTAAATTTGGAAAAACACATAAAGTTGCTGTTTAATTGGTCTCACCTGAAATCTATGATTAAATTTTTATAAAATTGAACTACTAGACATATGCATAGTACTTGGAATAATACACTGGACATCATATCGAAATAATTTGGTCCTGTAGGATGCATATGTGTACTTGTTCATCTTTATACTAGTTTAGTGTCGATTTGTGCACACTAAAAATTTGGAGGCATAAATACAAATAAAGTCAAAGAAAAAGGAATAATTTTCTATTATGCCTTAAAATTTTAATCAATGTTTACCTTAATAACAGATGAGACTCCTTACTTTTGTTGAATTCTATTTTTGTACTTTCTTATCCTCAGGAATTTGTTAATAGTCTTTATCTTTTCTGGGACTTGTGTAGATTCTTTATATAGCATCCATATGGTCAATAATACGACATGCAATTTTCCCATCTTTGCTCTCGTTTCTTTATAATATCAGAGCGCTTCTAAACTCCCACGAGTTGATTTTTTTCATGCTAAGTCGTCAAAGTGACCCTTGTGACCAATGCTTATGGAGTCAATAACGCCATCACTATTGTGCAATTTGATCCTATGACCGAACTGCCCAAAAATTTAACTGGCAGTTATAATTTCTCCCTGTTGAAAGCTCAAGTTTCAATGTTTATGCGTGGTCACAATCTCTATGGGCATCTCGATGGCTCCATCCTGCCCTCACTCGACACCATCTCGCAAAAACAATCAAGATGTGTTAACCCTGAGTTCGTTCTTTTGTACCGCCATGATCTGTTAATTCAAAATTCTATCTTAGCCTCCGTTGATGCTATACTTGCCCCCGCTGTTGTTGTTGCAATCTCCACCAAAGCTTCCTGGGATGCTCTGCATACTGCGTATGCGAACAAATCTCAAACAATAATTTTCAGCTTGTGAGACCGATTGGCTCGCCTCACTAAAGACTCTCATCCCGTCGCAGATTATCTGCATCAGCTTCAATCACTTTGTGAAGAACTTGCAACTGCTGGTGCGCCTGTATCAAATCCGGAACTCTTTGTTAAAATTCTCAGTGGACTTGGATCTGAATTCTGAGAACTCTCTGCTGCCATTCGTGCTAGAGATTAAATAATTTCCTATGAAGAGAGTTACGAAAATCTTCTAGATTGCGAGCTTTTCCTAAAGTATGAGGACGAAAAGAAGCTGCTATCAACTAATATTACTGCTGCTGTAGCACAAAAGACCATCTCAACTACTCCTCGTCAAGGTAACAATAATTACTCCCGCAATCGTCTTCCAGGTGCGAACACTCCTCCCAACAATCTTCAATGGCAGGCACAGCCATATCGCCCACAAAGAAACAAGAAGCAGCAGCCTTTTGACAAGAATCTTCGTTGTCTACTATGTGATCGCGTAGGTCATTCTGCTAGGGTCTGCAGATCTCAATCCCATAACCATCTGCAAGCTCGGGAAAACTTTGCTGGTCGCTTTCTCCTCAACAGATCCCTTGGATCGTGGATAGTGGAGCCACTCATCATGTTGCGTATGATGCTCAAATCCTAGACACTGTACATGACTACCACGGCACTGAAGAGAACACTATGGGCAGTGGTCACACCATTCCAATATCCCAAACCGGTAACGCTAACATAAGTGCATCAAATCATCATTTCAAACTTCTCAATACCTTATGCTCCCTCTCATAAAGACTAATCTTATTTCTATTTTATCAATTTTGTCGAGATAATCATTCCTCTATTGCATTTTTTCCTTTCCATTATCTTGTGAAGGATCTGAATACGGGGGTGCCTCTAGTTCGCGGGCAGAATAAAGATGGGTTTTATGAGTGGCCACCAATCTGTACACATTGTTTTCATTAATGCAATGTGGCTGTTCCAATTCACATGTGGCATCGACGTTTAGGTCATCCTAATCGTCACGTTTTAGATACTATCTTGAATAATTTTTTCTTTCATGTTTTATATCCTAAATGTAGTTCCACTTGTAATTCTTGTTATTCTGATAAGATGCACATGTTGACTTTCTCTGAAAATTCATTGCAAAGTAATAAACCCCTATAAGTCCTTTTTAGCGATTTATGGGGTCCATCTACGGTTTTGTCAATTGACAAAAAAAGATATTATGTATTATTTGTTGATCAATTTTCAAAATACATGTAGCTGTTTACTTTAAAACCAAAGAATAAAAATCTGAAGTTTTTCAAACTTTGCATCCATTGCTTGAACGGAGGTTTAACACCAAACTTCAATCTTTTTACACAGATGGTGGTGGCGAATTTCAAAGTTTACAGTTCTATCTCAAAACACATGACATAGAACTCTTAGTGTCACCCCCATATAATTCACAACGAGTTGCTATAGCCGAAAGAAGACACCGTCATGTTATTGAAACTGCTAGAACCTTGTTTCATCAAGCGTCTTTACCATCACACTTCTGGAGTTTTGCCTGTCAACAAGTTGTCTACCTAACTACACCCAATCTTCAGCATAAGAGTCCATTTAAAATTTTATTTCAAAAAATGCCCAAGTATGACTCCGTTAAAGTATTTGGTTGCCTCTGTTATCCATGGCTCAAACCGTATGCCAAAAAAAAAATTAAAATCCCGTTCGACACAATGTGTTTATTTAGGCTTTTCGAATAAAGATTACAGTCATCAATGTTTTGATCCTTTTACTTCCAAAATATATCTATCACGTGATGTCTTATTTTTGGAAAATCAATTCCCATTTGAAAATATTTTTTTCTCATTTCAAAAGAACACAAAATAAAAATGTATCTTGGGAAATCTGTTCATCTGGCCAAAAACCACAGGATAATACTCGAAACTCATATGAATTTTGTGAGCTTACTTTACAGATTATGCAGCAGCCCGTGGACACACATTCACCCATCTCCTTTGCCTCAACACGTGAAACTGTGTCAACTACTTCTATTTCTCCCTTATATGATACTTCTTCTTCTTCTCCAATGCCTCTATTGCCCCTTACCCGCGCCATCCAAAATCCTATTTCTAGCCACAATTCACCACAACCAACTGTTTCAACCCCACCAGTTCATACTTCTCCCCAGTTAAATGCTCAGCCGCAATCCACAATTATCACATACCAACGCCGGAATAAGTCCACTGGTCCTTTGATCCATAACCCTCCAGTCCAACCCTGTTCCTCATCAATTGGCCAACCTCCCATGTCCACACAACCTTCCCTTGTAGCCTCTACCTCTACAGTGAATCCAACTCATCACATGATTACTCGGTCTAACACCATTAGCCTTAAGCCTAAACAATTACACACAGTTGTTCAAACCACATCCTACCTACCTAGAACCTTTAAGCAAGCTCTACAAGTCCCACAGTGGCGTGAAGCTATGAGAAATGAATTTGATGCCTTAGTTCGGAACCGAACATGGGAGTTGGTACGATGTGATACTTCCAAAAATGTGGTGCATTGTAAGTGGTTTTTCCAGATTAAAAATAATCCTAATGGTTCTTTTAACAGGTACAAAGCTCGTCTGGTTGCTAAAGGGTTCACACAAAGACCTGGACTTGATTTTTAATATAATTTTAGTCCTCTGGTAAAGCCTGCAACTGTTCAACTCATTCTTGTGATTGCAACACAACAAAGCTGGATCATTCAGCAACTAGATATCAATAATGCCTTCTTGCAAGGCCATCTTGATGAAGAAGTCTATATGCGTCAACCACTTGGTTTTGAAGCTTCTGCGCATCCGACGCATGTTTGCAAGCTGCACAAGGCTATATATGGCCTCAAACAGACTCCAAGGGCCTGGTACACTTAGCTCAAAATTTTACTTAGTTACTTTGAGATTTTTTAAATCCCAATATGATTCTTCATTGTTCATCTTGCATAATTTTAAGTTTACTGTTTATATTTTGGTACACATTGATGACATAATTATCACGGGTATTCAGATTTGTGGTGTTCACAACATCATTGCTAATCTTTCAACCCGGTTCCCATTTAAGGATCTTGGTCGACTTTACTATTTTCTTAGTTTCGAAGTCCTAACTTATCCTGGTGGTCTTTTGTTGTGTCAACAGAGATACATTACAGATCTGTTGCAGGAAGTTAATATGCACAATTGCAAGGGTGTTCAAACACCAATGCCTTCTACTGTCGCTTTCGCGGAGTCTGCCAAAGATTCTCTAGTTTATGGCTCTCTTTATTTGAAGATAATTGGTAAACTTCATTACCTTTCTTTTACACGTCCATACATAGCATTTCCAGTTAGAAAACTCTCACAGTCCATGCCCAGCCCTTATTATCACATTGGACAGCCATAAAGCGTCTCCATCGGTATATTCACCAGACATCTTCGTTTGGCCTTCGATTTGCCAAAGAACATGATCACCGTCTTCTAGCCTACTCAGGCTCTGATTGGGCTGGAGATCCTCTCGATTGAACCTCTACAATAGGTTATGGTGTTTACCTTATCAGTTCTCCGGTGTCCTGGTGTTCCTCTCAAAAGCAAAGATGTCTCCCGCTCCTCCACAGAAGCAGAATATCGGGTTATTGCAGCTACTGTTTCTGAAACAAATTGGCTCACAAGTTTACTCCATGAACTTTGGTTTCACATTTCCACCACTGCTCAAATATTTTGTGACAGTATCAGCATCACATACATTTGCGCCAACCCGGTGGTCCATAGTCGGATCAAGCATATTGTTATTGATTTTCACTTTGTTCGTGAACAAGTTCAAAACAAGCATATCACAGTTCAACACCTTCACTCGGCTGATCAAGTGGCAGATATAATTACCAAACCACTTCCAAGAGCTTCTTTTGTCAAGAATTTCTCCACGATGGGTGTTGTTGACACCACCAACTTGCGGGGGCAAAATAACTGATGAGACTATACTTTTGTAGAATTCTATTTTCATACTTCCTAATCCTCAGGATTCTATTAATAGTCTATCTTTTTTAGGTCTTGTATAGATTCTTTATATAGCAGCCATATGATCAATAATACGACATAATTTTTTCCCATCTTTGCTCTCGTTTCGTTATACCTGTCTTTTAAAAAATGTTTTAGTTAGCATAAGACACCTAGATAAAACATTAGTAAAACAATACTCAACCAGAAATGTCCAAAGTAAGCCTTTTGAAGTCATATAAAACCTCAAACAAAGTGGTATGATATTTGGTTTTTACAAGGTCACAATTGAAAACAAAAATGCATGAATCAAACAAGAATTCTCAACTTCTAGTCGTGTACATCAGAACTCATAAGTTGTTCCCAATGCAAGAAACTTGCAAGAAAAATTCAAATGGTCATTTCTACTTTTTTTTCTCTTTGTGGAGTCACATGTTTTTTTGTTTTTCTCAAACTTATTTTAATGATTAATTTTTGTTACATATTAAGCTCAAATCTGTCTAATTTTTAGATTGATTCTTTTGTTTTTTCCTCAAATTGACCCGGTTACAAATTACAAAGCAATGGAGATTACTTCTTTCATTGGAATTTATGTGTGTTTAATTATTATTGAGATATGGTTAATGAGAAATTTATTTATTTTCATTTGAATTGATAATTATTATAGATTATCGAAATTCTTTTTTATAAATATCTTTAAAAAATCAAAAGATAAATGATTTTACAAATAAATTTATGGCATGCATTAATAAGTTTTACCCTCATATTCCGAATCAACCATAGAAAAGTTACCATGTTCTATAAGTAAAATGAGAAAAATTTAGTCCACTAATATCCTGCTATATCGAGATTGAAAGAAAACTCGGACAACATTAAATACATGGCATATAATACATAAATGTGTCATTTAACTTGAACCCAACTTATATCTATGCCCTCTTATTTTTAATGCACACAAAAAGTTACTTAAACTCGAGAAAAAAAATAGACACATTAGTCCTATACGGCGTCCTACATGACAATTATTCGTCATATGTGATGTCCTACGTGTATTAAGTTGTCACGACCCGAAAGCACCCCCTAAAAGTTAGGGAAAACCTTCGAATCATGACCGGGCGTACTTGACCCCTTTGGGTCTCGTACAAGCCCTCTAACTAGCATTCATAACATAAAGCATGAAAAGTAGTGCGGAATTAAAACTTTTCACGATAATAATAATAAAAGGAGTCTTTTCATAAATACTAGGAAAATCTTATCGTCACAAGCCAACTTAAGGACACAACTTGAAAATTTTAGGGACACGGCCCCTTTACAATAAAAGTAAATACATTTTTAAGTCTTAATTAAGAAACTAAGAAACATAAAACTATGTCCTCGAATATATGAGGACATACCCAATTCTTGAGAGATAGAATTCCCAAGCTTCAATTCTGATCCTCCAAAAGGAGATAGAATTCCCAAGCTTCAATTCCGATCCTCCAAAAGGCTTCCAACCTATACTCATAAGGTATATAAAAGTTTGGGGTTAGTACAACAATGTACTAAGTATGGCATATGCAAAAACATACGAAAAAGGACATTTTAGTAAAAATAATTTTTCATGCAATTAAAGCAATATTCATGAATCTAGAAACAAACCAACATAAGAATTGACAATCAACACTTTATGGCAACTTTACCAAAACTTAGAGTAATCAAAAGGAACATTTCAATGAACTTATTAAACTTACAATGAAAATTGAATAAAGCATCATAGTGAACATTTTGAATTCTTACAATGGAGACCTTACAGTGAATGGCACGGTCCAAGTCATATGAACTCTTTTCCTTTGAAGTTGCCCTAACCCAAGGTTATCCTAAGACTCCCTAAGGTGAGCTAAGAATGGATTTTCATTACACCTCCCTACAAAGCACACCAAAGCGACCCTTAAAACTACCAAATCTTAGGCTTACTTCGTTGGAAATCAAATCCACGCCCTTGGCTCACATATGCAAAACACTCATGGAAATATAGGTTATACCAATTGCAATGTGAGAGTAGCATCCCATACTACCACTCCCACTTAGTACTCCTAATGGATTCCATTTACTCAAGTACTCCACAATAATCCTCCATAACACTACACCATAGTACTCATTCACACGGATTTCATGAAGGTACTCTTCTCCCATAGTAGGTATAGGTCACACCAAGTGCAATGTGAGAATAGCATCCCATACTACTACTCCCACTCAATGCTCCTACTCGGTAACTAATGTGGATTGAGCACTTCACACATATATACACAAATTCAACAATATACAAGATAATTAGTTTCAAATCAATTCTTTTGTGGGAGTTAGCTTAACCGACAAAGACCATGAGAGCTAGACATGGAATCCCGATATTAACCCATATTGGATGAGGGATCCTTACTTGCCTAGTGTAAGGTCATGCTTCTTAGCGTTTACATGGCTTTTCCAATAGCTACACCTATGCGGGCACATAGTTAAGGGATAAGGAGATTACTACTAAGTAACTCACTCTCTACTAACGAGGAGTACTCATCTCAAGAGGTACTTTGGATTACAACATCTCAACTCACGAAGTGCAATCCACCTCCCCTTCATATCCTCAAGGTGCTAGGCATAAATCCCCACGGATTTCTCAACATAATAGTCTATCTTAGAAATCTCACTAGGAATGCAGAGGTTGCTACTAGACACTACATCTCAACTCACGAAGTGTGTCCACTTCAAGATTCCCCTTTTTGCTCAACTTGGTATAATACATTCTTTAAAGTGTGTGTGTGTACACTTTGCATATAAGAATCGCTTCATTATCATCAAGTTCTACACATACTTTAACCTTAATTCATCAAGTTCCACACTCTACATACTTCTCATAATCATACACTTCATTTAGACATAAACTAGGTCAAACATGCACTTCAAGCTACATCAAACACAATACAAGACCCATTTCCCATATATCTTTATTTCACATATTAGAATACATACTAAGTAACATCAAGTTCATCAATTAGCACCGCCACCCATAAGGTGGACCATACCACTCAAATACCGATTCATAATAAGAAATATACAATGAGAGGAACTCATCAACAAATCAAACCATCATCACCCATAAGAAATTTATCAATATTTCACCATATTTAGACCCTTAGGTCAGTAGCTACACCAACATGACAATTACAAGAAGACCCAAGTTCATACCCTACTCAAATCATGCTTACATAACCCATTTTCAAGCCAAAAGTTGAAGTATGCATATACAAGAGTTTCATGGAGTTTTTAACATCAAAATCATCAATTCAAACCAAGATAAATACATTTAAACCATTAGAACTTAAGTACAAGAAGACCCATACTAGAAATCAAAGTTAGAAGAAGTTTGAGTTTAGAAACCCTTTTTAAAAACCATCTTGGGAAGTTGGCTTCTTGAATGAAAAGATATTCAAGAATGGATACCATACCTTTAAGAGAAGGAAACCCACTAATTTTTATGAAGAAACAAGTCCAAATCATCCCTCCTTTCCCTCCTTGAGCCTTGGCTTCAATGGTGACTTTGAGAGAGTTTTCTTTTTAGAGAGAGAGTTTGAATGTTGAAGTGAGGGGGTCTTGTCTAGGTATAGGGTTTAAAACTCTTTTAATATAACCTAAAAATCCCTTAATAAACCGTCCAAACTCTTATTAAGACATGGGGTGAATTTACAAATTCACCCCTGACTTGGCAGAAAAATCTGCGCACAGGGACAAGGCTTGCGACGACCTGCTTGTGACGGGGCGTCACAGGTGCAACGGCCCGTCCTGACCATCCGTTGAAAACTTCAGAGGCTTGCCAAGGGTCCCCTATACACCCTTGAACAAGTCCCCCACGACGGAACCTTGTGACGGGGCGTCACAGCCATGACTGGCCGTCGACTGCTCCGTCGCCAAGGCTGCCTGGGACAGCCTGCTTACCAGGTTTTGGGTCCTTCTTCAAGGACCCTTCGATGGTCTTTGGGGATAATTTCCCAGACGTTTCTAACACAAATATGATCATATATAAGTTTAACACCTCTCACATGAATTTCATCCAAAACGAACACATAAAACTCGACGAAACTCGTTTAGACGTACAAGGTCGACTCAAGGCATATCTTTCGAATGCCTTGGACGTTCTTGGTCGTTTGACCTCCAAACTTCACGAAACTTTGCAGACTACCTAAGGACACTAAACTAACTCCGTTTAACTTAAAATCAACTCAAGAAACAATCATGAGGCTCTATTTCACCTTAGTTCATTTTGGGGCGTTATATTCTCCCCCACTTGGAATAACATTCGCCCTCGAATGACACTTAAATTTTTAAGAACAACAAGGACTCTCTTAGCATCATATAATTCACTTAGATCATAATCAAAACATCGACAATCAAAGTATCAATTAGCAAGGAACATCATTTCACACTTTCAACACTTATCAACATAGACAACTTTTGCCAAACTCACAAAGTCAAAACTCAACCTTAAACATCTTTTATGGATGAACTACCTTCTCCAACATTAAACATGCTCATATTCAACAATTTTGCACATATTTAAAGTTCACTTAAGGCAAGGTAAAAAATTTTCAAATTGCAAATTTTTCACAGTGAACATTCACTGTAACACTGCCAAACATACAAAACTTTCAAAATTCCACTCTTTGAGCAATTAATCAAGATGACATGATCATATTAACTATAAAACCATATAAACTCATCTCATAACACAAAAACAACAATAACAAGGAGTTGAGACTTACCAAAACCATCAATCCGGATTAATTATCCTTTGTAGCCCCCATCCCATAGGAAGGGTTCTTCTTGGGAGGATTAGGATCTAGGGAAGCTTGATTGACATCTCTCCCCCTTGATTTAAGATTTGGGCAGTCCCTCATCTTGTGACCTTTATTACCACACGCAAAACAACCATCCGTTCCGGCAAGACACTTACCCCCATGTTGCTTGCCACAAGTAGGGCACCTAGCCCTTTCATAAGAATGACCACCACCTTGAGAAGATTGATTTGGAGCCCTTTCCTTGTTTCCCATAGAAGAATCTTGGGGATAAAACCTCTTCTTAGGCCTTTGGTGACTAGAATCATCCGACCTAGGTCTCTTACCATCTTGCCTTATCTCCATAATTTTGGACTCCTCAATTTGTTGCGCATAAACCATGAGCCTAGAGATATCCATGTCATTAAGAAGCATAGCCGTACAACACTCTTTTTCCACCAAGCTAGACACGCCCATCACAAACTTGTTCATCCTAGCCCTAGGTTTGGCTACCATGGTTGAGGCATACTTAGAGAGTTGGGTGAATTTGGGAGAGTACTCTTGCACACTCATTCCCCCTTGACGGAGGTTCATGAATTCAACCATCTTCTTCTCCCTCCACTCTAAAAGAAAGAATCTATCTAGGAAAGCCTCTTTGAATTCCTCCCAATCAACCGGTCCTCTTTCTAAGGGTCTCTCACCCCTCCATTGCTCATACCACACTTGAGCAACATCCTTAAGTTTGTAAGCGGCCAATTCTGCTTTCTCCCTAGGGGTCACACCCATAGCATCTACCACCTTGAAAACCTCATCTATGAAGCCTTGTGGATCTTCATCCACCTTAGTGCCATGAAAAGTAGGAGGGTTCATCCTCATGAAATCCCGAATCCTAGAAGCGGGAGTACTAGCATTTGGTTGGGGCCTATCTCCTTAGTTAGCTTGGCCCACAAAGTGATTGTTGACAACTTGAGCTTGAGCCGTCATGAGTTGGGTCAAGTTCATTAGGGCAGCCCTCAACTCCGCATTAGTCATATCGCCCTCAATAAAAGGAGCTTGAGGCATAGGAGGCACTTGAGGTCCTTGAGGTTCCGGAGGCACTTGATGTTCTTGAAGAGGAACCTCCTCATTTTCCTCCCCTAAGCCAACAATAGGAACTTGGTCAACACGGGGAAGGACTCTCTCATTTGGTACACCTCCCTCCTCCATTCTGGCGGTTGATCTCCTCGTATTCATATCCTAAAAACACAAAAAGAAGAGGTTGAGAAAAGACACCTTATATACTTAACTCTAAGGCACGATACTAGAATAGAGAAGAAAGTGAAACTTCTAACATCCTATAGCCTCTTGTCCATGGATGTGTCGCGACTCACACTAATGACCAAGATACTACTAGATGTGGCTTGTGAGACTTTCAGACCTTAAACTATTTCCCAAAACCTTATGCTCTGATACCAAGTCTGTCACGACCCGAAAGCACCCCCTAAAAGTTAGGGAAAACCTTCGAATCATGACCGGGCGTACTTGACCCCTTTGGGGTCTCGTACAAGCCCTCTAACTAGCATTCATAACATAAAGCATGAAAAGTAGTGCGGAATTAAAACTTTTCACGATAATAATAATAAAAGGAGTTTTTTCATAAATACTAGGAAAATCTTATCGTCACAAGCCAACTTAAGAAAACAACTTGAAAATCTTAGGGACACGGCCCCTTTACAATAAAAGTAAATACATTTTTAAGTCTTAATTAAGAAACTAAGAAACATAAAACTATGTCCTCGAATGTATGATGACATACCCAATTCTTGAGAGATAGAATTCCCAAGCTTCAATTCCGATCCTCCAAAAGGGTTCCAACCTATACTCATAAGGTATATAAAAGTATGGGGTTAGTAAAACAATGTACTAAGTATGGCATATGCAAAAACATACGAAAAGGGACATTTTAGTAAAAATAATTTTTCATGCAATTAAAGCAATATTCATGAATCTAGAAACAAACCAACATAAGAATCGACAATCAACACTTTATGGCAACTTTACCAAAACTTAGAGTAATCAAAAGGAACATTTCAATGAACTTACTAAACTTACAATGAAAATTGAATAAAGCATCACAGTGAACATATTGGATTCTTACAATGGAGACCTTACAGTGAATGGCACGGTCCAAGTCATATGAACTCTTTTCCTTTGAAGTTGCCCTAACCCAAGGTTATCCTAAGACTCCCTAAGGTGAGCTAAGAATGGATTTTCATTACACCTCCCTTCAAAGCACACCAAAGCGACTCTTAAAACTACCAAATCTTAGGCTTACTTCGTTGGAAATCAAATCCACGCCCTTGGCTAACATATGCAAAACACTCATGGAAATATAGGTCATACCAAGTGCAATGTGAGAGTAGCATCCCATACTACCACTCCCACTTAGTACTCCTAATGGATTCCATTTACTCAAGTACTCCACAATAATCCTCCATAACACTACACCATAGTACTCATTCACACAGATTTCATGAAGGTACTCTTCTCCCATAGTAGGTATAGGTCACACCAAGTGCAATGTGAGAATAGCATCCCATACTACTACTCCCACTCAATGCTCCTACTCGGTAACTAATGTGGATTGAGCACTTCATGACATACATACACTAATTCAACAATATACAAGATAATTAGTTTCAAATCAATTCTTTTGTTGGAGTTAGCTTAACCGACAAAGACCATGAGAGCTAGACATGGAATCCCAATATTAACCCATATCGGATGAGGGATCCTTACTTGCCTAGTGTAAGGTCATGCTTCTTAGCGTTTACATGGCTTTTCCAATAGCTACACCTATGCGGGAACATAGTTAAGGGATAAGGAGATTGCTACTAAGTAACTCACTCTCTACTAACGAGGAGTACTCATCTCAAGAGGTACTTTGGATTACAACATCTCAACTCACAAAGTGCAATCCACCTCCCCTTCATATCCTCTCGGTGCTAGGCATAACTCCCCACGGATTTCTCAACATAATAGTCTATCTTAGAAATTTCACTAGGAATGGAGAGGTTGCTATTAGACACTACATCTCAACTCACGAAGTGTGTCCACTTCAAGATTCCCCTTTTTGCTCAACTTGGTATAATACATTCTTTAAAGTGTGTGTGTGTACACTTTGCATATAAGCATCGCTTTATTATCATCAATTTCTACACATACTTTAACCTTAATTCATCAAGTTACACACTCTACATGCTTCTCATAATCATACACTTCATTTAGACATAAACTAGGTCAAACATGCACTTCAAGCTACATCAAACACAATACAAGACCCATTTCCCATATATCTTCATTTCACATATTAGAACTTCAAGATCACATACTCAATACATACTAAGTAACATCAAGTTCATCAATTAACACCGCCACCCATAAGGTGGACCATACCACTCAAATAGCGATTCATAATAAGAAATATACAATGAGAGCAACTCATCAACAAATCAAACCATCATCACACATAAGCAATTTATCAATATTTCACCATATTTAGGCCCTTAGGTCAGTAGCTACACCAACATGACAATTACAAGAATACCCAAGTTCATACCCTACTCAAATCATGCTTACATAACCCATTTTCAAGCCAAAAGTTGAAGTATGCATATACAAGAGTTTCATGGAGTTTTTAACATCAAAATCATCAATTCAAACCAAGATAAATACATTTAAACCATTAGAACTTAAATACAAGAAGACCCATACTAGAAATCAAAGTTAGAAGAAGTTTGAATTTAGAAACCCTTTTTGAAAACTATCTTGGGAAGTTGGCTTCTTGAATGAAAAGATATTCAAGAATGGATACCATACCTTTAAGAGAAGGAAACCCACTAATATTTATGAAGAAACAAGTCCAAAGCAGCCCTCCTTTCCCTCCTTGAGCCTTGGCTTCAATGGTGACTTTGAGAGAGTTTTCTTTTTAGAGAGAGAGTTTGAATGTTGAAGTGAGGGGGTCTTGTCTAGGTCTAGAGTTTAAAACTCATTTAATATAACCTAAAAATCCCTTAACAAACCGTCCAACCTCTTATTTGGATGTGGGGTGAATTTACAAATTCACACCTGACTTGGCAGAAAAATCTGCGCACTGGGACGAGGCTTGCGATGACCTGCTTGTGACGGGGCATCACGGGTGCAACGGCCCGTCCTGACCATCCGTTGCAAACTTAAGAGGCTTGTCAAGGGTCCCCTCTACACCCTTGAATAAGTCCCCCATGACGGAACCTTGTGATGGGGCGTCACAGCCATGACTGGCCGTCGACTGCTCCGTCGCCAAGGCTGCCTGGGACAGCCTACTTACCAGGTTTTGGGTCCTTCTTCAAGGACCCTTCGATGGTCCTTGGGGATAATTTCCCATATGTTCCAACACAAATATGATAATATATAAGTTTAACACCTCTCACATGAATTTCATCCAAAACGAACACATAAAACTCGACGAAACTCGTTTAGACGTACAAGGTCGACTCAAGGCATATCTTTCGAATGCCTTGGACGTTCTTGGTCGTTTGACCTCCAAACTTCACGAAACTTTGCAGACTGCCTAAGGACACTAAACTAACTCCGTTTAACTTAAAATCAACTCAAGAAACAATCATGAGGCTCTAGTTAACCTTAGTTCATTTTGGGGCGTTATATAAGTTACATAAGACGTGCGTGTCTTCTTATTCTCTATCTAACTCACTTGTAAGTTTTCACATTTTCGTATGGGAGCTTTGTTTCATTGTTCTTATTGTAAATTTTTCATTAAAATTGATCTAGTCTCGTTGATTATTTTCTTTTCATGTTGACTTTTTATATCGCTGTGACTTTTTCACGAGTTCATGGGATTGCTATCCAATAAGTAAATCCATGCAGGGTGTAACATCTCGCAACTATAAAGAACAAGAAGAAATTTTAGAAATCTGGAAATCATTTTTTTGGGAATGTATTGGAAAACATGGAAATTATTAACGAAGTTAAATGAGTTTTTGGTTAACTTCAAATGACCATTACTCCGAGATCAAGATGATTTTGGTGTATTTTCAGACATGGTTAGAAAGCTCTTGAATGGATCGTTCCAACGCCGCTGAGTTTACGCAATTCCGAGTTTGTATGAGTAAGTTATGCCCTTTGGATGTTGGACTATTCGATTAAGGAATTGGCCAATCCGGATTTTAGAACGGTAGTTTGGTCTTTTCCTTACCAAATAATTAAATCCGTTTTTAGTAAATTTATTGAGGTCAAAATTGACTTAGTTCAGTTTACACTTTTGAAAAAGAGAGTAGAGCTTTTGGAGAAAGAACGCAAGAGAAAGGAGAAGAGAAAAATCAAGAGTCACCAAGAATGATCGATTTTGGTTGTGGATTCACCAAGGAATTGATCCTACAAGGTATGTGAGTCTTCTGTAGCGTTGGGTTCGTTCACCCACGCGCCAAGCATGTTTAGTTCAGCACAATTCGTCCCTAAAATAGTTTGAAAGTTGATGTTCTTGACCTGTACTTTTGAATTTTGAATGTTGTTCTTGCATTGGGTTGAATTGTGGAGTTTCTGAGATCATTACGTTGAGTTTTGGTGTTTTATTGAGTTAGGTTCTTTAGTACATATGCTGGGTGCCGGAATCTAAAATGAATTTTAGAAAAATATTCGAGTTTAGGCGAATTAGGGCTTGAAACGAAGAAGAAGAAAATCGGACAAGGAACATGTACCAGGTCCACGTGGACCTATTTCCTAGTGGACAAAAATATTAGCTCCGCATCACGGTTAGGACACGGACTCCTCTATCTCAAAATTCATTTTTCCGAGTATTTGTTGCCAATCTGTGTTAGAAAAAAATTAGAATTACTGATTCTAATAAATTTTGCAGAAACACGAAGTAACCAAAATTTAGTGAATCAGTACGAAAGAAGAACAAAAATATAATTCACAAAAACTAAAATCTGTAAAACACGTACCAGAATCTGGAAAAATTTTAACAGGAAAAAGATCAAGTCCACTAAACTCACAATGTCCCTTTAAGGAAATTATTCCCCTCTAGTATCCATGGTTTGATTTAGAATATGACCTCCCAGGGTAAAATGATCTCAATCACCAGAGTATAGATACCAAAAACTCTGGTGTCAGCGAACCACTCAACAGCAGTAAAATACAAGAAGTAATTGTTGTACAGAAGAAGAAGAAGAGATTAGAAAAATTCATAAGGCAAAATTCTGAAGAGTGAATGGTATTTATAGGCAAGAGAAACAGGTTCCGAAAGGTTGCAACCCTTTCAGAATCCACACGATCATTAATGAAAGTTTGCAACCTTTCAAATGGTATTGACTGTTCCTGAAAGTTGCAACCTTTTAGACCATTCATGGAGGGAAATTTAAATAAAACGAGAAAGTTTTTAAATCAAATAGGTCGCGCGCGGATCCGAGTCCGATCGGGTTAATCAACTAAAAAGTTGAAACATTTTGGTTAATTTCAACTAAATAACGAAAACGTTTCTGTTATCAACTAATAAATTGAAAACATTTTTTGTCATTTAATTTAATTAAATAAATAAATAAATAAATAATTAAAATAAACTTAGTCTAAAAAATTGTAGAGATTAATAGAAGCACTCCTATTAAATATAGGAGTGCTTCTATATTTAAACTCTCCTATTTTCTTTCCACTACCGATGAGGGACAAATGCCTTTTCATTAAAATAGAAGAGGACTTTTCAAGTTCCCAACTCTTCAAGTTCTCAACTTTTCAAGTTCCTCTCTTTCCCTCTACTTTCCATCAATTCTTGCTACATACCCAACAATCCCCCACATTCACGGGGAATGGTTATAACATAGGAATGCACAGACAAGTGTGTACTTTACAAGCAAGAGTAATTGCATCTAGATAAGTACGTTTCCCCTAGGACTATCCATAGTGAACATATGTCGGATATACTCGGTTAATCGATAGATGCGATATCTTTGAACCGTCGAGCTTTAGTGTATACCTAGACAACAATATGTCACACAATTAACCCTTTACTGTTTATTGTTCTTACGGTTATTTTCGTTTAAGCCATGAACACCTCCTGGTTTCATAAGTGTATGGAGAATAGACTTTTGACAAAAATTCTCTTTGAAGCGGCTTACACTTCACACTCACATAGGTGATTTCTAACAGTGTCATCTCATAGATACACTATTTGGTCAAATCTGCCAAACTTAGCAAATAATTAAGTATTTTAAACTTTATTAACTGATTAACAAGCCTTAAAGTCTTAACCTTGTTTCTGAACATTGTCTTTATCATGAGAGTGGATTGAGTTAATTGACAGTGTCGAACCGTCATCAACAACTTTGTTTTTCTCATAAAATCTAGATCTTGGGATCTCCAGTCTGCTATATAGAGTTACTGTCATGCTGACTTGTCCTAAGCCGTAGACCCATTCCCTTAGATGATCTTTCAACTGCCTCTCTCACTAGGCCTTTCGTTAGTGGATCTGACACATTATCGCTTGACTTTACATAGTCAATTGTGATAATTCCACTAGAGAGCAGTTGTCTTACGGTGTTATGTCTCAGTCGTATATGACGAGACTTCCCATTGTACATGACGCTCCCTGCCCTACCTATTGCTTTTTTAATATTCCGCAATGTATGCAAATAGGTCCAACAAGTTTGGGCCAGAATGGAATATCCTCTAGAAAATTCTAAAGCCATTCATCTTCTTCACCATCCTTATCCAAAGCAATGAATTCAAATTCCATTGTGGAGCGAGCAATACATGTTTTTGGACGATTTCCAAGAAACTGCTCTCTACCAAGTATGAATACATAACCACTCGTGGATGTTACATCATTTGACTCGGTGATCCAATTTACATCACTATATCCTTCAATCACAACAGGATATTTATTATAATGCAAAGCATAGTATTGTGTATATTTCAGATACCCCAACACACGTTTCATTGCCATCCAGTGAGTTTGATTCGGATTACTAGTGAACCTACTCAGTTTGCTAATAGCACATGTTATATGTGGTTGCGTATAATTAATAATATACATCAAACTTTCCAATATTCTTGCATATTCCAATTGAGAATCACTTTGACCTTAATTCTTTTTAAATGTACATCTTAAATCAATTGGAGTTTTGACAATATTGAAATTCGGGTACTTGAACTTATCCAAAACTCTTTGAATATAATGAGATTGAGATAATACTAGTCCATGGGGAGTTTTGATAATTCTTACCCCTAGGGTCAAATCAGCAACTCCTTAGTCCTTCATATCGAACAAGCTGGATAGCATGCGCTTAGTAGCATTTATATTGTCAATGTCTTTACTCATTATTAACATGTCATCAACATACAAACAAACAATGACTTTATGATTCATAACGTTTTTAATATAAACACATTTATCACATTCGTTAATCTTGAATCCATTTGTCAACATTGTTTGGTCAAATTTAGCATGCCATTGGTTGGGTGCTTGCTTGAGTCCCTAAAGTGACTTCACAAGTCTGCACACTTTCTCTTCTTTACCAGGAACTACAAACCCTTCAAGTTGTTTCATGTAAATTTCTTCCTCCAACTCTCCATTTAAGAAGGTTGTCTTTACATTCATTTGGTGGATTTTAAGATCATGCACTGCTGCTAGTGCTATTAACATCCTAATTGATGTTATCCTTGTTACTGAAGAGTATTTGTCAAAGTAGTCCAGACCTTCCTTTTGTCTTGACCCTTTGACTATCAGTCTAGCCTTATATTTGTCAATAGTCCCATCAGGTTTCATTTTCCTTTTAAAGATCCATTTTGATCCTAAAGGTTTATTTCCTGGATGAAGATCAGCCAATTCTCAAGTGTGATTACTTAAAATTGATTCGATCTCACTATTGACTACTTCTTTCCAATAAGTTGACTCAGACAACGATATAGATGCTTTAAATATTTGAGGCTCATTTTCAAGCAATAGTGCTAAAAATTCTGGTCCGAAAGAAGCAGGTTTCCGTTGGCGAGTACTACGCCTAGGATCCTCACTAGGTAGAATATTTTTCGTTGATTCTTGTCGTGGTCGTTTAGGTCTTTCACTTATCCACTCACATTCAGTTTTTTACGGATAAATGTTTTCAAGAAACTCTGCGTTATCAGACTCAATTATCGTATTAACATGAATCTCAAGATTTTCAAATTTGTGAACCAAAAACTGACCGGCCTTACTGTTTATAGCATATCCAATAAATAGACAATCTATTATTTTGGGTCCAATTTTAACCCTCTTCGGTAAAGGAACCTCTACCTTGGATAAACACCCTCATACTTTGAAATACTTCAAGTTGGGTTTTCTTTCTTTCCACAACTCATATGGAATTGATTGTGTTTTTCGATGGGGTACTCTATTGAGTATCTTATTAGCCGTGAGGATGCCTTCCCCCAAAGGTTTCGCGGTGAACCAGAATTAATCATCAAGGCATTCATCATTTCCTTTAATGTTCTGTTCTTCCGTTCCGCCAAATTATTTGACTGTGGTGTATAGGATGCAGTAGTTTGATGAATAATACCATATTCCAAACATATCTCTGCGAAAGGAGATTCATATTCTCCACCCATATAACTCCGAATCATTTTTATCTTTAGATTCAATTTGTTCTCCACTTCATTTTTGTATTGCTTAAATGCATCAATTGCTTCATCCTTACTATTAGGCAAATATACATAACAAAATCAAGTGTAGTCGTCAATAAAAGTTATAAAATACTTTTTTCACCACGAGATGATGTCGACTTCATATCACATATATATGTGTGAATTAAGTCTAAAGTTATGAAATTTCTTTCAATTATAAGGATATTTAACAAACTTACGTTCCAAAAATTTTGCATTTCGATTTATCACATTTAAAATCAGGCAATACTTCTAGACTAACCAATTTTTGCAAGGCTTTGTAATTTACATGTCCCAAACGGGCATGCCATAAATCATTTGACTCCAATAAGTAAACAGAAACAGAATTCTTATTAATATTGTCAACAACCAGTACATTCAGTTTGAAAAGACCCTCATTGAGGTAGCCCTTTTCTATGAACATTTCATTCTTACTTATTATAGCTTTATCACTAACTAGGACACACTTAAACCAGTTCTTAACGAGTAGTGCAGCAGAAACTAAATTCTTCCTAATAGTAGGGACATGCAGAAAATTGTTCAAAATCAACACCTTGCCGGATGTCATTTTCAACATTACTTTCCCAGTTCCTACAATCCTTACTGTTGTTGTATTTCCCATGAACAAATCTTCATCGTACGTTTCAAAGACTTCTTTCGTAGAGAAAATATGTCAAGTGGCACCTGAGGTGAGAAACTACTCCTTGGGATTTCGAACTAAGTTACACTCCGAGATCATTGCACACAAGTCATCTGAATATTCCATCTCTTTCACGATGTTTGCTTGAATTTTGTCTTTGCCTTTGTCTTTGTCCTTTCTTGGAGCACGACAATCAGAAGACCTATGACCAACCTTACAACAATTGTAACAGTTACCTTTGAATTTCATCTTAGCCTGTTCTGACTTCTGCCCATTAGACCTTTTCCTCTTTTTGTCTTTGGTAAGAACTTCTTCAACAATATTAACTCCAATGATTGTTGAACACTTACGAGACTTCTTTTCAGCGGTTTTGTTATCTTCCTCAACCTTGATCTGAATCACAAGATCTTCAAGCTTCATTTCATTACGCTTGTGCTTTAGATAATTCTTGAAGTCGTTCTACGAAGGAGGAAAATTCTTGATCATTCCAGACACTTGAAAAACTTCATTTACCACCATATCTTCAGCAATCAGATCATGGATAATAAGTTGAAGTTCCTGCACTTGTGATCCAACAGTTTTAATATCTACCATTTTATAGTCTAAAAACATTGCGACCACAAACTTTTTCAAGCATGCATCTTCTGTCTTATATTTCTTCTCAAGTACATCCCACAATTCTTTAGAAGTTGACATTGCACTATAGATATTATATAATTCATCCTCTAAAGCACTCAAAATGTAGCCCTTACATAGGAAGTGTGCTGTTTCCATGCTTTAATTATCATGAATTTTTCTATGTCTGACATATAAGCAGCAGACACTGAAGTTTTTTCGCTGATAAATTTCTGCAGACCAAGAGTGGTAAGCCAGAAAAATACTCGTTGCTGCCATCCTTTGAAATTCACACCAGTAAATTTACCCGGTTTCTCTGCTTGTGGTACAACAGTTCGGGTTGGTTCAGCAACAACCACTGTAACACCGTTGTTTGTCATTTCTGATAAAAAAAATTGATACAGTCTTAGTAAGAAATAAATTATAACTCGAGACTTCAAGGAGTATAAAATCATGAAGATTTTTGTCTCCACCAGAAACACAGATTTTAAAAAAAAAACTTAAGATTGTCTCCAATATGTGGTAGATAAAACAAGAATTATTGATTCTAATAAATTTTGCAGAAACACGAAGTAACCAAAATTTACTGAATCAGTAAGAACGAAGAACAAATATATAATTCACAAAAATTAAAATCTGTAAAACACGTACCAGAATCTGGAAAAATTTTAACAGGAAAAAGATCAAGTCCACTGAACTCACAGTGTCCCCTTACGAAAATTATTCCCCTCTAGTATCCGAGGTTTGATTTGGAATATGACCTCCCAGGGTAAAATGATCTCAATCACCACAGTATAGATACGAAAAACTCTAGTGCCAGCGAACTACTCAACAGCAGTAAAATACACGAAGTAATTGTTGTGCAAAAGAAGAAGAAGAGATCAGAAAAATTCGTAAGGAAAAATTCTGAAGAGTGAATGGTATTTATAAGCAAGAGGAACAGGTTCCGAAAGGTTCCAACCCTTTCAGAATCCACACGATCATTAATGAAAGTTGGCAACCTTTTAAATGGTACAGACTATTCCTGAAAGTTGCAACCTTTCAAAACAGTCATGGAGGGAAATCTAAATAAAACGAGAAAGTTTTTAAATCAAACGGGTCGCGCGCGAATCCAAGTCGGGTCGGGTTAATCAACTAAAAAGTTGAAACATTTTGGTTAATTTCAACTAAATAATAGAAAACATTTCTGTTATCAACTAATTAATTGAAAACATTTTTGGTCATTTAATTGAATTAATTAATTAAATAAATAATTAAAACAAAACTTTGTCTAACGAAAAATCTCTCGATCAATTTCCAGAGTCAAAGTCGAAGCCGAAGCCGAAGCCGTAGTCGAAGTCATAGCCGAAGCTGAGCCGAGCGAGTGACGACGACGACGGCGCGAGGGGGGTCCCTTTTTCCAAACCTTTTAACAATTAATAGGATGCTTCTATATTTAAACTCTCCTATTTTTCTTTCCACCACCGATGAGGGACAAATGCCTTTTAATTAAAGCATAAGAGTACTTTCCAAGTTTCCAACTCTTCAAGTTCTCAAGTTTTCAAGTTCCTCTCTTTCCCTCTATTTCCCATCAATTCTTGCTACATACCCAACAATATTTACTTAGGAACATCTCCACGTAGTGGACATGTTCCCTGACAATGATTTCATGACTTTTCTCATGTTTAGCTATCTAAATTCATTCCTAAACAATATGAGATCTTTCCAAACACAAATCAGAATTCTTGAATAAATAATTCAATTCAAGGATCAGTTAAGAGTCAAGTCAAGAGCAGTTAAGATCAAAGTCATGAGAAGTCAAGAGTGAAGTAAGAGAAGTTCATTTCAAGTTTTCATAAGTCTTTTACAAATATTTTAACTTTGTATTTAAGACTTAAGTTTTGAAGATGTGTAAAGAGTAACAGAAAAGTTCATTTTGTTTTAAAATGATATATGAAAACTAAATGTTGCCAAGAGTAAATGTTTTTCACATTTTATATTCGAGGAAACTGAGATTTCCAAAAGAGTTTTGAACAGAAAAAAGAAACATTGATTCCAAGAGAGCATTTAAGCTAAGTTTGAGTAATTATCTTAAACAAGAGAAGAAATTGATTTTAAAACATATGAGCTAAGTATATTTTGTGAGTAGTATTGAGCATCGATGTGAGGATGCGAGTTCATATTAACTGTAGCCCCCCATAAACCATGTAACCATCACAGGCAAGAATAAGGGCTATACTTTTGATATTATTCCTTCGTATTTTTTAGCATAGACTAGTGGATACACTTAGTATTTCATGTTCTATATTGATAGCAAGGTATAGGACGGTCCTTGGTAATGTGAGGTAAAACAATGTACTATCACTTAGGATCATAGTGATAGTTGTCGGTTAGAAATCTCCCACAGAATTTATTGTACTTTTTATATAAGTAAAGATAAGTTTGTTATTGTTTTACCTTTAACGAACTAAGATTGTTTTCAATTGTTTTATAAAGCTTTATAGATCGCATGTCTTTTAATTTCATTATATTGAGTTGAGCTATTCATAAGTTGAGAAGAGTCAAGGTAAGTGTTACTTTCATAATCTCTTTCAAGTGTATGCTTGTTAGCATTTCGAACTCGCATACTCCTTCATTCAATGTACTAATGTCAGTTGGCCTGTATCATATTATGATGCAGATGCAGGTAACCAGGATCAGCATCCAGCGCCCCGTTGATCCATCTTGAGCATTCAGAGTTTGTTGGTGACCCTCCTTGCATTCCTGAGAACTCTTTTATTTGCTTTCTAGTTTAGTTCATTTGGATGTTGTGGGGTTTGTCCCAACATCCATCTAATTTATTTAGAGGCTTCATAGTCAGTTAGATGTTAGTCCCTTTGTCTTTTCATTGTCATTATCTTATGTTAAGACCTGGATTTGCCTTAATGATCAAGTTGAATGTTCATTTTTAACATTCTAGTTTATTTCATAACTATATGTTTATTGATTTGTGTCATCCGCTATGTAATCCAGGCCAAGGGTCCGCTCGAGGCCAACAGTGGTTTTCGAGTGCCAGTCCCGCCCAGTATGTAGGCTCAGGGCATGACACATAGTTAGGTAGAATAGAGGAACTTTCTCCGAATTGATCGGTTGATATTCCAGTTGCATCATCTTTTAGGACTTTCTGATGACCTCTTGTTCATAATGGTCTTCCTTAAGTCCCATGGCTTTACGTGAAGAAAAACAACAAGGAACATCATAAGTGCATTAACTTCATTTGTAATAAAAAATCTTTATTTCTCAATATAAAGATATTCATCAAACATTTTATCAATGCATACGAGGCAATGTGAACTACATATATTCTTGGGTAAATCCTTACAAACTTATGACAATGTTAAGTTTTGTATCAATTGTCACAAAACTAAAACTCGACCAAAATTCTATATCCACTTTTGTTTAGCTCTCCTCTAGTGCTTTTAAATTAAAAATATTATAAATAAATAACAAAAAAAAGTTCAAAAATTTCAATACCTATATCACTAGAGACATATAACTCACCTTTTACACAGAGATCACATCAAAATGTAGTTTTTGTGAGTCCTCCTTTTCTCTATTGTAGCTTTGACTGTTGAGTATGTGTGAGTATGTTGCATTGAGTAAAACTCGTCCAGGTGTACGTGGCAAGAATAAAGACAACATTCCCTCAGATATCTGGAAGTGGGAGAGAAAATAGTACAATCAGATCTCAAGACAATGACATGGACAAGAACACAAGAGGATACAACGTGTTAGGAGATTCAGTTGTGCGAACGATCCTCATATGGATCTGATCTCGATAGGAATGCCGGTTGACATTATTAAATAGAACCACCACGTAGTACTATATCACGCGAAGACAACACGAGAACACGAAACATTTAAATATATGGCATATGGACTTAGCTCAATCCCAAGCTCATGAGGGGGATTGTCCAGGTTCATATAAGTAGACCACCGGTTAATTCTCCAACAAATATGGGATCTAGAAACTTAACTAAACCACATAAGTATCATGAAATTTCAAGCAGAATAGGGATCGAGACAATGATAGTTCCAAATGTATAGGAAATTCACTTTGTCCAACTATCTCCTATTTCTTCTTGTACTTCTTTTCTTGATCATCCCATTTCAATATTTAGTGAGAGATTGCAACATCTTTACCTCAAGATATCATCCAACATTATTAAAAACAATGCGTATGTTAAAACGATTGAGAACGACAGTATTTCTTTGCCGCATATACCATTGTCAAAGGAACATATCTCGACTCAATCTCATTAGCATATTCACGTTATTCTTTCATATTACCGGAGACCATATAAGGGTCCATATTCCCAAATCACATGTGGGACTCAAATAATGATGTTGCAGTATTTGAAAATCATTGATTACTATATATGTCAAGTAAATACTCAAATACACTTTCCTCCTCAGTCGGAGCCTGCTTCTTTCCAGATCTACAAGAAAGGCTAGAGCATGAAATGAAAGCTTTTGAACTGAACATAATTAAATGAACAAAAACTTCCACTAGTATGTCCACGTCCAATAATATATTTTTTTTAACAACTAAGTACCCTTGCAAAATGATAAGACAAACTTCTACATAATTCACTCTTGCGATATAATATTTTAGGTAGGAATATACCCTTAACTTGAACTTATTTCACATTTGTGCCCTTCAATTTGTGTGTACACAAGTAAATACTTAAATTTGTATGAAGTTGCACAAACAGACACACAGGTCCTATGTGGCATCCTACATGATAATTTATGTCGTGTGTGGTGTCCTACATGTATTATGTCATGTAGAACTCATGTGTTTACTTGTTCAACTTTATATAAGCTTGAGTGGCTATTTGTGTACATCAAAGTTGGAGAGCGCAAGTACTAAATAAGGTCAAGTTAAATGAACACATTTATATGTGTATTATGCATTTTCAGTAATTCACTAAACATTTAAGACAGAAGAGGCAAAAATAAGGAAATAGCTTTGGTAAGGTAAAGATGAGCATGAACTAACAAATTCATGACAGAACTAAATTATAAGGACCAAGAATTGACAAGAAAATTAATGCACTCAGAAGAAAAAATAAAGAGTTGTAAGTACTTCTTCATACTTAACCAAGATTTCTCGTATTCAAGTCTCCCATTGTACGAGTCGCCTTTATTAAGAAGCGCTTCACCCCCCAATATGGGACTTCCCGACATGAATTTAAATTTTTCCGGACTATAGTGTGGGTACTGAATATCGGGCGGAAACCAAAAGAGAAAAAAAGTGCATAGAAATGACAAAAAGCATTTGGCACTCTGATTATTCTATTAGAAAGAATATTACCAAGATGAGGACAAATAGCCCTCAAGCTAAACATATTTTGACAGAATATTCACCATTGTTCCTCCTTTGTCCAATCTTCCCCTCTTTGTCGTTCTATTTGTGCTCTTATTTGTCAAATATAAATGTATAGATGGAGAAATATCCAGAGTGTTTCAATTGAACGACATATCAAGTCTACTTGCATTCTACTTTTTCTATAGGAAGAAACGAAATAAATACGAAAGAAATTAGAGTTGATTGCCTGAATGGTCACTCGACTTGTAGTAATTGGCTATCGAAGTCATTCATCTTTGCTTCATCATTCGAAAATCATATTATCTAAACAAAGATTACGCAAAACAAATATTTTCATCCTTGGTAAGAGACAATTAAGGGGATAATGTAACAAAAATCTAAGAGTAGCATCACAAAAGAATAGTAATCCACATATCCAACATATTGTGTATCTAGATTACTAAGAAGAAGTTAAATACCTATGTTGCTTGGCCTTACCCAAAATGCTATCGCACAAGTACCCAATGATATTTTTTTTTTATAAAACTTACATATCCGGAAGTTGCAATTGTTCAACATTTCGAAGCTACTTGGATATACCGGTTGTTTACATTAGCACATAACACCTAAAAATATTTTTCCAATCATCTCTACCATAATTCTCTGATGCAAGAAGCAACTATTTAAAAAAAATGGAATAGATAATTGGAGAGATATTACTTGAGGGTTTTAATTATAGGCACCATTGCTTTTAAACAGTCTCCAGCCAAATGAATTAGGCAAATCATATCAGCATACCACCAATTTATTCTCCAACCAATGTGCTAGCCCACTCTACCAAAACCACACGAGTATCGTGGCACTCCAAGTGTATAGGAAAATTCACCTTGTGAAACTATGTCCTATTTCTTCTTCTACTTCTTCTCTTGATCGTCCAACTTATATATTAAGTGAGAGACTGGAACAACATTACTTCAAGATATCATCAAGCATTATTGGAAAAAAAGTGCTGGTTTTAATAAGATTGAGGATGGCAGTGTTTCTTTGCCACATATACCAGAGTCAAAGAAACAGTTCTCGACTCATTAGATTCTTCACCTAATTCTTCACATTACCGAAGACCATATAAGGAGTCCATATTCGCATCTCAAAGACGATGTGGGACTCCAACAATAATGTTGCAATCTTTGCAAATCATTGATTACTATATATGTCCAGGAAATTGTCGAATACACTTTCCTCCTTAGTCGGTACTTGCCTCTTTCCAGATCTACAATTAGACACGGAAAAAGGAGGGAAAAAAAAGAAAAAATGAAAACAATCTCCAAAAAAAAAGAAGGATAAAGAAAATAAAAAGAAAAAAAAGGAATACTAAACCCATCCCCACATACAAAATTCATTCATATATATTACAATAGACAATATATTTGCGAAAAGATGAAAACTACACGGTAAAGGTTGAGTCCGAGATTTACTTTCAAGGTTCCTCTTGTGGTCTTTTCTTTGTGAATTAATTTTCACAAAAGTTAACACTTGATCTTCGTTATATTATTTTGCTTTCATAATTGCACAAGATGTGATTCCAATGTTATGAAATTGCTCAAATTTATCTATGCTTAATTTTTCCATTATGATATAAACTATATTGAGAATTTGATATCATTAAATTTAAAATAAAATTCATATAACATGTAATTATTCTTGCATGCTTTAAAGTCTCATTTTTATCTTGTTATTGTTCAAAGTACGAAACTTAATATTCTACGTTATATAGTTAATAATATTTACATGAATTTTAATTCTAATAAATTAAGTTACTTTCTCACTTTGCATATTTAATAAAATTGCGTTTATTTTTTTTTTCAAAGAAGAATAAAAACAAAAATAAAAGAAATCAAATCTACAACTTTCTTTGCATTTATTTAAATGTAAAACCTTAAAAAGTTTTAAATTTAATCGGTTTATCTTGATCTTTCTATTTGGAAAAATAATTTTAATAATTTGATTTTATTCAATTGAAATAATAAGAACATTATTAGATCGATAATAATAATAGGAACATATTAGGATCCAAAAAGTATTACTAGTCTTGAAATATAAATAATAAAATAATTTGTGGCAACGTTCACACTAATAAAATAAGACAGTGTAAAAATAAGTTTTTATTAAATCAATGAAGATGAGAAATAAACACTTTTGTAAGCTTATACATATAAGATATCAAAAATTTAATCCAAGCCAAATAAAAGTAAACAAAGCGATCATGCTAGAACCATGAGATTCGATGTCACGATCCAGACCGTCGTGATTGGCATACGCACTAGCCCTCCTATGGGAGAACCATTACTACAATACAAACCCAAAAGCTAATCAAAAACTAAAGCATTTAACTTACGTATGCAAGTTAAATACTAAGGAAAGAAATAGAGTTCTCATAAACTCCAAATAAGAGTCTAATAACAAACTAAAATTACTGAAGTAATGCCTAGAACCTAAAAGTCAATGTACCAAACAATCTAAAGATCAAACAAAAGTCTAAATAAGAACGGATAACCTGAAACTAATGAACTAATCAACTAACTAGAAAGTCTAAGTCTGAAATGGGACATAGACCGAAAGAGAACTCATGGAAGCCCGGAAGAACAGGCCCACCCTTGAATTCGAACGATCATTGATCTTCTAAACGAGGTTTTTCAATAGCCATTGAAGATGTCGTACTCAACAAAGAAAGAACAAGTGTAGTATTAGTACACAACCACATTGTACTGGTAGGATCATACGACTATTCCACTAAGTGCAACATACATAAGATATTACAGTAATATAATCACATGCATATATCGAACATATACAATATTATAAAAATTTACCAAAAAGATACAGTTTTACATTTCTCAAGATTCACAAATATATCAAATCATTGGTCCTCTCATGTAACCTAAACCCAGACTGTTATCATACAAGAATATGGTATCTGGTACAATTTTTATGTCAGAATGTGGCAACTGATTCAATATTTATGCTGAAACGTTGAAACAAATCCAAGTTAGTTTCTCGGAATGCAACACCCGATCCGTTCAACAAGTCACAATCACAATCACAAAGTACATTCTCATACTCATACAATCAATCATGATTCATTGCATTCATCACTCATTTACAATTAAAGTGATCAACAATGCAACATTCGCATACATACAAGTATCATGATGAAGAAAGAACAAACATACATCACACAATCATAGAATCACAACCAACACCTACATCAAAACAAGCTTGAAACTCCTAAGAAACTTGATTCTTCCATTTCTGGATTCGTTCCGTTGATCTTGGTCTACAAAAGATCAATATAACACGAGAATCAATAAACAATAACTAATTACCCAATTTACTAACAATTCTATCAACCCTAGATCGTAATCATGATCTTCATACAAAGATTAGGGCTTTCCCCACCATAATTCTCAAATCAAAACTCTTTCTCATCAATAATTACTCATCAGATTATGTTCTACAGATAGAAAAACAGATTCGGGGAGTGAAAACCGTAACTTAAGCCTAAAAATGGTGGGAAATTGTCAAGAAAAGCCTTGGGTTCTTTCCTTAGCTTTCAAGTTCGAAAATTGCAGAATAAAACATTTTGGGGATTTATTTTTTACTTTAAGTCGCATCTGTCCTGCCACGATGGCGCACACCCCGCTACAGTGGCCCCGCCCTGGGGGTAGAAATTCCACCACAATGGCTTTCACAGAAACAATGAGCAATTTTATGAATTTCAAACCCCCATTGTACATTACACTTTTAACCAACGACACTCAGAAACTATCCATTCATGCTAAGGACAATTCGGGGAGTTCTACTCGCCCAAATTCAATTCGATCAAGTCTGCGGGTTCCTTAACGACTTACCCATATACTCATATGATCAAATTCATAATTGAATAACCCAATTGTTACCATATTTCCCTAGACTTTAATGACTCCGATTTCATCCAAATATGAACTAGGTTGAGAAATTCCAAGTTACTATGAAAAAGTTTTTCGACCAAATTTTTTCCCTATTATCTATTCCATAACGATTGGAACCCGGTCGTTACACTCGAAGGGAACCTTACACATTCACCTCGGTCAATCAAATTTCTTGCCTAGACTCCTAGTTCGCAGACCAATATAATAAAGAATCAAATTTCTTTTAATTATGGATCTAAATAAGGTGACTTGGAACACCAAAGTACAATTCCAAGTGGCGACTCTATAAAATAAATAATACACTCTTTGAAATGTCACTGTAATGGGAAAGACTATATTTTCAAAACCTTTCTTTTGAAAAAAAAGGGGAGTGATAGATGACGACTCTATAAAATAAATAGTTCATTTTCGAAATGTCACTTTAATTGGAAAATCTCTATTTTCAAAACCTTTCATTTGAAAAAAATAGGGGTGTGACGAATATTTCTCTAGTCATCCCTTCCATATTTCTCTTATGCTAGAAGACACCTATTCGAGAAATATGGAAGAGATAACTGGAGAGATATTACTTAAGGGTTTTAAGTTTATAGACACTCAACAATCTACAATCAAATGATTTAGGAAGACCACACCCACAAGGACAGAAAGAGAACATGAAACAAGTAAATCGCTGGCATCTGGACCTAGGTCAACCCTAAAAAGCTAGTTTATGAGTGGAAGATTGCCCAAATCCATATAAGTAGATGACCAATTAATTTTTCAACCAATATGGGGATCTAGCACACTCTAACAAAACCACATATGTATCATGAAAATCCAAGTAGATTAGGGAGCAGGACAAAAATAGTTCCAAGTATATAGGAAATTCAGCATGTCAAACTATCACTTATTTCTTCTTCTATTTATTCTCTTGATCGTCCAATTTATATATTTAGTGAGAGACTGCAACATCGGTACTTCAAGATATCATCCACAATTATTAAAAATTTTAAATAGATTGAGGGTTACAGTGTTCCTTTGCATCATATACCAGAGTTCAAGTAAAATTTCCCAACTCAATCTTAGTGACATCTTCAACTAATTCTTTATATTATCGAAGACCATATAATTAAGGAGTCCATATTTCAACCCCACAAACGATGTGGGACTCCAACAATATGTTACAATCTTTGCAAATCATTGATTACCATATATGTCTAGAAAATTCTCGAATACACTTTCCTCCTTAATCGGTGCTTGATTCTTTCAAGATCTACAACAAAAAATAGAACTCGAAAGGAATGTTTTTGTATCAAACATAATTAAATAGACAAAAACTTCCACTAATATGTCCATGTCCAATATAATATTTTTTGTAACCACTAACATGTAAAATGAGAAGCCAGACTTCTAGGAGTGCGTTGAAAGAAAAGAAATAAAATGCCCCGGGACTCGGGAGAAGAAGAGAAAGAAGTACAACCGGATTTCAAGCGAATGACGTGGACAAGGAGGTAAGGGGAGACAAGGTGTTAGTAGATTCAGCTGCACGGATGAACCTCATATAGATCTGAGCTCTATAGGAAAATTGGTTGACATTATTAAATGTCACCACCGCATGGTCCTATATCATGTGAAAACAAAACGAGAATGTGAAAGATGTAAACATATGGCACTTGACCCTAACGCGCAACCCCCAAAAAGCTCATGGGAGATGATTGCTAAAGTCCATATGAGCAGACCATAAATTCATTCTCCAATGAATGTGGAATCGAGCCCATTCTGACAAAACAACATAAGTATCGTGAAACTCCAAGTAGATTAGGGATCGGGACAATAATAGTTTAAAGTGTATAGTAAATTCACCTTATCAACCTATCTCCTATTTCGTCTTCTACTTCTTCTTTTGATAGTCCTATTCATATATTTAGTGAGACATTTCAGTATAAGTAATTCAAGATATCATCTAGCCTATCACCTATTTCTTCTTCTACTTATTCTTTTGATAGTCGAGTTTATATATTCAGTGACAGATTGCAGTATCAGTAATTCAAGACATCATCTAGCATTATTAAAAAAAGATGATTATGTTAGAAAGACTGAGGATGGAAATGTTCTTTTGCCTCATATAGCAGAGTCAAAGGAACATTTCCCAACTAAGTCTTGGTAAAATCTTCATCTGATTCTTTATATTACCGTAGAGCATTTAAGGAGTTCATATTTCCATACCACAAACGTTGTGGGACTCAAAGAATAATACTGCGATCTTCGCAAATCATTGATTACTATATATGTTCAAGAAATTATTGAATACACTTTCCTCCTCAATCCGTACTTTCTTCTTTCCAGATCTACAAGAAAGGCTAGAGCATGAAAGGAAAGTTTTGTTCTTGATAATATATGGAACTTATATTTTAAATTTAAAATTATTTGGTTTATATTTGTGTGTTAGAATTTGAAGAACCAAAATACTATCAGAAAAACATGACTGCTATATTAGCTCATTTTTACATCCATTTCAACCATACATTACAATCACATATATACATGAAAAAGGGAAATCTATGTTTTAAATTTTGAAAAATACATAAATTTGCACTTTAACTAGTCTCAACTGAAATCTATGACCTCCGATTTTCAATGTGCACAATTAGACACTTAAATTTGTACAAAATTACACAAGTAAACATATGCATAATTCATGGAATAATACACATAGGAAGTCACTAGAAATAATTTGGCCATGTAGGATGTATATGTCTACTTGGTCAGCTTTATACTAGTTTAATGTCTATTTGTGCACACTTAAAATTCGGAGGCATAAATACAAATTAAAGTAAAATGAAAAGGAACATTTTTCTATTATGCCATTAAATTTCAATCAATGTTTACCTGTCCTTAAGAAATGTCTGAAGCAAGCCTTGGCAAGTCATATATAACCTTAAGCAAAGTGGTATGATATTTGGTTTTTACAAGGTCACAATTCAAAAGAAAATGCATGAATCAAAAGAGAATTCTTAGCTTCTAGCCGTGTACGTCAGAGCTTAGAAGTTGTTCCCAACGCAACTAAACTTGCAAGAAAAATTCAAATTCTCATTTCTTTTTTCTTACTCTTTGTGGAGTCCCATGTTTTTTTGGTTTTTTCTCAAAACGTATTTTAAGGATTAATTTTGGTTACATATTTAGCTCAAATTCTTCTAAATTTTAGATTTATTACTGAGGTTATTTCCCAAATTGACCCTTTTAAAAAATTACAACGTAATGGAGATTACATCTTTCTTTTGAATTTATGTGTCTTTAATTATTATTTAAAGAACTGTAATACCTTTTGAGTAATTATTTTATTTTTATTTGAATTGATAATTATTATGGCTAATCATAATTTTTTTATAATTTATAAATGTGTAGAAAACAATCAAAAGATAAATGATTTTACAAAAAAATTTAAAGCATGCATCGATAAGTTTGATGCTCATATTCCAAATCAAGCATAGAAAAGTTACCATGTTCTATAAGTAAAATGAGAAAAATTTAGTGCACTGATATCTTTCTATGTCAAGAATATAAGAAAACTTGGACACCATTAAATACATGACATCTAATATATAAATATGTCATTTAACTCCGACTTAACCTATATCTATGCCCTCTAGTTTTGAATGCACACAAAAAGATACTTAAACTTGAAACAAATGACTAAATAGACACATTCGTCTTGTATGCATCCTACATGACCATTTTTCATCATATGTAGTGTCCTATGTGTATAATGTTACATAAGTCGTTTGTGTCTTCTTATTCTCTATCTAACTCAATTGTACTCTTTCACATTTTCCTATGGGAGCTTTGTTTCATTGTTCTTATTGTAAATTTTTAATTAAAATTACTCAAGTCTCTATGATGATTTTCTTTTCATGTTGACTTTTCATATTGCTCCGAATTCTCTCCTTCGTCCTTCCCTTCGTCCTCATTAGATGAGTTTGTGGGATCGCAATCCAACAAGCAAATTCATGCAGTGTTTGGTAGAACAGAGGAACTTTCTTCGAATTGATCGGTTGATATTCCATTTTCATCATCTTTTAGGACTTTCTGGTGACCTCTTTTTCATAATGCTCTTCCTTAGCTCCCATGGCATTACGAGGAGAAAAACAACAAAGAACATCATAAGTGCATTAACTTCATTTGTAATTTTTTTTATTTCTACATATAAATTGCATCGAACATTTTATAAGTGTGTACTAGGTAATGTGAGCTACATAGATTCTTGGGTAAATCTTTACAAACTTATAACAATGTTAAGTTTTGTATCAATTTTCATAAAACATAGCCTCTCCCAAAGTTCAATCATTTCAATACCTATATCAGTAGAAACATATAACTCACCTTTTACAGAGAGATAACATCAAAATGTAGTTTGTGTGAGTCCTCATTTTCTCTATTGTGTCATTGATTGTTTAGTTTGTATGAGTATATTGCATTGAGTAATTCTCGTCCAGGTGTACATAGCAAGAAAAGAGAAAAGATTTCCTCGGAACTCAGAAAGAGGAATAGAAAATCATACAATCGGATCTCAAGCCAATGACGTGGACAAGAAGACAAGAGGAGACAAGGTGTTAGGAGATTCAGCTGTGCAGACGAGCCTCATATGGATCTGAGTTCTATAGGAGTATCGGTTGACATAATTAAATGGTACTACCTCATTGTCCTATGTAACGTGAAAACACACGAGAACATAAAACATGTAAAACTATGACATCTATACCTAGCTCAACCCCAAAATTATATTTCATGACGCGGGATTATCAAGGTTCATATTGGTAGACCATTGGTTCATTCTCTAACCAATATGGGATCTAGCCAACTCTAACTATACCACATAAAGACTCGTGAAACTCCAAGTAGATTGGGATCGAGACAATAATATTTCCAAGTATATTGGAAATTCACCTTAGTCCAACTATCTCCTATTTCTTCTTCCACTTCTTCTCTTGATCGTCCAATTTCTATATTTTGTGAGAGATTGCAACATCATTACTTAGAGATATCATTCCGCATTATTTAAAAAAGGTGCTAATGATAAGAGAATTGAGGATGACAGTGTTTCTTGCCTCATAAACAAGAGTCAAAGGAACATTTCTCGACTCAATCCTCTTAGCATCTTCACCTAATTCTTCATATTAACAAAGACCATATAAGAAGTCCATATTCCCATCCCACGGACGATGTGGAACTCCAACAATAATGTTGCAATCTTCACAAATTATTGATTATTGTGTATGTGCAGGAAATTCTAGTATACATTTTCATCCTTAGTCGGTGATTAGAGCATGAAAGGAACGTTTTTTGATGGAACATAATTAATAGACAAATATGTCCACGTCCAATATAATAGTTTTTGTAACTGATAACACTGGCACAATGAGAAGCCAGACTTAATGCACTCTTCTGATATAATATTTTAGGTAGTAATATACCCTTTCACATTTTCCTATGTGATCGTAGCTTCATTCTTCTTATTGTAAATTTTTCATTGAAATTGCTCCGGTCTTGATGATGATTTTCTTTTCATGTTGACTTTTCTAGTGTTTTGGTATGAAAGAAAATGTTTTCCAAAAAATGTTCCCAATTTTTTCATTTTTGTTAGGTAAGATGTTTTGGAAAATGTTTTCTAAATAAACTAATTTTCTTCAAATTCAAGGAAAATGACTTCCCGACTAAAAGTTAGGAAAACATTTTACAAAACTTTCCTTCAACATGAATATAATTTTTTTGTTGAAAAAATATATTTAATGCTTTATTTAAAATATATTTTTCAACTTCAATTTTTTGTTTACCCCACCCTTACCCCGATCCCCCTCCCGCCATCCCCCTACCACCCTCATACCTAAAAAATATTGAAGTTTGTTTTTAAATATTATTTCCAATTTCAAAATTTTATTTTCACCCTACCTTCACCCCCTCCGTATCAGCACCCCTCTGCCTCCCCCCCACACCCCCGCCCCGCCCCACCCCGCCCCGCCCAACCCCGAAAAATAATAAATTTAACGGTTGTTTTTAAAAAAATACTTTTAATTTCAAATTTCTGTTTTTCACCAGCCCCCCAACCCTCTAAAAATAAGTTTCTTTTTAATAATTATTTTTTATTTCAATTTTTTATTCTTTTACCCACCCCTACAAGAGAATCATATCAAAATGTAGTTGGATACCAAATAAAAAACTGAAGAAAAAAAATCAAGAAAATAAGAAGTTACCTAGAATGTTGACTCTTCATTTTCACTATTACAACTTTGATTGTTGAGTATGTGTACGTATATTGCATTGCGTAAAACTTGTCCGCGTGTATGTGGAAAAAAAGTGACAAGATGCCCTTTGGACTCGAAGAGGAAGAGGAAATAGTACAATCGGATCTCAAGTCAATGATATAGACCATAACACAAGAGGAGAAGGTGTTAGGAGATTCAGCTGTGCAGACGAGGCTCATATGAATTGAGCTCTATAGAAATATCGGTTGATGTCATTAAATAGCACAAACACGTGGTCCTATATCACGTGTAAACAACATGAGAACATGAAACATGCAAAGCTATGACCACTAGACCACATGTTATTCTCCAACCAATATGGGATCTATCCCACTCGAAATAAATCACATAAGTATCGTGAAACTCCAAGTAGATTAGGGATCGGGACAATAATAGTTCCAAGTATATAGGTAATTCACCTTGTCAAACTATCTCCTATTTCATCTTCTCTTTCTTCTCTTTATTTCCAATTTCTAAATTTAGTGAGATATTGCAACATCGTTACTACAAGATATCATCCAGCATTATTAAAAAATTGGGTTGATTTAAATAAGATTGAGGATGGCACTGTTTGTTTGCCACATATACAAGAGACAAAAAAACATTTCTCGACCCAATTTCATAAGCCTGTTCACCTAGTTCATCATATTATTGAAGAACATATAAGGAGTCCATATTCCAATCCCACATATGATGTGGGCCTCCAAAAATAATATTGCAATCTCTGCAAATCATTGATTACTACATATGTCTAGGAAATTCTCAAATGCACTTTCCTCCTAAGTCAGTGCTTGCTTCTTTCCATATCTATAAGTAAGGTTAGAGCATAAAATGAAAGTTTTTTGGTCAAACATAATTCAATAGACAAAAACATCCACTAGTATGTCCACATCCAATATAATGTTTTTTGTAACCACTGACATTTGCAAATGAGAATCCAGACTTTTACATAATTCACTCTTCCAATATAATATTTTAGGTAGGAATATACCTTTTAACTTGACTTCATTTCACATTTATGCCCTTCATTTTTGGTGTGCACAAGTAAATACTTAAACTTGTATCAAACTGCACAAATAGACGCACACATCCTATATGAAATCCTACAAGGAAATTTGCGTCGTGTGTTGTGTCCTACATGTATTATGCCACGTAGAAATCATGTATCTACTTGTTCAACTTTGTAAAAGCTTGAATGCCTACTTGTGCGTACTCATTGTTTGGTGTGTATAAATGTGAAATGAGATCAAGTTAAACAACAGGTTTATGTGCTATTCCTTTTCTTTAATTCACTAAACATTATATTAGAAGATGTGAGAAAATAAGGAAGTATTTTCGTTAAGGTAAAGATTAGCATGAACAAAGAAATTCATGAAAGAAGTAAATTATAAGGAGCAAGAATTCGACAGGGTAATTAATTCACTCAAAGGAAGAAATAATGAGTGGTAAGTACCCTTTCATCCTTAACCAAGAGTTTTTGGGTACTGAGTCCCCTTTCCCTAGAAGTGCTTTAATCCCAATACTTCCCGACGTGAATCTGGATTTTATTGGGCTCCAATGTGAGTACCGAACACAATGTGAGAAACAAAAAAAAGGAATAAAAATGACAAAAAGCAGTTTGCACTCTACTTTTTCTATAAGAAAGAAAAATACTAAGATGAAGATAAAATAGACCAGAAGCTAAACATATTTTGATAGAATATTTACCTTTGTTCCTCCTTTTTCCAATCTTCCCCTTTTTGTTGTTCTGTTTCTGATCTTCTTTGTCAAATATATCCAAAATGTTTCAATTGTACGAAATATTGAATTTACTTCGCACTCTACTTTTACTATTAAAACAAACATTTCCATCCTCGTTAAGAGACAACTCAGGGGATAACGTGACAGAAATCTAAGCGTAGCACCATAGAGGAAAAGAAAGACACCTATTGCAACATAATGTGTAGACGATAAATACATGTGTTTCTTGGCCTTCCCGAGATGTTGTCGCACACGTACCCAATTATATTTTCCATAAAACCTACATATCCGGAAGTTACAATTGTACAACATATCGAAGCTACTTTGACATACCGATTGTTTGCATTATCTCATTAGCACATAGCACCTAGAAATATTTCTCCAATCATCTCTTCCATATTTCTCTGGTGGATGAAGCAACTTATTAAAAAAAATCCCGAAAAGATAACTAGAGAGATATTACTAGAGAGATGATATTTCTCCAATAATCTCTTCCATATTTCAACAGACTTCATTCAGATGAATTAGGCAAACCATACCTAGAAGGACAGGAAGAGAACATGAAACATGTAATTATATGGCATCTGGAACTAACTCAACCCCAAAAATCTAGGTCGTGAGGGAGGATTTCTCAGGTCCATATAAGTAGACAACCAATTAATTCTCCAACCAATATGGGATCTATCCCACTCTAATAAAACCACATTAGTATCGTAAAACTCCATGTAGATTAGGGATAAGGAAAATAATACTTCCAAGTATATAGGAAATTCACATTGTCCAACTATCTCATGTTTCTTCTTCTACTTTCTTCTCTGGATCGTCCAATTTATATATTTAGTGAGAGACTGCAACATCGATACTTCAAGATATCGTCCACCATTATTTTTCTAGAAAAGTTGAAGATGTTTAATAGATTGAGCATGGCATTGTGCCTTTGCCGTCTATACCCGAGTCAAAGGAACATTTCCTAGCTCAATCTCATTAACATCTTCAGCTAATTCTTTATATGACCGAAGACCATATAAGGAGTCCATATTCTCATCCCACATATGATGTGGAACTCCAATAATAATGTTGCAATCTTCACAAATCATTGATTACTATAGCTGTCCAGGAAATTCTCGAATACACTTTCCTCCTAAATCGGTACAATACTTGATTCTTTCAAGATCTACAAGAAGGCTTAGAACAAGAAAGGAAAGTTTTGTTCTTGATAATACATAGAACTGATGTCTTAAATTTTAGCATATTGGCGTATATTTAAGTGTTAGAATTTGTAGAACAAAAACACATTCAAACAAATACCATTTGAATTTTAGCTCATTTTACATGAAAATGCAAATCTATGTGATTTAATTTTTGCAAAATATATAATACATTAACTTGGTCTCAACTGAAATAGATAACCTCAAACTTTGAATGTGCACAAGTAGATACTTAAATTTGTATAAAATTGCACATGTAGACATATGTGTCCTACGTGGAATAATATACATAGGATGTCACATACAAATAATTTGGTCATGTAGGACGCTACATAGGATGCACATGTCTACTTGTTTAACTTTATTCTAGTTTAGTGTCTATTTATGCACACCAAAAATTCTAAAGCATAAATACAAACTAAAGTCGAATGAAAAGGAAAATTTTTCTATTATGCCTTTAATCAATGTTTACATTTCCTTAAAAAAATGTTTAAGTTAATGCAACTTAGATAAAACTTTAGTAAAACAATATTCAATAAAAAATTTCCGAAGTAAGCCTTTGTAGGTCATATAAAACCTCAAAAAAAGTGGTATGATGTTTCATTTTTACAAGGTCACAATTAAAAAAAAAATTGTGTGAATCAAACGAGAATTCTAAAAATCTTGTCGCGTACGTCAAAACTCATAAATTTTTCCCAACGCAAATAACCTTTTAAGGATTAAGTTTGGTTACATATTTGCTCAATTTCGTCTAAATTGAAGATAGACTACTTGTATTGTTTCCCAAATTCACCCGATTACACAAAGTAAGGGATAAGTCACAAGTAACACCCTAGACTATGATCGAAATCCCAGAGACACAACTTAACAAAACTATGGTCCTATTACCCCACGAACTTATTATTTATAATTTTGTATACCTTTTGTCTTATGTGGCACACTATGTGACATTCAACTGAGGCGTGTGAGAGATATTTGAATGCCACGTAACCAAAAAGGTGCATAAAATTACAAAAAAATGGGTTCAGAGGGTAATAGGACCTTACTTTAGTTAAGGTGTGTCTCTGAGATTTGGGTCATAGTCTACTGGGGTACTTGTACATTTTTCTCACAATGTAATAAATGTTACTTCTTTCTTTTGAGTTTATGTATCCTTAATTATTATTTAGAGAACAATAATGAGTAATTTATTTATTGTTATTTGAATGTTTAATTATTATGGCTTATCATTATTTATAAATTTGTAAAAAAATATATCAAAAGATCAATTATTTTCAAACATATTTACGGCATGCATCAATAACTTTGACCCACATATTCCTAATTAAGCATAAAAAAGTTACCATGTTCTATAAGTAAGATGCGAAAAATTCAGTGCACTAATATCGTGCTATGTCGAGATTGGAAGAAAACTTAAATAACATTAAGTCACAAACCAAGCCTGCACCTTGGACGAGGCCGACACTCGAGAACCATTGTTGGTCCATAAGCGAACCCTCATCGTGGCTGACTACAAGCGGAAGACTAACTTAAGCATACAAAGATTAAAATCGAATAAAATTCATTGAAAGTCAAATAATTAACTCAGAATATAAATTTATATTCAATTAGTCAAAACTATGCAGCTAGAGTCATTAAAAGATTTAACAAGATAACTGAAACAGACTTCTGAAAGTCTACTGTCTATCTATGAAACCCGTAACTTATAAAGATAGAAGTCGGGACAAGAACCACGACATTCTAACCACTGATATAACTCAAAGTACAAGTGGAACCCTCTGGAAGTACTGAGACTCACCATAGCTAACTCTAACTCCATGTGGTATCAACGATGCTCATGTTGATAACCCTGAATACTTGTATTTGCATCATGAAATGATGCAGGCCAAATGGCTCAGTACGTGGAATGTACGAGCATGTAAAGGGAATTCTAAAGCATAAACATATGCTTTAACTTGATAAACGGGAAACATACTTACCTCAAACTCACTCAACTCAACTCAACTCAAGAATAAGATACTCAACACAAATATATGATACTCAACTCAAAGGTACTTAACTCAAGATACTCAACACATGATACTCAAGGATAAAGCAACAGTAAAATAAGCTTTTAAACAGTAGATAACAACTCAATGTATTGAAAAATACAATAATAAATCATTTTGTATATATAAAAATAAAATATAACTTTGTGGGAGTTTCTCTAACCGAAAACCATCACTATAAGTTATGTGATGATATAACATCCCTCCCAAGCATCCAGAATTGTCATATACTTTTCGGTGTATAGAACCTCTCAACTAAGTGCATCCACTAGTCTATGTTAAAACACATTAAGAAATCATCTAAAAAGTATGACCCTTTCTACCCATATTGGCTATATGGTTTATGGAGACTTGAGTTATCTAAACTCGTCCCCATATCGGTGCTCAATACTACTCTAAAAAAATATACTCATCTAATATGTTTTAACACATAACTCTTCCTCTGATGTAAGATTAATACTTAAAATGTAACTTAAAAGCTCTCTTGAAAATCTTTGTTTCCCCTCTTGTTTAAATCTGAAAACATATTTACTTTTGGAAATACTTAGTTCCCATATATAATCTTTTGAAGAAATGAACTTCACTCTTACTCTGACTCAACTCAATGCTCAAGTCTTAAAATAAGTATAAAAATATTGTAAGAGACTTCTCGAAATAAAAGTTCATGCCAAATTATGGATGTGGCGTCGCCACAAGACTTTATTCTCATTCTAATTTTTAAATAAAAAATACCCTCCTTAATTATCCTTCAATTTTTAAAATACCCAAAACAACCCTTCCCCTCCTAATAGATGTATCCCTAACTAAACATCTCCATTGCCTTACCAACGCGCCTCTTCCATACCGTCTCCATATTATTATAAATACTCCTATACAAAAACTCATACCTTACATTGCTGCAACTCTGCTAACACAGAACCTCCAGTTCCCTCCGTTGCTTCCAACTGCTACACTCATTCCCCACTTCTGCTAATATGCATGCACTCACACTGCCTGATTCTGCATACAACAGGGATTTCAGTCAAAACCAGTTAAACCAGTTAAACATTGTTACATTTTTCATTCTCGCTTTACATTTGCCATAGGTTTCTCGGTATAGTAGGTCGCCCTCTTGCCCTTCATATGTTCAACCCACTGTTTTTTCAATAATCAATCTCCCATACATTTCTAATTTGTCTCCAACCAAGTCTGCTTATATGGACGCAAGTGTACTGCCTGCTTCTAAGGACCCAAAGGATTTAAAACAAACCCTGCCCAATACACGTACACATTAATCCATTATCCAGTCACCCGTTACGCCTACACTAGTGCTACTCTATACAATGGTACCTCTTCCTGCGCTTCATATCTTTATCCCCTGTTTTATTTTAATCAGTTTTGTCACAAATTGTGTTTCATTATTTTTTCGTTGATTCTTTAATAACATAACTCCTGTACTATTTTACTTTATCTCCTCCTAAGACTGCTTACATTGGCGCAAATGTACACGCTACTTCTATGGACCCAACTAATTTAAAAATAAACCCTGCCAAGTACAGGTATACATTCATACATATTCCACTCACCCGTTACGCCTGTGATATCGTTACTCTGTACAATGGTTCCTACTCGTGCGTCTCATATTTTCATCCCCTATTTAATCTAGTTTGTCCCCACCATGAAGCCCGCTATTGATGAAAATAAACTCTCTAGTCTGGACCCAACGGAACATACAAAAGATCCCGTCTACTCCAGGTATACATACATAAGTTTAGCACTTGCATCATTCATTGGATATCTAACCCTCACACCCTTCCCCTGCATTTTATCACCCCTTAAATCGTAAAGAAATTTCTCAAATCTATACATACGTAGGCATATAATGAATGTTGAAGGAACCGCATCCAGTCCTTCAATTCTATCCCCTCCAACAGAACAGTCAGGTAAGTCCCACATTAATTTTCTCCTTCTTACTTCTTAAACAGAACTAACCTCCACATCTCGTGGAATGGGCATACGCACACCTATCAAAATTGAGAATCAACTACTTGCAGAGACAACACGCCCACATAAGGCTCTTCATTCACTCTACTAACCTTGAAAAGCATTCAAGAGCTAATTATATATATATATATATATATATATATATATATATATATATATATATATATATATATAATAGAACCTTAAGCCCTCCTACGCGGCGCCACCACAAATCAGGATTCCCTTTTAATTTATTGTATTACCACAATTAGCCTTTCTACAGTCAGGTAACTCCCACATTAATTTTCTCCTTCTTACTTCTTAAACAGAACTAACCTCCACATCCCGTGGAATGGGCATACGCACACCTATCAAAATTGAGAATCAACTACTTGCAGCGACAACACGCCCACATAAGCCTCTTCATTCACTCTACTAACCTTGAAGAGCATTCAAGAGTTAATTATATATATATATATATATATATATAATAGAACCTTAAGCCCTCCTACGCGGCGCCACCACAAATCAGGATTCCCTTTTAATTTATTGTATTACCACAATTAGCCTTTCCCTTTCATGAAATGTTTTGACTTTTATGAAAATTTACAATTTTAATGAAGAGTTGTGACTATTATGAAAATTCGCGACTTTCATGAAAATTCGTGACTTTAATGAAGAGTTGCCACTTTTATGAAAAGTTGTGACTTTTATGATAAGTTGCAACTTTTATAAAAAATTGCAACTTTTATGAAAAGTTGTGACTTTGATGAAGAGTTGCGACTTCTATGACAAGTTGCGAGTTTTATGAAATGTTTTAACCTTTCCAAAGGGTTACAACTTTTCTAAATAGTTGTAACCTTTATGAGAAGGCATAATAAACATTTTTTACACTACCATTTGTTGTCTATAATTAGAAGAATTTCCTCTCATTTAAAAACTACGAAAATTATAAACCTCTTCTTCTTCTTCTTCTTCTCCTTCTCTTTCTCTTTCTCCACCTTCACAATTAAATATTTGTGTACTTTGCTCCTATTGAGTAACTCACAAACAACATTTCTTATGTTACATATCCTGGTATGTATTTTTATAATTATTAATTTATGCTTATGTTATTAAGGATAAATGATATAATGTAATAATTTTCATTTTCCTTTACATTATTAATGTTTTTTAGTACGTAATATTGCATGTAAGATAATATATTGATTTAGTGATACTTTCAGATATTTTTTAAGTAATATTTTATAAATTTTGTGATATTTAATTTCCGCGCGAAGCGTGGATAATTTGACTAGTATGTATATATATATATATATATATATATATATATATATACATATATATATATATATATCTCAAAAATTTAGAACTCAAGAACTTCAATGGTAATACTCGTTTTAAGAATGCTCGACTACGAGGATTCATGCGAAATTATGAGCATGAACGACTGGAATCGAGTGTCTACATAACAATAATGAAACTCATGTATACGACTCTTCTCATTGTCATACTTACTTGCTCAAAACTTAGTCGAAACCAATAATTGATCTAGAAGGATTCAAAATTTAACTCAAATTCTTTCTTGGACTCTACTCGTAACTCTCTCTTGAATGTGAATTATGAATTGAAGAGTTATTGTTCATTATATGAAGGATCTAGGTAATAGTATATCGTCATTAATACATTCTCTTCACTCTCATGCTCACTTACTTGGGGCTTGAAAGAAGTTATTAGCAATTTTAAAAGACTCGTAAAAATGACTCAAAGGGACATGCTCAATATGCTCAAAAGAACTCTCAAGACTTGACTCTTAACTCTGCCTTGAATTTGAGTTATGATTTGAAGGTTATGATTCATATTATGAACGATTTCTAGGTGTTTAGAAGTAGTTCAGAATGTTTTCTCGAGTAATTTCTTTGCTCATTTTCTCAGCCTAACTCACCTAGAATCGAACATTTTCTTCCACAATAACTTCTTAGGGCCGAAAAATAAGCAGGTGTCAGGAGGAATCTAGCAAAACATACCTTGAAGGACCACGAGTAAGAAGACAAATAAGAAACACAACAAAAGAGACAAATTTAATGTGGTTTAGTGTTACGATGCTCAAAATGATAGTTTGAACTAGATCCTAGGCGTGTCTGTTAAGTCATGAGTTAAGGGGGTTAGTTTCTAAATAATGAAGCATGAACTAGACCCCTAAGTGTAAATGATTTTCTAAAGGGTCGAAGAGGTTACAAGACCATGGGGAAAGACAAAGGGCCAAGGCTTCCCCAATGTGGCTGGACACTTCCCAGGAGTTCACGACACCTTTCACGAGAAGTGGTCTTGACCATAGTTTGTGGAAGGGCTCGTGAAGGCCCGTTAGGCAAATTTGGAACATGGAAAGGAAGCCTAGACACTTCCTAGGCACCACACCCTTCACCACGACTCGTGGTCTTAACCATGAGGCATGGGATGTGTCTTGGTATTGACTTGGCATGTGGGAGGCTATGGTACATGAGGCACAATTTAGACATTGCCTCACCATACCACGACGATCATCAAGACTCGTGGTGGCCACCATGAGCCATGGTGCCACCCGTGGTTGTAAGGCAAGGTGAGAAGAAAAGGTTCCAAGACAAGGCAGTCCTTCACGAGCCACTTCACGACTCGTGGTGAAAACCATGAGCCCTGGGAAGGCTAGTAGGGTTGCCTTTGCCTTGGGAGGTCATCACAAGTTGAAGAGGCTAATGACTCAAAGACCAAACCAAGAATCGTGGTGCCAAAGCCGTCTCGTCAACAAGGTCTTGAATCTCACTTACGTTCAAGAAGGGACGACAACCTTGCCTAGTTACTATGCCAAGTACATGAGCTCAACCACGACTCGTGGTGTGAACCACGGATCGTGGGAGCCTTCGCAAACATGACTTGGCCTAGGAAGGCTTGGCAAGGTTGAATATAACACTGCCTGAAGGACCAAGGGTACCACAACGAGTCGTGGTGCCCTTCATGAACCGTCTAGTAGGTCGTGGTCCCTATCAAGGCTTCCCCAAATTGGGGTAAATGAATAATTCCCCAATTAAATAAATAATTAGTTAGGTCATTTTTATAGGCTTATATATATATATATATATATATACATATATATATATAATCTCATTATTCTCAATTACCCAAACACCCATTTAAACTCATTATTCTCAATTACCCAAATCAAAAGACCAATATTCTTTTCCATCCCAGAAATCTTTTCTCTTAAACCTCCATTGAAGAACATGGATGGATCTCAACAAGGAATTTACCATGGAAGATTTTCACACGACATTCATGGGGAATCTAAAGCTAAGGTATTGGAGTTCTTTATCCTTGATGAGCTATCATCAAGGAGCCCATTCAAATGTGTTTTCCAACTTCCCCAAGTTCTAGGTTTTCATCAAAGTTGTCGGTCTCTTTCAAATATGACTTCTTTACTCTAAAATAGATTAATTATGATTGATAATGAATGTTTATGGATGAATTTAAGTATTGATTATGCTTTTTATCTAATTTCTAAAGACCCATGAATGTTCGTCTTTTCTTAACCCTAAACCTTAACTTGAATTGAATGATGATCGGAGGTTATGTAGTTTAGTATGTTCCTGTATAATTCATGATTATATTATGCTATTAAATGTATATCAAGAAATTAGGGTGAAATTTGAAAGAAGCCATTGAAGATCTATGAATGAAGGAATTCAATTATCAGTAATCTATCTATTTAATTGATTATACACTTGTGGTGAAAGTAATTACTTATTTGTGTAGTCATAGTTTTTTTTTGTTCGATTTAGTTATGGTGAAGGTGCTATTTGTTAGTATAAATTATAGTATTGTGATGATGTATGTCTTCCCGACAACCCTAATATGGCTATGCATGATATGTGATGAGTGTGGGTGATATATTATGAACATAGTGTGGTATAAATGTTGAGATTCTATGGTGGAAGGTCGCTACCCGTATAATCCCATATATGTATGAATGTATGACTATATACATGTCTTGAATAACCTACTTGAGTTATGAATGCATGCATGTCCATCGAAATGAGCCTAGATATGTTGCTCTATATGGTATAAGGTCCTTAAATGCAATATATGTGAATTGTGCATTAGGTTGGATATGATGTTGATGTGAGGTTATCCCTTTTGAAGGGAAGTGCCTATAAGGATAATGAGTTTGTTGTTGTGACATTGTAAGTTCAATTGTGTGCACACACACTTCATGGATAAATATTAATATGATGTGTCTAGGATGTTACTTGTAAAGATAATTGTCATATGCACCTTTACACATTGCTATGTATGATATGTAAATGAATATGAAGATATGAACATGATAAGTGAGATAATAATGAGCATGTTGTCGTGTGGAATTGAAGGTAATTCTTATGTACATTACATGGCTATGTTATGAAGTAATACTCTCACATGATGTTGGTTTTAATGAAAGGACATTCTCATCATATAACCTATGTGCTATGTACATGTTATATGAGGGGTTAAGATCCTAAGACCTATGTTATGCTTTAATCTTTAAGAAAGACTTAAAGACGCTTCAGAAAGGGAATTTAGCTTAGCACCGAGTGAACTTTAAAATGAGAGGTGTTCCTTCACAAATGAAAGAGGGTTCACCCGATGATCTCATGAGGTGGAAACTATAATGGTAATAAAATAAATAGGGTTTCTGCAACCTCTTCCTAAATCATTAACTATGTGCCCTTGTAGGAATCTTAGCTAGTGGATCCACCTAGATGCTATTATGAATGTTTATGTCTTACCTTGGCAAGTAGGACACCCTCCTTTCGGTGTGAGGGGTTGGCACCAGATTTCATGTAGCTCACATAATCTATTTCGGTTATGGTAAGTTTCCCGAATGATAAAATGAATGAATGAAAGTAATAAGATGAACACTTACTAGGACTACTTAAGGGATGCTACTTAGTGTGGGTAAGGGTATGGGACATTAACTATACATTGCACAAGTCTGTCTTAAGAGGGGTTCTAGGGTGGGTTCTTATGTATACATGTTATTAATGGCATTATGATGTTAGTAGCATTTGTTATGAATGAAGTTGGTATTAATTATTATGAATGATGTTATTTTCACTTGTTATAAGGGTGTATGAAGTAAATTATCATGGTTATGACTTATTTATAGGTTTTGTTAGTATATGTGGGGTTATGAGACTTCACATGTACATTGCACATGTGAACTTGTATAGGGGTTATGGGGGTGGTAGTTATGATGTGAATTATTTGAAGCATGATTAAGCTATGGGTTATGAAGGTGTTGCATGAACTATGAATAATGACTTCTATGAGTGGCTATGGTCTTAGTTCCATTCTTGTTATGAGGTTTATGAATGATGCATGTTCTAAATTATTTCGCTTATGGTTGTCTTTCCTTCATATGAGTTATATTTATGATTAATATCTTCTTATGCATGATGTCCTTAAATGTATCAAATAGATATGCGTGATGTTGGTTTGCTTAGGTGTTAGTATGAACTTTTATTGAGTATAATGATGATGGCCTAAACATGATACTTAGTGTAGGTAGGACTATTAACCCTACTTATGCATTGCACAAGTAGAAGCTTATGATTATTCATGTGAGTGTTCTATTATGATGTTGTGAACTTTAAAGGTGAATACGCATGTGTAATATGTCTTTTACTAGATTATGTGGGCATTATGAAAATTTTATGATATTATACGTTGGTGATGTGTTATCTTTGTACTTGATGGACTATAACTGAGATATGTATGACTTATGTTATCCAACTCTTTTAAAAAGATTGATGTTTAAAGTGCATAAAGCATGGCTTAAACTAAATGTCCCTTTTCAAGCATGTTTCAATGGTTTTATTAATGACTTCCATACTTAGTGCTTTGTGCTAACCCTTTCTAAATTTTCTACAAAGTGTAGGGTTTGGAGAGGTGATGTTGTACGCTTTGGAAGATAGGTTTCTAAGAAGCTAGGGAATGAAGGCTTGGGAAAGTCCTCATAGTTTCAAGGATAAACATATCTTAATAACTTATGTCTTTATTTTATGTTTTTAGATTATGTAAGGGTTATGTTCCTAAATTGTATTAAAATGAAGTTAAAGTCTAAATCTTATGTAGACGTTTTTTGGGACATATAGTCATGGATATTCTCTTTTTATAAAGTGTTTGATTGCTTAAGAAAAGTTTTAAATTATCCGCTATTTTCATATGCTTTAATGTTCATGAAATGCACAGGGCTTGTGTAAAACCTCTTTGAGGTCGAGTACGCCGTGTTACGACTATAGGATGATCTCGAGTCGTGAAATTCGTTCAATCGACCTAAGTCCAAAAAGGAGATAAGAAATCCACTATAAATATGAAAGTACAAAATATAGAGAGAAATAACTTCAACCAAATCATCTGGAATACAAGGAGGTGCACAAAATTCTCCCCCGTAACAACAATTCTCAAAACCCTAGAAGTTAGGACTACATTATGAATGTTGATTGTAACAACCCTAAAAATAGATATGCTAAGTAATGCTTAATGTGCCAAGAATGCCTACGATTATACCATGGTTCACACGGATTGATGCGCGTAGAACCAGACCTCAGAACCCTTGGTACAGCCAAGCCAACTAACTTGGGGAGTTAGTTGAGCTATGAAAGGTTGGGACCAACCATGTAGGGCTCTCGAATACGAAGATTTACTCGAAGGAGTCTTTACCGGACTTAAAGAGAGGAAATCTTAAGTTTTGAGGGTCTAGGGGTAAAATGGTCTTTTACCAGGCTAAGGGTAATATCGTAATTACCCTAAATATATATTTAATTAATTATTTAATAAGGTGGAGGGGCAAATTGGGGAGAGAGAGACGAAATGGAGCTCTTGAAGTTAAGTCCTGCTCCACCCGGGTTCGAACCTAGGTGGAAGCAATGAATTTATATGATTTTTTATTTAAGCTATTGAATTAATGTAACTAATTAATAATTATTATTCATTAGCTGATTTAAAATAAAAATAAAAAATCAGATTTTTAATAATTAACTAAACCTTATTTGACTAAGTCCTAAACTAGACTCCTAAGCCTAATATGACTCCCACTCTCTCACGTCTATCTCTTAACTCTCACGCTCAAACTCTCCCATTCTCTATTCACGTTTTTCTCTGCCAAAATAACTTCAAAAACAGTAGGTAAACCAAAGTTCTTCACACTTGAAGAACTCACAACGAAAATTACAAACAAACAACTAATCAAAAACGTTACGCAAGAGGGAGGATTATTCCGTCGAATTGGTGTTGAAGTTGAGGGGATTTGAACGTGATTTTTGGAGAAAGTTTTGGGCAGAAAGTCAAGGTTTGAACTACATAAAAGGTATGGGTTTTCTTCTCTCTTGGTCCCTTTCCCAAGAGACCCCTTAAGATTCAGTAAATTCTAATCCGAAAACTAGGATTGTTCCCGTTGCATGTCCCTGTCACTAGCTCCCAATGAATCGTAGGTTGGGTATGTTTGCTGGTAGTTTAAGTATAAAGTGTGATTTTCGTGATAATGTGTTCATGATTATGTGTTTAGAATTGTAAGCATGTTAAGTTATGTCAACCGAAAGTATGTGAAAAATGATATGTTTTTATGGTTGAATTTTATGTGCGAATGTTTGTGTAAATCATGAGGTGTAAAAGTGGTGTAATGTTGCTGGATGTAATGGTAATTCTTGGATGAATATAATCATAAAAATATTACACTTAAAGATGCACCAAATGATCCACGAAATGCCTTAAGAATTAATGTATGAATGATGGTAAAAAAAAGCTGAAAATAGTGAACAAATTTCCAGCATTTGGTAGGTTGGGTTCGGCCAAACAAAGTGGTACAAAATGCAATAAAAAATGAATGTAAAATAAATGAAATCACTAAGGATTGAATCCAAGACATCATTACATGAAAGCTACAAGAAAATCAACAAACGATTAAGACAAAAATGGATTGGAAGAGACTAAATTTCCAGCCTGCTGGGAATTGTAGTCTCGGCCAATTTTTAAGAAAATGAGCTTCCTTTAATTTATTTTTTTTAAAATGTGAGGTCATTGGGGATTGAACCCATGACCTCACTAAATGAAAATTTCATAAAAATTTCGTGAGAAAAATGCAAGGAAAAATAGATGTGGTGAGTGGGGATTGAACCCACAACCTCTTGAATGGATGAGAGAGTTAGGAGAAAAATAAATGAGAAAATAAATGTGGAGAGTGGGGATTGAACCCACAACCTCTTGGATAGGTGAGAAAGTTAAGATATAAATAAAAAATAAAAATAATGAGCTTTTGGGCGATTGAACCCACAACCTCCTTGACTTAAACGAAAAAGGAGAGGAGAAAAAGAAAGGAAATGTTATGAGGTTGATGGGAATCGAACTAGGGTATCCCAAATCTGAAAAATGCAATTATCAAGTTTAAAATAAGATTAAGTGTTGTCCAAGGGATTCGAAATAGGGTTCCCTTGCCCCAAATTCCGTATTGATACATAAGTCATACGTGAATTAAATGTTCAAGAATAATGCCACCTACTTAGATCGAAATCGAGATCTTGGCATACATACAAGATGCATAAGTCTTGTATCCCATAATCTTAGGAAGATATGAATCACTTAGACGATATATGAATGAAGCCTCATGGCTTGTATGTATGGACACATAAGTCTAACATACGTTTAAAAGTAAGTGATCCTAAGATGGATGTAATGAAATGATGAAACCCTAGAAGGGTTAAGTATGAGTGTAAATACACTAAATGGCCAAGTGCATTGGCATATGATGAAATGAACAATGAAATGACGAAATGAACAATGAAATGATGAAATGAAAAATGAAATGATAAAACCCTAGAAAGGTTAAGTAAAATTGTGAAATACACTAAATGTCCAAGTGCATTGGCATATGATGAAGTGAACATTCACGTAAAAAGGGGTGAGTAATTATGAAGAGCAAATGTGCTAATGTTAATGAATGTGGTGACAACATGATATGAGGCTAATGTAAAAGATGAGAGCAATCTCAAATGAGCCTAAGTAAATGTTACCAAAACGTACTCACCTATGAGAGTGTAAGATAATGAAGAGACCAGTCTCTATGAACACTCTAATGAAAGTATTGAGTTTAACACACTTAATACTAATGATGAGATGAGAAATAATCTAATGAGCTATGATGTCCTCATACTAGAAGCCAGCTTCCATAACGTATTAGATAAATGTAATGGAACTTTATACTAAGCACCGATAGACTAGCTATGAGCGGTGATGCCTTCTTTTGGGAAGGGCGGAGGTTCACGTAACTCTCATGAGATGAGACTGTCCGGTATGCCGGGTATGGGTCTCCTTGTATCTCCTAGTCTTCGAACCTATACTACCAATATAGGGATCTGGCGGGGTTCATTCCCATGTACGCTAGCTTGTTTTGGGTCACTTTGGCCGGTGATTCCACCTCTTTTTGGTGTGGGGAAGACACTGGATTTCATGATGCTCACATGATCTATGTCGGTTAAAGTTAAAGTTCCCAATGAATGAATGGGGCCAGCCTTATATGATGCAGATAATGAAATGAATGATACCAAAGGTGTTAGGATAGGATAATCAAAAGGTGAGTTAGATTCAAGTAATGACATTAGGTCATTTTTTGTCATTGCACAACGAACCTAATGAAAGTCTTAAACTACATCCTAGGTATAACTGGTGTTCACACTGGCCTATGAACGAAATGAAATGAAGTACGTATGAATGAATGAAGCAGACTCTGTGTTTGATAATGAAGACTCCCTAGTTGAGGTCCCATATGTTGAGCCCTCATTTTGGAAAGTCTGAATGTCAAGTCCATGATTCCAAGGTCTCATGGCATATGAATAAATGATATGAAAGAAGCTATGTGCTGTGTGCAATATGATATTTATGATGATGCATGTTACTCTCATTGCATGACTTTCCTAATCCAAATTTGGAAAGCTCACTGACTTTCCTAATCCAAATTTGGAAGGTTCTCTAACTTTCCTAATCTCAATTTGGCAAGTCCACTGACTTGACTTTCCATAATCATGTTGTTAGGAAAGAGCTATCTTTTCTCATGCATGTCCTTGGTGTGTGCTTGTATATACCCATACTTAGTACAAGTGTGTACTAACCCTATACAACTCTACAATATTAGGTGCAGGCACAGGTGGACGCTAGAGCTACAGGTTGACGCTGAAGCTATCCGGACGTCGAGCATTCATCCGGACTTGGTAGGTCCTCATGATTTTGAGGATGCTGCCATTTATATTCTAGCTTAGTTTTAGAGTTGAGCTAGTGGAGCATGTTCCACTAGTGTTTCTTTCCTGTTTTATTCAGACATTGTATTGGTGCCATTTTGGCAAGTACATCTTTATTACTATATTATACTATTTCTTTCATTTGATGATCTTAATATTAGATGGTTGATAGTGAACAATTATATAATGATGAGTTAATAAGTATGTTAAGAAACAAAAAGTTTCAAATTTTCCGCTAAAATTAACCTAGATGAAGTAAGAATGACGTAAGTAGGCTTGTCTGCGACCTCTGAGAGGTCAACGACGCCGGTCTCATCTGGGGTCTAGATTCCGGTCGTGAAATTGATTAAGTTAGAAGAAACAAGCCTATACTTATAGTCCTAAAACCTTTCCTATAATAAAAGGACTAGTCAAAATATTTGTAACATTTCGAAAATCCAAGACGTGTTGTTAAACAAAACATAGGTGTCATGAAGTCTAGAAACTGTTTTTAAGGTTAGTTTAATGAACATAGGCCATTTAGAGAGTCTAGGAACCAAAACATCCAAGAACGTCCATGACGTTCGAAAGTTGGTTCAAGGAGATACTAGTGTGTCTTGGCCTATTTGACTAGTTTTTAAGAGTCGGAAATTAACGAAATTTGGTGAAAATGTGTGGAACACATGTTAGAGATGTTTCATGGTTGAAACGTCTGGGTACGACTCCCCAAGGATCAACAAAGGGCCCTTAAGGAGGACCCCTGCAGGATGAGGCAACATTGCATGGGCAGTGTGCATCGACGGAACAAAGAACGGCTCGTTTTTGGAATGACGAAGCGTCGATGCCACCATCGTCCCAAATTTAGCCAATTTAAGGAAGAACTTGCCTGCACAAGTCTCTGAACTCATCGACGAAGTGCAGGACGGAGGGGGGTCTGTCCGTCGACTCACAGACGACCCATCGACAGGGTCTCATCTGTGAGGACTGGTAAGTTTCCTGCACGTTTTAAATTAAGTCCATTAATTAGTTATGGGGTTTAGGCGGTTAATTAAGGGATTAAGGGAGTCTAATTAAGTTAGTTAGTCACCCATATAAAGTCCCCAACCGCTTTAATCTAATGAGAACACAAAAACAAATTACTCTATCTTCTCTCTTCTTTCTCTGTCTATTGAAGACTCCAATGAAAGCTAAGTCTAGGAGGTGAATTGGGGGCTGGAAAAGGGTGGATTCATCTTAAAATCCTCACAAAAATGTTGAGGTATGGGATCTCTTTACCTTTGAGACCTCTTTCCTCATAGGGTTCATTCAAAGTGTTTTCAAATCTAGAATTTTCAAATGGGTTTCATTCAATTACGAATATAAAGTTATGAATTGAGTTGTTGATGTTTTCTTTATGTTATATTGAATAGATTAACATGTATTTTAACTTGATTATGGTAATTGTTGATGGTCTTGCCTAAATTGAAGAACATGATACTAAGTCCCTAACCCTAGGTTGTGATCGTGACTTATATTGTAGATTGTTCCTTCAATTGACTTGGTTAAGGGTTGAATTACTACTAGATGATGTTGTGATGTTAATTATGAATGAATTAGGGTTATGTATAGTCTTTCATACTAGTTCTTGAGAAGTCATCTAGGGTATGATGAATTGACTTATACCTAAGCTTTGATCTATTATTGAATTGTGATGTGGTGATTCTTTTAGCCTTGTGATTATATTGGTTATTGAATTATGGTGACTTGATGACCTAATTGAGTTGAACTAAGCGTTGATGGTAAGACCTTAATGATGAATTGTGAAGGAGACTTGGTAAGTCTTGTGATCCCTATACGTTGCTTCAATTATGATTAATTGTGATTAAGTCATGATGATTGTGTTGGAGTATGCCTTATTTAAGATTGGTAGGGTATGATAATGAATTGAAATGTATTTCTTATGGTTGTGAGGTTGATTAAGATGATAAGTTATAAGGATGATGGTGATTACCAATGTGCCTTATTCTGGAAGAGTATGTAATGTGTTAACCTTACTTATGTTGATTGTGATGAAAGGATTACATTTATGCAATTCCTATTGAGCTATTATGATGATGATTATACAGGGGTTAGACACTATGACCTATACTATGTAATGATTGATAAGTAAAGACATTAAAGACATTTCAAGAAGGGACTCAGCTTAGCACCGAGTGATCTTGTATGTGAGAGGGTGATACTTTCCCACATAGGGAAGGTAGGTTTTGCTACGGTTCTAACGGGGAGGATAGCCTCATGACCCAAATAGGGTGTAGAGTGATGTTTCCAATGATGCCCCAAGTTCAATAACTATGTTTCCACTATAGGAATACTAGCTATTGGATCCTCTTAGAAGGCTATGTTCTTGTTAGGTTTTACCTTGGCCGTAGACCACCTTCCATCGGTGTAAGGTTTTACAACACCGGATTCCACATTATATCATGTGGTCTATGTCGGTTAAGGCAAGTGTTCCCTAAACTAAAATGAAGTAATGAGGTATAAAATAACTAAAGTGATTTAAGGGATTTGACTTAGCTTAGGTAGGGGTATGGGACTCTACCTATGCTTTGCACTAGTTTGCCTTGATAAGAGCCTCGGAAGGTTAATATTATGTATGTAAATGATGATAAATGTAAATGATCTTATATGATTATTATGATGCTTATGAACATGCAATTGGTCTGTAATGTTAAAGTATGAACTTATGTGTAATTGAAGACTATGTTATGTGAAGTGAGTTACTATTTATGGTTCTTATTGGGTTACTTGATTGAGTAAGGTTATGGAGCTTTGCTTGGTCATTGCACTTGTTGGATTTATGGGGATTATGATTAGTGGTCTTGCTTTGCTATTTACATGATGAACTCTTATTCATGCTTGTGATGTTATTACTTGGTGATAGAGTTATATGAGATTATGGGTTCAAGTATGTTGATATGCATATAACTTATTTGATTTGTTGAACATGTCTAAATGGTTAGTATAGTTTGTTGATTGTGCATAAGTCCTTAAAAATGTAAAATGACATGATTTAACTAAATGTCCCTTTTTAGCATGTTTGGTTGTTATATGTGCATAACGTCTCATACTTAGTACATGTGGCGTACTAACCCCATTTTCTTCCTTTTCACAAACATTTTAGGTTCCAGTCGTTGAGTTTTGGTTCGAGGCGATTGAGAAGGAGGCTTGGATACTCTTATCATCCAAGTGGTAGGTCCTCATTTTCCCGAGGATGATGCCGATATTCTACCTATGGATTTGCTTAGATATTAAGACACTTATATTGACTATATCTTTCATTTGAGAACAAGTTGTATAAAGCCTATATCTGTGGCTTACTTTTATTGTTGTAGGGCTATGCCTAAGTTGATATTGTCATTCTAGATGGTTATGAGAAGAGACGTATTTTATGACTCCAATTCTATCTTATATATGTATGTGAAATTAAAGTAGAAGACTAAGTAATCTTTTTATACGAAGGGTCTATGTATACTCCATAATAATACTATTACGTGTATGTAGAGGTCTATGTAAACCTCCAATTAGATATAGCTAAAAGTTTTAAATTCTTCCATATTTTTGTCTTGTGAATGTGATGATGAAAACTAAGGGGCTAGTCTTAGTCCTCAAAGAGGACGCAGACGCTGGTTACGTTTAGGGGGTAAACCCGGATGTGACAATATTAAAACCTTTTTATGGTAAGATATCAAGATAAATAAAACCCTATAAATCTCTTCCTTGGCCTGAATTTATGAAAAAATAAATTTATCGACCATCTTCATGTAATTTTTAGGATCTTGTGTTTCTTTTCCATAATCTCCTCCATCAAATCTATGTCTCGACAAGATAATCTCTTTGAAATAATTTCCCAAAAAAAATCTTTATTACTGTCAAAAAGGTTGAGGCTAGAACTACACACGTCAAGATGAACACCCATCTCTAGAGGTTCCATGATTGAACCATGGATCTGATACCACTTGTTAGGGCTGAAAATAAGCAGGTATCATACGGAAGCTATCAAAACAAACCTTGAAAGACCATGAGGAAGAAGAAAAATGAGAAATACACCAAAAGATACAAATTTAACGTTCTTCGATCAATCGACTTACGTCCACAAATGAAATAAGAAATCCACTATAATATTTAGAGTACAATATATATAGATAAACAACCTCAATGAATGCACTTGGAATATAAGGAGATACACAAAATTCTCCCTTATAGCCGAAACTCTCAAAACCCTAGGCCTACTTTTGAATACTGATTAAGTTATAAGAAACAAACCTATATTTATAGAATCCTACAAATTTTCCAACAAGAAAAAGACTAGTCAAAATATTAAAACCTTCTCTTAAAAGGAAAACCTTTTTATGGTAAGAAATCAGGGCAAATAAAACCCAACATCACTTGGATTTGATTACTTAACATAAATAAATTCTTATATACTCAATAAATCCCTGAAAACACTCACTTTCATATCAAGAAATTATCAAAACTCCAACACAACAAGATTTAGGATGAACTTCAAGAACAATTCCAAAAAACTCATCAAGAACTCTAATCTTTCAACATCAAGAAATAAATTGCTCTAAAAATAAAATGATAATAGTGTGGGTGAATAAAAACAACACTCTAGAACCTTACATACCTCTTAGGGATTAAATCCATGGCAAAAATCCGCAACAAAACTCAAGAACCTTGACGAATGCTTTGATCCTCTCCTCTTTTCTCTTGTTTTCTCTTCTTGAACTCTCAACTAGACCTTAAGAGTATATTAGGATTATAAAACTGAGCCTAATTTTAGTAGACCCTAAGACCATACTAAAAATGAATTAACTCTTATTTTATAAGGAAAAGACCAAAATACCCCTCGACGGATGGAGACATAAGGGCTGCCCTTCTCCAATTGGCCTAAGCCGCTACTCTTCAAGCTCAAGCTATGACGGCGCAAGCCAATTAGTAAATTGCACCCCGAGCCCCTCAACAAGTCTCTACCATGGCATCTCTTTTGAGGGACTTCACTCGGATGAACCCTCCAACTTTCCATGGGTCTAGGGTGGATGAATACCCCCAAGAGTTCATTGATGAGGTTTATAAGATATTTTTTGCCATGGCGTTAAGCTCTAGTGAGAAAGCCGAGTTGGCCACATATCTACTCAAGGATGTGACTCAAGCATTGTACGTTCAATGGAAGGATAATCGGCCTCTTTGGGGTGGACCAGTAACTTGGGAGATTTTCAAAAAGGCATTTCTTGATCAGTTTTTCCCTTGAGAGATGAGGGAGGCCAAAGTGGTGGAGTTCATCAACCTTCATCAATGAGGTATGAGTGTTCTTGAGTATTCTATGAAATTTACTCAATTGTCAAAATATGCTCCTTCTTTGGTTTCCGATCCCAGAGATGAGATAAGCCACTTTGTGACGGGAGTGTCAGATGATTTTCAAGAAGAATGTCATTCGGCCATGCTTCATGACAATATAAATATCTCTCAGCTTATGGTGCATGCTAGACAAGTTGAGGAGGCACGGTCTAGGAGAAAGGCTAGAGATGCTAAGAAGACAAGGTCCTTTGAAGATGGTTCTTATAAGAGTAGGCTTGAAATTCAAGACAAGCCTAGGTTCAAAAATAGGTTCTCTAATCAAGTCCCATCCAAGTTCCCTAAGGCTCGTGATGACAAGGTGGCTAAACCTAGAGCTCAAAAAGGGAAGAGTGGGAACTCACCTAATGAGAAGCCTACATGCGGTGAGTGTGGAAAGAAACATTTTGGTTCTTGCCTCATTGGGAAGGATAAATGCTTTAGTTGTGGGAAAGTTGGGCACCAGGTTCGAGATTGTCCTAACATGAACGGGCAAGAGAAGAGTGGTCAAGCAAGTGGTTAAAATGAGGCTCCAAAAAAGAACCGCTTTTATGCTCTTCGTACTAGGGGTGAGCAAGAGACCTCTCCCGATGTGATGATCGACATGTTACAAGTCTTTTCTATAGATGTTTATTCTTTACTTGATCCGGGTGCTACGTTTTCTTTTGTTACACCTCTTGTAGCTAAAAAGTTTAATACTTTACCCGATATGTTGCATGAGCCTTTCTTAGTGTCTACACCGGTAGGAGAGTTGGTTGTTGCAAAGAGGGTATATAGAAATTGTCCTATCATGTTGCCCAATAGAGTTTCTAATGTTGATCTAGTAGAACTAGATATGCTTGATTTTGACATTATTTTTGGTATGGATTGGTTGCATTCTTGTTTTGCCACTATTGATTATAGGACAAGGGTGGTGAGGTTTAATTTCCCAAATGAACCCGTTGTTGAGTGGAAGGGGGGAAGTTCTATTCCTAGAGGTCGTATCATTTCTTGTTTAAAATCTTGCATAATGATCTCTAAGGGCTGCCTATATCATATAGTGAGAGTCCAAGATCTTGACTCCGAAATTCCTCCCATTGAGTCGGTCCCCATAGTGAATGAATTTCCGGAGGTCTTCCCTGATGACCTTCCCGGTATTACTCCCGAACGGGAAATTAATTTTGGTATCGATTTGCTACCAGAAACAAACCTCATTTCAATTTCTCCTTATCGGATGGCACCGGCCGAATTGAAGGAATTGAAAACATAACTTAAAGATTTACTAGACAAGGGCTCCATAAGGCCTAGTATTTCTCCATGGCGTGCTCCGGTCTTGTTTGTGAGGAGAAAAGATGGGTCCTTAAGAATGTGTATTGATTATCACCAACTCAACAAAGTCACAATTAAGAATAAGTATCCTCTCCCTCGAATTGACGACTTGTTTGATCAACTCCAAGGGGCAAGCTACTTTTCAAAAATTGACTTGAGATCGGGGTATCACCAACTTAGGGTGAGAGGTGATGATATACCAAAGACGGCATTCCTAACTAGATATAAGCACTATGAGTTCTTAGTTGTCCTTTGGTCTCACTAATGCTCCGGCGGCGTTTATGGATCTAATGAATAGGGTGTTTCGAAGTTACCTAGATTCTTTTGTCATTGTGTTCATTGACGACATTTTGGTATATTCAAAAAATGAGTGTGATCACATGCATCATTTGAGGGTGGTATTGCAAACCCTTAAAGAGCATCGGTTGTTTGCCAAGTATAGCAAATGTGAGTTTTGGTTGAGGTCGGTGGCATTTCTTGGTCATATCATCTCTAGTGAGGGAGTTGAGGTTGATCCAAGGAAAACGAAGGTGGTAAGAAACTGGCCTAGACCATTGACTCCAACCGACATTAGGAGTTTCTTGGGTGAAGCGGGTTACTATCGGAGGTTTGTGGACGGTTTTGCGTCCATAGCATATCCCTTAACTACGTTGTCCCAAAAGAGTAAAATGTTTGAGTGGTCGTAGGCATGTGAAAAGAGCTTCCAAATCTTGAAAGATAGGCTTACTTCCACTCTGGTGTTGACTTTACCGGAGGGAACAAAGGGTTTCGTTGTGTATTGTGATGCATCCCGTGTGGGTTTGGGGTGTGTACTTATGCAACATGGCAAAGTGATTGCCTATGCTTCTAGGAAACGTAAGGTTCATGAGAGAAACTATCCAACACACGACCTTGAGATAGCGTCCGTGGTGTTTGCCTTGAAGATATGGAGGCATTACTTGTATGGTTTTCATGTCGATGTCTTCACCGGCCATAAGAGTCTCCAATATGTGTTCACCCAAAAGGAGTTGAATCTTCGGCAAAGGAGTTGCTTAGAATTGTTGAAAGACCACGACATGAGTGTCCTCTATCACCCCGACAAGGCCAATGTGGTTGCGGATGCCCTAAGTCGTACAACAATGGGTAGTGTTTCTCACATAGATGAAGCCCAAAAAGACCTAGTAAAATATATTCATAGGTTGGCTAGGTTGAGTGTGAGGTTGGAAGACTCTCCAAATGGTGGTGTGTTGGTACGACATAACTCTGAGTCATCTTTGGTGGTTGAGGTGAAGTCCAAACAACACCTTGATCAACCATTGATGGAATTGAAAGAGTTGGTCCTTGTTAATCTAAATGAAACATTTTCCTTAGGGGGGGATGGTGTTTTGAGGTACCAAGGAAGATTGTGTGTTCCCGAGGTAGAAGGGTTGAGGGATTGGATCCTTGAGTAAGCCCATTCCCGCTACTCCATTCATCCGGGTGCCACAAAGATGTACCATGACCTTAAGCAAACTTATTGGTGGGAAGGTTTGAAGAAAGACATAGCGGAAGTTTTTGCTAAGTGTCCAAATTGCCAACAAGTGAAGGCAAAACATCTAAAGCCGGGTACTACAACAAATCCAAATTCCTACTTGGAAGTTGGAAGACATCAATATGAATTTTGTGGTTGGTTTGCCTAATACTCTAAAGCAATATGACTCCATATGGGTGGTGGTTCATAGGTTGACCAAGTCCGCTCACTTTATTCCTGTCAAGTCTACTTATTCAGCGGAAGATTATGCTAAGATCTTCGTAGATAAGATTGTGTGTCGCCATGGTATTCCGTTATCCATCATATAGGATAGGTGTGCACAATTCACATCTAGGTTTTGGAGGTCGTTTCAAGAAGGGTTTGGTACTAAGGTAAAGTTGAGTACCACTTTTCATCCCCAAACGGATGGTCAAGCGGAATGTACTATTCAAACCCTTGAGGATATGCTTAGAGCTTGTGTCATCGATTTCAATGAGAGTTGGGAGAAGCACTTGCCTTTGGTAGAGTTTGCTTATAATAATAGTTTCCATTCATCCATTTCCATGGATCCCTATGAAGCCTTGTATGGTAGGAGGTGTAGGTCTCCTATTGGGTGGTTTGAAGTCGGTGAGTCTTCGATTCTTGGTCCCGATTTGATTTATAAGACTTTGGAAAAAGTTTATATTATAAGAAATTGCTTGCAAACGGCCTGTATTCGGCAAAAGTCTTATGCCGATAATAGGAGGAGGGATCTTGAGTATGAAGAAGGTGATAAGGTGTATTTGAAAATTTCACCTATGAAGGGGGTTGTTAGATTTGGCAAGAAAGGGAAGTTGAGTCCTCGTTATGTGGGTCCCTATGAAATCTTAGAAACGGTTGGTAAGGTTGCCTATGTGTTGAGGTTACCTAGTGAATTGGCTTCGGTTCATCTGGTTTTCCATGTTTCTACGCTTAAGAAGTGTGTCGGTGATCTCGAGTCCATTCTTCCTATTGAGGGTCTTGGTGTCAAGGATAACCTCTCTTATGAGGAGGTTCCGATTCAAATCCTTGATAGGCAAGTGAAAAGGTTGAGGAACAAAGAGGTGTTATCCGTAAAAGTGTTATGGAAAAATCACCTAGTTGAGGGTGCAACATGGGAGGCCGAGGCCGACATGAAGTCCCGTTACCCTCATCTTTTTGATAATTAAGGTTAGTCATTCTTTTAATAATATAAATATGACTAGAAATGGAAGTTTCTTAATTTTTGGGTGAAGATTTGCAAAAGGTGCATGTTTTTGAAATTTTTACAGTGAGGTTACAGTGATTTGTGCCTTAAATTTGAAATTTTTGCTTTTGGCTAGTCTTGAGTCATGTTGTGCATTTTGGCATGTTGAGTTTTTATGAAATGGTTGTGTGTCATGTTGAGCTCATGTTGTTGTTGTGAGAAGGAAATGCCTCACGAAGTAATGTTTTAGTCTCTAGTTGGTAATTAAAGTTTTGAACTGCCTTAATTGAAATGATATGTATTATGTTGTATTGTATTGATGTTGGTTGAGCTGCTAGTCTTGAGTCTATTCCTTCCTTCAAAAGAGTTTTAGTGTCATTCGGGGACGAATGTTTCCTAAGAGGGGGATAATGTAACATTTCAAAAATCCAATACGTATCGTTAAGCCAAACATAGGTGTCATGAAGTATAGACACTGTTTTTAAGGTTAGTTTAATGAATATAGGTCATTTAGGGAGTCTAGGAACCAAAACGTCCAAGAACGTCCATGATGTTCGAAAGTTGGTTCAAGGAGGTACTAGTGTGCCTTGGCCTATTTGACTAGTTTTTAAAAGTCAGAAATTAACGAAATTTGGTGAAAATGTGTAGAATACATGTTAGAGATGTTTCATGGATGAAACGTCTGGGTACGACTCCCAAAGGACCAACCAAGGGCCCCTTAGGAGGACCCCTGCAGGATGAGGCAACATTGCCAGGGCAGTGTGCATTGGACGGAACAAGGAACGGCTCGTTTGTGGACTGACGGGGAGTCGATGCCACCGTCGTCCCACACTTAGCCAATTTGAGGAAGCCCTCGCCTGCACAAGTCTCTGAACTCATCGACGAAGTGTAGGACGGAGGGGGGTCTATCCGTCGACGGGGTCTCGTCTGTGAGGGCAGGTAAGTTTCCTGCACGTTTTAAATTAATTCCATTAATTAGTTAGGGGGTTTAGGTGGTTAATTAAGGGATTAAGCGGGTCTAATTAAGTTGGTTAGTCACCCATATAAAGTCCCCAACCCCTTTAATCTAATGAGAACTCAAAAACAAATTACTCTATCTTCTCTCTTCTTTCTCTCTCTATTGGAAGACTCTATTGGAAGCTAAGTATAGGAGGTGAATTGGGGTCTGGAAAAGGGTGGATTCATCTTCAAAACCTTACCAAAACGTTGAGGTATGGGATCTCTTCACCTTTGAGACCTCTTTCCTCAAAGAGTTCATTCAAAGTGTTTTCAAATCTAGAGTTTTCAAATGGGTTTCATTCAATTACGAATTTGAAGTTATTAATTGAGTTGTTGATATTTTATTTAGGTTATATTTAATAGATTAACATGATTTTTAACTTGATTATGGTAATTGTTGATGGTCTTGCCTAAATTGAAGAACATGATACTAAGTTCCTAACCCTAGGTTGTGATCTTGACTTATATTGTAGATTGTTCCTTCAATTGACTTGGTTAAGGGTTGAATTACTACTAGATGATGTTGTTATGTTAATTATGAATGAATTAGTGTTATGTATAGTCTTTCATACTAGTTCTTGAGAAGAGATCTAGAGTATGATCAATTGGCTTAATCTTAAGCTTTGATCTATTATCGAATTGTGATGTAGTGATTCTTTTAGCCTTGTGATTATATTAGTTATTGAATTATGGTGACTTGATGAACTAATTGAGTTGAACTAAGGGTTGATGGTAAGATCTTGATGGTGAATTGTGAAAGAGACTTGGTAAGTCTTGTGATCCCTATACGTTGCTTCAATTATGATTAATTGTGATTAAGTCATGATGTTTGTGGTGCAGTATGCCTTATCTAAGATTGGTAGGGTGGTATGATAATTAATTAAAATGTCTTGCTTATGGTTGTGAGGTTGATTAATATGTAAAGTTATAAGGATGATGGGGATTACCAATGTGCCTTAGTATGGAAGAGTATGTAATGCGTTAACCTTACTTATGTGGATTGTGATGAAAGGATTACACTCATGCAATTCCTATTGAGCTATTATGATGATGATTATACAAGGGTTAGACCCTATGACCTAAACTAAGTTATGATTGATAAATAAAGATATTAAAGACATTTCAAGAAGGGACTTAACTTATCACTAAGTGATCTTGTATGTGAGAGGGTGACACTTTCCCACATAAGGAAGGTAGGGTTCACTACGGTTCTAATGTGGTGGATAGCCTCATGACCCAAATAGGGTGTAGAGTGATGTCTCCAATGATGCCCCAAGTTCCATAACTATGTTGCCACCATAGGAATACTAGCAAGTGGATCCACCTAGAAGGCTATGTTCATGTAAGGTTTTACAACACCGGATTCCACATTAGCTCATGTGGTCTATGTCGGTTAAGGCAAGTATTCCCTAAACTAAAAAGAAGTAATGAGGTATAAACTAACTAAAGTGACTTGAGGGGTTTGACTTAGCTTAGGTAGGGGTATGGGACTCTACCTATGCCTTGCACTAGTTTGCCTTGATAGGAGCCTTAGAAGGTTAATATTATGTATGTAAATGCTGATAAATGTAAATGATCTTATATGATGATTATGATGCTTATGAACATGCAATTGGTCTTTATTGTTAAAGTATGAACTTATGTGCAATTGAAGACTATGTTATGTGAAGTGAGTTACTATTTATGGTTCTTATTGGGTTACTTGATTGAGTAAGGTTATGGGGCTTTGCTTGGTCATTGCACTTGTTGGATTTATGAGGATTATGATTAGTGGTCTTGCTTTGATATTTACATGATGAACTCTTATTCATGCTTGTGATGTTATTACTTGGTGATAGAGTTATATGAGATTATGGGTTCAAGTATGTTGATATGCATATAACTTGTTTGATTTGTTGAACATGTCTAAATGGTTAGTATAGATTGTTGATTGTGCATAAGTCCTTAAAAAGTTAAAATGGCATGATTTAACTAAATGTCCCTTTTTAGCATGTTTGGTTGTTATATGTGCATAACGTCTCATACTTAGTACATCTGGCGTACTAACCCCATTTTCTCCCATTTTCCCAAAAATTTTAGGTTTCGGTTGTTGAGGTTTGGTTCGAGGCGATTGAGAAGGAGGCTTGGATACTCATATAATCCAAGTGGTAGGTCCTCATTTTCTCGAGGATGATGCCGATATTCTACCTATGGATTTGCTCAGATATTAAGACACTTATGTTGACTCTATCTTTCATTTGAGAACAAGTTGTATAAAGCCTATATGTGTGGCTTACTTTTATTGTTATAGGGATATTCCCAAGTTGATATTGTCATTCTAGATGGTTATGAGAAGAGACGGATTTTATGACTCTAATTCTATCTTATATATGTATGTGAAATAAAAGTATAAGACTAAGTAATATTTTTATACGAAGGGTCTATGTATACTCGATAATAATACTATTATGTGTATTTAGAGGTCTATGTAAACCTCAAATTAGATATAGTTAAAAGTTTTAAATTCTTCTGTATTTTTGACTTGTGAATGCGATGATGAAAACTAAGGGGCTAGTCTTAGTCGTCAAAGAGGACGCAGACGCTGGTTACGTTTAGGGGGTAAACCCGGATGTGACAATATTAAAACCTTTTTATGGTAAGAAATCAAGACAAATAAAACCCAATAAATCTCTTCCTTGGCCCATCTTCATGTAATTTTTAGGATCTTGCATTTCTTCTTCATAATCTCCTTCATTAAATCTATGTCTCGACAAGATAACCTCTTTGAAATAATTTCCCAAAAAAATCTTTATTAGTGTAAAAAAGGTTGAGGCTAGAACTACACACATCAAGATGAACACCCATCTCTAGAGGTTGCATGATTGAACCATGGATCTGATACCACTTGTTAGGGGTGAAAATAAGCAGGTGTCATACGGAAGCTATCAAAACAAACCTTGAAAGACCATGAGGAAGAAGGAAAATGAGAAACACACGAAAAGAGACAAATTTAACGTTCTTCGATCAATTGACCTACGTCCACAAATGAAATGAGAAATACACTATAAGATTTAGAGTACAATATATATAGATAAACAACCTCAACGAATGCACTCGGAATATAAGGAGATACACAAAATTCTCCCTTATAACCAAAACTCTCAAAACCCTACGCCTACTTGTGAATACTGATTAAGTTATAAGGAACAAACCTATATTTATAGAATCCTACAACTTTTCCTACAAGAAAGGACTAGTCAAAATATTAAAACCTTCTCCTAAAAGTAAAACCTTTTTATGGTAAGAAACAAGGCAAATAAAACCCAACATCACTTGGATTTGATTACTCAACATAAATAAATTCTTATATATTCAATAAAGCCCTGAAAACACTCACTTTCATCTCAAAGAATTATCAAAACTCCAACACAACAAGATTTAGGATGAACTTCAAGAACAATTCCAAAAAACTCATCAAGAACTCTAATCTTTCAACATCAAGAAATAAATTGCTCTAAAAATAATATGATAAGAGTGTGGGTGAATAAACCCAACACTCTAGAAACTTACATACCTCTTAGGGATTAAATCCATGGAAACAATCAGCAACAAAACTCAAGAACCTTGACGACTGCTTTGATCCTCTCCTCTTTTCCCTTGTTTTCTCTTCTTGAACTCTCAACTAGACCTTAAGCGTATATTAGGATTATAAAACTGAGCCTAATTTTAGTAGACCCTTAAGACCATACTAAAAATGAATTAATCCTTATTTCGTAAGAAAAAAACTAAAATAACCCTTACTATTTTCGGTTAACTTTCCTTAACTGTACAGTGTGACTTCAAAAGGGAATATGTCACCCATCGGACATCGAATCTTATAAAACTCATTGCCGTTGGAAAAATAATTCAAAGAACTTTCATTTTCCATCTCATGGAACACCTCACTCATCATGTACCGAGATTTATGGTCGTTTGAAGATTAGCCAAAATATAGAAAAGCTTAGGAACTACTTCAATGAATTCTCAATAGCTCTTCTTGGAACTCAAGGTGCTAGATATAGTGACCTTAACACTTAGGAAAAATTTAAATTCCTTGGTAACATCTTACTCAATATGAAGGATGGTTCGAGTATTAGCTCAAAATTTTTTACGGGGTGTTACGCATTAAATTTGAGGCATAATACATAAACATGACCCTTAACTTGGCTGCAGCTGAGAGATATATCCTTACTTTGCGTGTGCTCAAGTAGGAACTGATGTACCGTGGTTTCACGGTACTTTCAATGCTTCTTCTTTAAGATTGGTGTGTTTCTAGAGCCTTTTTGTAGTAATTTTAATAAGTTTTATCTTTATTTTGCAGGAAAGCTGTCCAAAACCAAAACACAAAAGGCTGTGGAAATTTAATGCAGAGGTGACCCACAAAGGCCATCGACGGTCCGTCCTCCCATCGAGGACCGTAGATGGTGACCGTTGATTGAAGGTTCAGGCATTTGGAAGCAACTCGGGGAATTCTGACCAAGTGTAGGGTCGACGGACCGTCTTGTTAAATTGTTGATTTGATCAAAAAATGTCCAAGTACCCAATGATGAAGAAAAGCTAAATATGGAACGACGAGAAACATCGACGGACCGTGTTGTTGGTCCGTCGATTGGATCAGAGAAGATGCTAGTTGAATGCTAAAAAAAGATACTAAGTCTAGACTTATAGAGGCAGTCGACGGTTCGTCGTTTCATCGACGGACCGTCTGTGGGGGTCGTCGATTGAAGCCACGTTTTTCAAAAAACTTTCCTTATTTGCATTCTTTTTATTTTAGGACAATGTTTTTATAAATAGGGTGTAAAACCTCATTTTTGGGGTTGGATTCGATTACTATTTTCTTAGTTTTGTTCTTGGAGATTTGGTTTTGCAACTTGGGCAATAATTCAAGTTTCCAGATTTGGTTTTCAAGATATTTTCGTGATTTCAAGTTGAATTTCTGGATTTTCTTCGAAGTTGTCAGAGTAAGTTCATGATTTATTTTTTATTAACTATGAATTGTGTCCTTATATGCATGGGTAACTAAATCCACAACTAGGGTTGTGGGAAACATGGGTGATTAACAAGGTAAACCTAGCTAAATAAAAATTTACAAATAAGTTATTGGATGAATTGATAATTCTTTCGCTTAGAAGTCTTTTTAACGAGTGCACGCGTTAGAACTTGCCTAATTTCTACTTGCCAGACCAATGGGGTAGTTAATAGAAAAAGAACTATCAACATAGATTTAGTGAAATACTATCTAATAGGCTAGTTTCGATTGGTGCGAAGTAATAACTAAGCCATACATCGAATTTGATACTTAATATAAAGTAAAGGTAAGAGTTAGTAACTTAGACACACGTAGCCGGACCAATGTATGAGGTGAAACGCTCTTAATGCCGGACCAAGGATTTAGATATACCTAACTTATCACTTTGCATGCAAACCACTAGGGAAGAATTGTTATAGCTAGGATTACGGCGTTATGAACCTATGGGTAACACTTACATCCTAGTTTCTCTCACAACTTGATAAACACTAAAGATTCACTCATGTCACTCACTCAACTTAGAAATATTACAATACTTTTGTTTCACAAAACCACCCCCTTTAATTACCTATTTTCGGAAAGGACTTGAGTAAATAGAAGTAATTGTATATTGAAGTTAAGTCTAAACTATTTTCCTCATGGGATCGACCCCAACCTACTAGTTGGGTTCTTTACTTGATATGGCCGCTTATACTTCTTTAGTGAGGTATAATTTAAGCGTATTACATTTTGGCGCCGCTGCTGAGGAAAGTGCTTTTAGATTAACTTTAATAACATTACCGAATTTTAGTCAACAATTTCCTAATTTTACTTTTTCTATTGTTTTTGTTTCTCTCAAGTCTAGCTCTAGTATATGCCAAGTACACGGAGCCGAGGAGAACCAACACTTCTATTCGATCCTGAACTTAACTGGACACTCCGAAGAATGAACAATCAACAGAACCCAACTAATCTAGGTGATGGGATCAATCGTCAACCTCCTCCATCGGTTGATGCTCACAACCAAGTAGTTGCGGAAAACCCAATTTGATGATTCTCTGAGGATGCAACCTCCCGTACCACTCCCTCAAGAGTTCTATAGGGGCAACATCAACATCACTGATTTGGATGGGCCTCTTGTCCTACCTACTCTACCACAGGGTAACACATTCGTGGTAACTAGTATCTTGATGCAGATGCACACTGCAAGGGGTTTGTTTTTTGGGCTGCCATATGAGGATCCACATACTCACATCGCCAAACTGAGGTCGGTGTGCAAGAGTTGTGTAGGGAGGCCAAACTTGGATATAAACGTCATCGGGTAGAGAGTGTTCCCTCTATCACTGATGGGAGATGCCGCGATATGGCTTACTTAGTTGCCCTATAATTCTATCTATACTTGGGATTCAGTTGAGGGATGTGTTCCTAGCACGGTACTACCGGTGTACAAAAAGCTCAACCACAAAGATAGAGTGAATAACTTTGTGGCACTACCTATGAGTCGGTGAGTATCTCTTGGGATAGGTTTACTGAGTTTGTGAGAGGTTCCCAAAACACCACATTGATGATGAGTCGTTGAAAGAGTACTTTTATCGATGGCAAGATGATAATAATAAGGCAATGCTTGATACTATTGCGGGTAGTTCTTATGGTGAGTGCACTTATGCAGAGATCGCAGAGAAGTTGGAGAAAATCTCTCGCAACAATAAGGCTTGGAGCACTAGAAAGTCAGACACTGGGAGAAACACCTTTGCAGTGCAAGCTACACATAATCCGGACGCAGAGGAGATTCGTGAAGAGATGGATCAGATGAGAACTGAGCTCGGGTTGGTATTGAAACATGTCACTGTAGGTGTAGAGAAGGTAAATGCGGTGAATTATTTGACTAAACCACCACCGCCAGTGGATGATTACTACTATGAAGAGGATACTTATGCAGTGAATGAGCAGACGGGGGGGTTCCGACCAAACGCCCAAGGCTCCAATCAGGAGAATTAGCGCCAAGGTCAAGGAAATCAAGGTCGAAACTATGGGAATTACAACATAGATGGCCATTATGTTCAAGATGGAAACTATAACCGTGACAACAACTTCAACAGAGGTAACTATGGTAACAGAAACGATCGAAGTGGGCCCTATGTTCTGCCTCAAAATTGGGAAGTTGCTCCTAGGGATGGTGGAGGTAGTATGACGCGAGTTGAAGATATGTTGCAGAAGATGATGAGAAGGTTTGATGCTAGTGATGAGCACGCCAAAGAATTGAGAGGTGATTTGGCTAATATCGGGCAAAAGGTGGATGCACATGCGGTCTCTATCAAGCATCTTGAGTTACAAATGGCCCAATTGTCTACTAATGTGAACCCACGTCAATCAGGTACTCTTCCTAGCAACACCATTCAAAACATAAAAAATAATGGACAATGCATGGCAGTACCTACTCGAGGAGGTAAGCAAGCCATTGATCCTCCTATGCCGTCTGTAGTAGAAGATAAGGTGATAAATGATGAAGAGGTAGTTGGAACTAGTGGTGTATTAGTGGACAAAGCAATGAAAGAAGCTGAGGTATCCCAAAAAGTGATCCCCATTTCTAGACCACCACAACCATTCCCTCAGAGATTGGTGAAGAAGACTGAGGATGGTAAATACCGGCGTTTTATCACTATGTTGAAAAAGCTTTCCATCAATGTCCTTTTGATAGAAGCTTTGAAACAAATTCTCGGGTATGCCAAGTTCATGAAGGGTATGGTTACAAAGAAGAGATCGGTAAGTTTTGAGGATGATGACCGAATATAGCATTGTAGTGCTATTGCTACAAAGTCTCTTGTGCAAAAGAAGGAAAATCCGACAGCTTTCACTATTCCATGTACCATCAGGTTATTACACTTTGCTAAAGCACTATGTGATCTAGGTGCAAAAATTTATCTCATGCGTCTCTCCATTTATAAGAAATTGTGTTTGGGTGACCCAAATCCCACTGCAATGCGGTTACTGATGCTCGATCGAACAGTGAAGAGGCCCATTTGGATACTTCATGATGTGCTCGTGAAGGTGGACTATTTTATATTTCTGGTGGATTTTGTGATTCTTGACTGTTAGGTGGACTTTGAGGTCCCCATTATTCTTGGGAGGACGTTCCTTTCTACAGGTCATGCCTTGGTTGATATGGAGAAAGGGAAAATAAAGTTTAGGTACAACAATGAAGAAGCAACTTTTAACATTTGTAGGTCCATGAAGCAGTGTGGTGAGCTTCGAACGGTATCGACCATATCCTACAGGGTTTAGAGTACGTCATAGGTACAAATCGAAGAGCACCTGGGTGTTGAAGCACTAGCGGCAGTGATCATGAATTTTGAGAGTGATAGCATTGAAGAGTATATTTCTTTGGTTGCGGCACTTGAACAAGGTGAATATCAGTTCAAACCAAATAAATTGGAGTTAGATATGAAGCATCGCGAGTCTCCACCTGCGAAACCATCTATTGAAGAAGCCCCAAAATTAGAGCTCAAGGATCTACCACCTCATCTTAGGTATGTATTCTTGGGAAGAGATGACACTTTGTCAGAAATCATTGCATCAGATTTAAATGTGCAACAAGTAGAGTGTTTGGTGGATGTTTTGAAAAGGTTCAAACGAGCCATTGGTTGAAATATTGAAGACATTATTGGGATTCCTCCCGGTATTTGTTCACACAAAATCTAACTCATTCCCAGTCACAAGCCACATATTGGGCACCAAAAAGGGATGAATCCACCTATGCAAGAGGTAGTGAAGAAGGAGATTATTAAGTGGTTGGATGCCGGAGTCATATATCCTATCGCAGATAGTAGTTGGGTATGCCCTGGTCAGTTTAGTAACTAATGAGAAGAATGAGGTTGTTCCAATGAGGCCGGTGACCGGATGGAGAGTTTGTATGGATTACCGAAAGTTGAATGCATGGACTGAGAAGGACCATTTTCCTATGCCCTTCATGGACAAGATGTTAGATAGACTCGCAGGAAAAGTATGGTATTGTTTTCTTGATGTCTATTCGGGTTATAATCAGATCTCTGTTGCACTGGAGGATCAAGAGAAAACCACATTTACTTGCCCTTATGGGACATTCACATCTGTTTGGTTTATGTAATGCACCAACCACTTTCCAGAGATATATGATGTCGATATTCTCCGATATGGTGGAGGACACTATTGAGGTTCTTATGGATGACTTTTTAGTTGTAGGTGATTCATTTGATCGGTCTTTGAGTCACTTGGTTCAGGTTCTCAAAAGATGTGAAGATTGCAATCTTGTGCTAAATTGGAATAAATGTAACTTTATGGTGAAAGAAGGTATAGTATTGGGCCATCACATCTTGGAGAAAGGGATAGAGGTTGATTGAGCAAAAGTACAGGTTATAGAGAGACTTCCTCCACCCATCTCTGTAAATGGTGTGAGAAGTTTTCTGGGACATGCAGGCTTCTACCGGAGGTTTATTAAGGATTTCTCAAAAATTGCACATCCACTGTGCAAGTTACTTGAGAAGGAATGTAAATTCCATTTTGATGAATCTTGTCTGAAGGCGTTTGGAGAGTTGAAGGAGAATTTGGTGTCTGCACCCATAATTATTTCCCCAGATTGGAGCAAGTCGTTTGAGGTAATGTGTGATGCTAGTGGGGTTGCTCTTGGTGTGGTATTAGGACAAAGAAGGGATAAAATCCTTCACCCCATCTATTACTCAAGAAAGGCCCTAATGAAGCTCAAAAGAACTATATTGTGACTGAACAAGAGCTTTTTGCGGTGATATTTGCTTTCAAAAAAATTTGCTCCTATTTGCTTGGCACGAGAGTCATAGTGCATACTAATCACTCCACTTTGAGGTATTTGATGGCAAATAAGGATGTGAAACCAAGGTTGATTAGATGGGTGCTACTTTTGCAAGAGTTTGAATTTGAGGTGAAAGATAGAAAAGGGACCAAAAATCAAGTTGCCGATCACTTGTCCAAATTGGAGGATGAGGCTATGCGAGAGTTGGGTTTAAAGGCTGAAATTGATGATACCTTCCCAGATGAGCATGTATTGGCCGATTCTCATGACTTGATTCCATGGTTTGCCGATTTTGCGAATTATCTGGCTAGTGATATAGTCCCATCGAACTTGTCCTTTCATCAAAGAAAGAAGTTCATGCATGATGTGAAAAAGTTCTTTTTGGATGAACCTTACTTATATCGGCGTTGTGCCGATGGGCTTATTCGCCGATGTGTGCAGGAAGTCAAAATTCTAAGTGTTTTGGAAGCATGCCACTCCTCGCCTATGGGTGGGCATCATAGTGGTATCGAGACTGCCCAAAAGATTTTGCAATGTGGGTATCATTGGCCAACCATTCACCAAGATTCTCATGAGTTCGCCAAGTCTTGTGATTGGTGTCAGAGAGATGGGGGAATTTCGAAGAGGCAAGAGCTCCCCTTGAATCCCATTCTAGTGATTGAGTTGTTTGATGTGTGGAGCTTTGACTTTATGGGCCCGTTTGTGAGTTCTCATGGGATGAATATATAGTTGTGGCAGTGGACTATGTGTAAAAATGGGTGGAAGCCATAACACTTGCCAATAATGAAGGGAAGAGTGTCACCGCATTTTTGAAAAAGAACATCTTCTCCAGATTTGGCACACCTAGGGCCATTATTAGTGATGGGGGATCTCACTTTTGCAACAAGTTGTTAAAAGGGATATTGGAGAAATATGTGGTTCAACACAATGTAGACACTCCGTACCATCCACAAACTAGTGGGCAAGTTGAGGTATCCAACAAAGAAATCAAGCAGATCCTGTTAAAAACGGTGAATGCTAATAGAATGAATTGGTCAAGGAGGCTTGATAATGCTCTTTGGGCCTACCGTACTGCATACAAGACCCACATAGGTATGTCTTCATACCAACTTGTATATGGGAAGGCTTGTCACTTGCCACTCGAGTTAGAGCACAATGCCATGTGGGCGATAAAGAAACTGAAGATGGATTAGAATGAAGCAGTGGAACAGAGACTTAACGGATTGAATGCGCTTGATGAGTTTTGCCTAAAAGTATATCAAAGTTCAGGCATCTACAAAGAGAAGATGAAGAAGTACCATGTCCAAAATATTGAAAATGGTGAATTTGCGGTTGGGGACTTGGTGCTTCTATTCAACTCTAGGCTGCGCTTGTTTTCGGGAAAACTTAAGTCCAAGTGGACTGGGCCATTCCGTATCACTAAAGTGTTCCTACATTGAGTGGTTGAGTTGTAGAACAAGGAGGGCGCAAGGTTTACGGTCAATGGGTAGAGAATCAAGATCTATCTAAGGCATGCGGAGAGTGTCCATGAAGTGGTTTAAGCATATTGCCTTGATGAAGTCTGAGTAATCAAGCATCTTGCGTCGTGCCACTACGTTAAATCAAGCGCTTCTAGGGAGGCAACCCAATGTGTATCCTCTAGCCGACAATAGGTTTTTCTTTTCTTTGTACGAATAGTTGCATTCTCTTGTTTCGTTTTTGTTTTATTCATCTTCATGTGTTATTTTTTTAGTGTGTTGGCTAGAGAGTAGTTTAGGGTCCGTGTCTCAAAAGTGTCCAGAAAAATACAAAAAGAATAACTTAAGGGGTGTTCAATGTGCAGGGACCAAAACCAAGAATTCTACAAAAATATGTTTGGTGCACTGATCTACGGACCAATCGACGGGATGTCGACCAATCGACGGACCATAAATGGTGTCCGTAGATAATAGGTATGTCTTGAAATTTTGTCTAAGTATGTGTGTAATTGATGGTCCAGTTGTCGGGCCGTCGACTGACTTATGGACCGTCGACGGGGTATCGTTAGTTCGAAAAACCATTGACCCTACCTGACCCGATCGTGTAAAAACAATATGATTGTTTTCTTTCCGACTTAGGGTTTGATAGCCTCATAGAATCAGTGATCGAAATAGCAAAATCAAAACCCTAAGGATGACGAATTGGTTTTGTACTTGTTGATTAAGTGTTAGGTGTACTGATGAATTGCTTAGAATTGTCCAAATGGTTTTTTAAAACAAGGTCTGAAACCTGTCTCTGACCAACAACACGAGACCCCGTCTACGGATCATCGGTTGATCGACGGACCATCGATGGGGTATGTCGATGTTTAAACTTTAAAATGCTGAAATCTGAGACGAAAGAAGTGGACTAGGGTCCGTCGATTGATCGACGATCCATTCTGCACGTCCGTCGTTTCCAACTAAAAGTTTGATTTGTGTAACATTAAAAATATTTTCTAAGTGTCAGACGATGGAAATGGACTACGGTTCGTCGATTGATCGACGGGCCATTCTGCACGTGCGTTGTTTCTAACTGAGAGGTCTGTTAATGAGGTTTGAAAATTTTGTCCAACTGTCCACCGACGGACCCTATCGACGGGCCGTTGATAGTGCCCATCAACCAGTACTATAATTCTGCATTGGACTGTGCTGTGTGTTTAAGATTGTTGTTTTAATTGTTTTGTTGGTGTGGCATGATTGGTATGAGACTAACAAAGTGTTTTCCAGGTGCATATGGACCCCAAACCAGACATCGTCTACTCCAGGGGCAGGTCCAAGTTTGTGGCACCATCCAGTCGGCTGATTGGCACGTCCGACGATGAGAGGGATCTGAATACGTGCCCCCAGGCACCCAGATCTTGACACCAGCTGCTAGAGCCACTCAGCCCCCCCCCCCCCCCAAGAAGGTGGCGTCCGATGTAGTCACTGCCTTCCAGTCTGATGAGGAGCGCACACTGACTAGCACACCTTAAGGTGCAGATTCGGCCCACTCTACAGGGTTGAATTAGGCCACTGCCTCCGGTTCCGGCTCACTTAAACCCACTTACCCAGGGGTGCCTGACCGCCATGCCTCGTTTGATAAGTCCAAAAGTTCGGAGTTTGCTCCGGTTCCCCAACATGAGTTCCTTGCACCGGTTCATGATGATCCAAACTGGTGGTGCGTAGATGGACAATATCAGGTCTATAGGGATGCTGTAACAACCCTAAAAATGAAAGTGCTAAGTAATTCTTAATGGGTCTAGAATGCCTACGATTAGAACGGGTTCACACGGATTGATGCGCGTAGAACCAGACTTTTGAACCCTTTCTACAGCCAATACAACTAACTTGGGGAGTTAGTTGAGCTTGGAAAGGTTTGGTCCAACCATGTAGGGCTCTCGAATACGAAGATTTAGTCGAATGAGTCTTTACCAGACTTAAAAAAGGAAAATCATAGTTTTGGAGGGTCTAGGGGTAAAATGGTCTTTTTCCAGGATTAGGATAGTATCGTAATTACCCCAAATATATAATTAATTATTTAATTAATAAGGTGGAGGGGCAATTTGGGGAGAGAGGGCCGAAAATTGGCTCTTGAAGTGAAGTCTTGCTCCACCCGGGTTCGAGCCTAGGTGGAAGGAATGAATTAAAGTTTTTTTTATTTAAGTTGATAAATTAATGTAGTTAATTAATATTTATTATTTATTAGCTGATTAAATTAAAAGGGAAATCAGATTTTTAATATTTAATAAAAATCTTATTTGACTAAGTCCTAAACTTGACTCCTAAGCCTAAGCTAACTCTCTCCTCTCACGCTCATCTATCTCTCACTTCTCTATCACTCTCACTCACGATTCTCTCTGCCAAAGAACTTAAAAAAACAGTAGGTAAACCAAAGTTCTTCACACTTGAAAAACTCACAATGAAAAATTATAAACAAACAACTAATCAATCACGTAGTCAAAGAGAAGGTTTTTCGTCGAGTTTAGTGTTGAACTTTTGGTGTTGGAGGTGTGTTTGGAGGAGTTCTTTGGGAAGCAAGTCAATGTTTGAACGTCAAAAAGGTATGGGTTCTCTTCTCTCTTTGTCCCTTTCCCAAGAGACCCCTAAGGTTACGACGAATCAATTCCGAAAACTAGGGTTGTTCCCCGTTGCATGTCCCTGTCACTAGCTCCCATTAAATCATAGGTTGGTTATGTTTGCTGGTAGAAAACTAGGGATGAAACGTGTTTTCGTGATGATTATGTGTTTATATGTATGTTTGGAATTATATGACTTACGTCGATGTTTTTCCGAAAATGCGACTACGTACGTTTGGGTGTGTTGTCGTGGCTATTGGTCATGGTATAGGACTTGAAATGACATGTTAGTTCTTTGTATTTCATGTACACATGTTTGTGTAAATCGTAATGTTCATATGAGATGAAATGTGACTGATTTGAGTGTTAATCTCTTGGCTAAACAAATCTTTGAAAAATGCACCCAAAAAAGTATTAAATGATCTACGAATTACCCTATGAATTCACGTGTAAATGTTGAAGGAAGTGAGCTGCAAACGTGACAAAATTTCCAGCAAATTACAAGTTTGGTTTCGTCTAAACATAGATGAACAAATCTGGAATTCTGAATGAGTATAAATTAGGTGAGGTCCTTCGGAATCTAACCCGCGACCTAACCCGTGAAAAGCACTAAAACGTGAATAAAGAAATGGGGCTGAGGGGGGTTCGAACTTGGGTACTCCTGGCTGGAAAATAATGTATGAAATTAAGAATTGAGAGGAGTGGGATTCGAACCCACAACCTCTCAGTCATAACTTAAAGAAAAATGAAAAGAAAATAAATGTGAGGTGTGGGAATCGAACCCACAACCTCTTAGGCAGATTTAAGGAGAATTAAAAATGAAAATAAAGGAATGTGAGGCGTCGGAATTGAACCACGACCTCTAGGCAGTAGAGGAGAATTACAAGAAAAATAAAGTGAGGCTGTGGGGGTTTGATCCCACAACCTCATGGTCAATGCGAAATAGTCAAGGAAAAAAATAGATAAAAAAATAAAAGGGGCTGTGGGGGTTCGAACCCACAACCCCTCGGCCAAGGGAGAGAGAGTTTAAAGAAAAGAAATTAAAAGAAAATGAGGTTGTGGGGGTTCGATACCACATCCTCTCAATCCCATTGAGCGAAAAATGAAGAGAAAAACTAAGGGGAAAATAAAATTAAGGTGTTGGGGCTCGATCTTGGGTCCCCAAGCCGTGTGGACCAAAATAAAATAAATAAAAAATGTAGGTGTTGTCCAAGGGATTCCTAATCGGGTTCCCTTGCCCAAATTCCGTATTGATACATAAGTCATACGTGAATTAAATGTTCAAGAATAATGCCGCCTACTTAGATCAAAATCGACATCTTGGCATACATGCAAAATGCATAAGTCTTGTACCACATAATCTTAGGAAAATATGAATCACTTAAACGAACTATGAATGAAGCCTCATGACTTGTATGTATAGACCCATAAGTCTAGCATACGTTTAGAAATAAGTGAACCTAAGATGTATGTAATGAAATGATGTAACCCTAGAAAGGTTAAGTAAGAGTGTAAAACACACTAAATAGCCAAGTGCTTTGGCATACAATGAAATGAATATTATGTAATGAATTGATGAAACCCTAGAAGGGTTGAGTAAGAGTGTGAAACACACTAAATGGCCAAGTACATTGGCATATGATGAAATGAACATTCACGTAATAAGGGGTGAGTAATTATGAAGAGCAATGTGCTAAAGTTAATGAATGTGGTGACAACATGATAAGAGGCTAATGTAAAAGATGAGAGAAATCTCAAATGAGCCTAAGTAAATTTTACCAAAACGTACTCACCTATGAGAGTATAAAGTTAATGAAGAGACCAGTCTCTATGAACACTCTAATGAAAGTATTGAGAATAATATATCCTTAATACTAATGATGAGATGAGATATCATCTATTGAGCTATGATGTCCTCATACTAGAAGCCAGCTTCCATGACGTATGAGTTGAATGAAATGCAACTTTATACTCAGCACCGATGGACTAGCTATGAGCGGTGATGCCTTCTTTCGGGAAGGGCGGAGGTTCACGTAACTCTCATGATATGATACTGTTTGGCATGCCGGGTATGGGTCTCCTTAAATCTCCTAGTCTTCGAACCTATACTGCCAATATAGGGATTTGGCGGGGTTCAATTCCCATGTACGCTAGCATGTTTTGGGTCACTTTGGCCAGTTATTCCACCTCTTTTCGGTGTGGAGGAGACAGTGGATTTCATGATGCTCACATGATTTTATGTCGGATAAAGTTAAAGTTCCCAATGAAATAATGAGGCCAGCCTCAAATGATGCACATAATGAAATGAACGATACCAAATGTGTTAGGATAGGATAATCAAGAGGTGAGCTAGACTCAAGTAATGACACTAGGTTATTCTTAATCATTGCACATCAAATCCGATGAGAGTCTTAAACTACATCCTAGGTATAGCTGGTGTTTACACTATATTATTAATGAATGAAATAAAGTTCGTATGAATGAATGAAGCAAACTCTGTGTTTGCTAAAAAAGACTCCCTAGTTGAGGTCCCATATGTTGAGCCCTCATTTTGGGAAGTCTTAATGTCAAGTCCATGATTCCAAGGTCTCATGGCATATGAATGAATGATATGAAAGATGTTATGTGCTATATGCAATATGATATATGCTATGTGTAAGATGTTATGTGCTATGTGCAATATGATAAGTATAATGATGCATGTTACTCTCATGGCATGACTTTCCTAATCCAAATTTGGAAAGATCACTGACTTTCCTAATCCAAATTTGGAAAGCTCACTGACTTTCCTAATCCAAATTTAGAAAGCTCACTAACTTTCCTAATCCCAATTTGGCAAGTCCACTGACTTGACTTGACTTTCCATAATCATGTTGTTAGGAAAGAGCTATTCTTACTCATGCAAGTCCTTGGTGTGTGCTTACATATACCCATACTTAGTACAAGTATGTACTAATACCATACAATATCTACTTTTAGGTGCAGGCACAGGTGGACGTTAGAGCTTACAGTACGACGTTGCAGCTATCCGGACGTGGAACATTCATCCAGATTTGATCGGCCCTCATGCTTTCGAGGACGCTTGGCCATTATATTCTAGCTTACATATAGGTTTGAGTTAGTGGAATATGTTCCACTAGCGTTTCTTTCTCATCTTATTTCAGATATTGTATTGGTGCCATTTTGGCAAGTATACACTTAATACAGTATGGAACTATTTCTTTCATTTGATGATCTTAATATTAGATGGTTGATTGTGAACGTTTATGAGTTTAAGTAGAATGTCTTACATGAATGTTAAGTAACAAAAAGTTCGAATTTTCCGCTAAAATTAACCTAGATGAAGTAACGATGACGTATGTAGGCTTGTCTGCGACCTCTGAGAGGTCAACAACGCTGGTCTCGTCTGGGATCTAGATTTCGGTCGTGACAAAGTTGGTATCAGAGCATTAGGTTAAATTCTGAGGATAACAACTTCACATCAACCACATCGAGTAGTTTCTAAGTCATGGTAGTGAAGTGCACCACTATCCTGAATTAGAGACTGCATGATGCGTAGAAAAATTTCCCTTCTTCTACTCTTTATCGTGCTATCTAGAGCTTTGACACTTTGTGTCATTCTAAGTATCTAACTTCCTTCTTGTATGTGCGCGTAGAAGAATACACACAAGAATTAGGATGGCCAAGTGGTCTAAGGCGCCAGACTCAAGATCTGGCATTCCCAAGAAGGGGAAGTGATAGAAATGCCCAGCGTGAACGAAAGACGTTTGATAAGAGTGGTTGTTCACATGGAGGTGAGTGCATGGTAGGTTCTAAAGCCTGCTATGAGTATTGATGAAGAGGAGAAGGCTAAGTTGGCTGCTTACTAGCTCAAGGAGATGGCTTAGGTATGGATTACTTCATAAATGCTAGACTACCATAGACTATCAAAATAGGGTAGTAAGGTTAAGTTTCCAAATAAGTTAGAGTTAAAATGAATTCATGTTTGCATGTCATGTTGCTGTTTTTGTATAGCGTGGACATGATTTTTCTGTTGCATGAGTTGTGAGGTGCATCAAGTTAAGTGCGATTGAGAAGGAAGTTCCTCAATCTCAAATATGAAGCTCCAGATAAGCTTGAGTAATATGCATTATCCAGAGTAAGTGTGAAACAGAAATTCACAAGGAGTAAAGTCTCAAGTATGTTACGATATTTTCGAAAATCACCCTCTTTATTTTAAAATGCTGTGTAGTTTCATTCGGGGACGAATGTTCCTAAGGGGGGGGGGGATAATGTAACAACCCTAAAAATAAATGTGCTAAGTAATGCTTAATGGGTCTAGAATGCCTACGATTAGAACGGGTTCACACGGATTGATGCGCGTAGAACTAGACCTCTGAACCATGGCTACAGCCAAGCCAACTAACTTGGGGAGTTAGTTGAGCTTGGAAAGGTTGGGTCCAACCATGTAGGGCTCTCGAATACGCAGATTTACTCGAATGAGTCTTTACCGGACTTAAAAGGGAAAATCATAGTTTTGGAGGGTCTAGGGGTAAAATGGCCTTTTTACAGGATAAGGGTAGTATCATAATTACCCTATATATATAATTAATTATTTAATTAATAAGGTGGAGGGGCAATTTTGGGAGAGAGGGCCGAAAATTTGCTCTTGAAGTGAAGTCTTGCTCCACCCAGGTTTGAGCCTAGGTGGAAGCAATGAATTAAAGTTGTTTTTATTTAAGTTGATAAATTAATGTAATTAATTAATATTTATTACTTAATAGCTGATTAAATTAAAAGGGAAATGAGATTTTTAATATTTAATAAAAACCTTATTTGACTAAGTCCTAAACTAGACTCCTAAGCCTAAGCTAACTCTCTCCTCTCACGCTCATATCTCTCTCACGTCTCTATCACTCTCACTCACGATTCTCTCTTCCAAAGAACTTATAAAAACAGTAGGTAAACCAAAGTTCTTCATACTTGAAGAACTCACAACGAAAAATTATAAACAAACAACTAATCAATCACGTAGGCAAAGAGAAGGTTTTCCGTCGAGTTTGGTGTTGAACTTTAGGTGTTGGACGTGTGTTTGGAGGTGTTGTTTGGGCAGCAAGTCGAGTTTTGAATGTCAAAAAGGTATGGGTTCTCTTCTCGCTTGTTCTCTTTCCCAAGAGACCCCTAAGGTTCAGACGAATCAATTCTAAAAACTAGGGTTGTTCCCCGTTGCATGTCCCTGTCACTAGCTCCCATTAAATCATAGATGGGTTATGTTTTCTGGTAGAAAACTAGGGATGAAACGTGTTTTCGTGAAGATTATGTGTTTATATGTATGTTTGGAATTATGTGACTTACGTTGATGTTTTTCCAAAAATGTGACTACGTACGTTTGGGTGTGTTGTCGTGGCTATTGGTCATGGTTTAGGACTTGAAATGACATGTTAGTTCTTTGTATTTCATGTACACATGTTTATGTAAATTGTGATGTTCATAAGAGATGAAATATTACTGATTTGAGTGTTAATCTCTTGGCTAAACGAATCTATGAAAAATGCACCCAAAAATGTATTAAATGATCTACGAATTACCCTATGAATTCACGTGTAAATGTTGAAGAAAGTGAGCTGCAAACGTGACAAAATTTCCAGCAAATTACAAATTTGGTTTCGTCTAAACATAGATGAACAAATCTGGAATTTTAAATGAGTATAAATTAGGTGAGGTCATTATGAATCGAACCTGCGACCTAACCAATGAAAAGCACTAAAACGTGAATAAAGAAATGGGGCTGAGGGGGGTTCGAACTTGGGTACTCCTGGCTGGAAAATAATGTATGAAATTAAGAAATGAGAGGAGTGGGATTCGAACCCACAACCTCTCAGTTAGAACTTAAAGAAAAATGAAAAGAAAATAAATGTGAAGTGTGGGAATCGAACCCACGACCTCTTAGGCAGATTTAAGGAGAATTAAAAATAAAAATAAAATAATGTGAGGCGTGGGAATTGAACCCACGATCTCTAGGCAGTAGAGGAGAATTACAAGATAAATAAAATGAGGCTGTGATGGTTTGATCCCACAACCTCATGGTCAATGCGAAATAGTCAAGGAAAAAAATAGATAAAAAAATAAAAGGGGCTGTGGGGGTTCAAACCCACAACCCCTTGGCCAAGGGAGAGAGAGTTTAAAGAAAAGAAATTACACGAAAATGAGGTTGTGGGGGTTCGATCCCACATCCTCTCAATCCCATTGAGCGAAAAATGAAGAGAAAAACTAAGGGAATAATAAAATAAAGGTGTTGGGGTTCGATCTTGGGTCCCCAAGCCGTGTGGACCAAAATAAAATAAATGAAAAATATAAGTGTTGTTCAAGGGATTCGAAATCGGGTTCATTGCCCAAATTCCGTATTGATACATAAGTCATACGTGAATTAAATGTTCAAGAATAATGCCGCCTACTTAGATCAAAATCGACATCTTGGTATACATACAAGATGCATAAGTCTTGTACCACATAATCCTAGGAAAATATGAATCACTTAAACGAACTATGAATGAAGCCTCATGGCTTGTATGTATAGACCCATAAGTCTAGCATACGTTTAAAAATAAGTGAACCTAAGATGTATGTAATGAAATGATGTAACCCTAGAAAGGTTAAGTAATAGTGTAAAACACACTAAATGGACAAGTGCATTGGCATACAATGAAATGAATATTATGTAATGAAATGATGAAACCCTAGAAGGGTTGAGTAAGAGTGTGAAACACACTAAATGGCCAAGTGTATTGGCATATGATGAAATGAACATTCACGTAATAAGGGGTGAGTAATTATGAAGAGCAATGTGCTAAAGTTAATGAATGTGGTGACAACATGATAAGAGGCTAATGTAAAAGATGAGAGCAATCTCAAATGAGCCTAAGTAAATTTTACCAAAACGTACCCACCTATGAGAGTGTAAAGTTAATGAATAGACCAGTCTCTATGAACACTCTAATGAAAGTATTGAGAATAATGTATTCTTAATACTAATGATGAGATGAGAAATCGTCTATTGAGCTATGATGTCCTCATACTAGAAGCCAGCTTCCATGACGTATGAGTTGAATGAAATGGAACTTTATACTTAGCACCGATAGACTAGCTATGAGCAGTGATGCCTTCTTTCGGGAAGGGCAGAGGTTCATGTAACTCTCATGAGATGAAACTATCCGGCATGCCGGGTATGGGTCTCCTTATATCTCCTAGTCTTCGAACCTATACTGTCAATATAGGGATCTGGCGGGGTTCAATTCCCATGTACGCTAACATGTTTTGGGTCACTTTGGCCGGTGATTCCACTTCTTTTTGATGTGGGGGAGACACTGGATTTCATGATGCTCACATGATCTATGTCGGTTAAAGTTAAAGTTCCCAATGAATGAATGAGGCCAGCCTCAAATGATGCAGATAATGAAATGAACGATACCAAATGTGTTAGGATAGGATAATCAAGAGGTGAGCTAGACTCAAGTAATGACAATAGGTTATTCTTGATCATTGCACAACAAACCCGATGAGAGTCTTAAAATACATCGTAGGTATAGCTCGTGTTTACACTAGCTTATGAATGAATGAAATGAAGTACGTATGAATGAATGAAGCAGACTCTGTGTTTGTTAAAGAAGACTCCCTAGTTTAGGTCCCATATGTTGAGCTCTTAATGTCAAGTCCATGATTCCAAGGTCTCATGGCATATGAATGAATTATATGAAAGATGTTATGTGCTATATGCAACATGATATGTGCTATGTGTAAGATGTTATGTGATGTGTGCAATATGATATGTGTGATGATGCATGTTACTCTCATTGCATGACTTTCCTAATCCAAATTTGGAAAGCTCACTGACTTTCCTAATCCAAATTTAGAAAGCTCAATAACTTTCCTAATCCCAATTTGGCAAGTCCACTGACTTGACTTTCCATAATCATGTTGTTAGGAAAGAGCTATTCTTACTCATGCATGTCCTTGGTGTGTGCTTGCATATACCCATACTTAGTACAAGTGTGTACTAATCCCATACAATATCTACTTTTAGGTGCAGGCACAGGTGGACATTAGAGCTTACAGTACGATGTTGCAGCTATCCGGACGTGGAACATTCATCCGGATTTGATAGGCCCTCATGCTTTCGATGACGCTTGCCCATTATATTCTAGCTTAGATATAGGTTTGAGTTAGTGGAGTATGTTCCACTAATGTTTCTTTCTCATCTTATTTCAGATATTGTATTGGTGCCATTTTGGCAAGTATACACTTAATGCAGTATGGATATATTTCTTTCATTTGATGATCATAATATTAGATGGTTGATTGTGAACGTTTATGAGTTTAAGTAGAATGTCTTACATGAATGTTAAGTAACAAAAAGTTCAAATTTTCCGCTAAAATTAACCTAGATGAAGTAACGATGACGTATTTAGGCTTGTCTGCGACCTCTGAGAGGTCAACGACGCCGGTCTCATCTGGGGTCTAGATTCTGGTCGTGACAGATGCGAAGGTGCTGAATGATAAAGGGGTTATGAATTGGTTGGTGACAGTCGAGCGGAGAGTTCTTACAGCAAGACTGAACACAGTCAATGATGTGCATGGCTTGTTTACCCGCCACAGGCTCAAGTGGCTGGCGAGGTGTGTGAGGTCCTACAGTGAGGAGATTATGCGAGATTTCTACGCATCATATGTTATGAATCTCAGAGGTGCTTTGGACAGGCGGGTGAAACCTTCCAAACCCGACCCACTCACAAAGGTGTTATTTAGTGGCTTTTGGGTGGATATTTCTCGCACTACCATCTGTCGCTTTCTGTACGGTGTGCCTACGGGTACTACGTGGGATCCCCTTACTCCAGAGTTCGATTACAGGTGGGGTTTGGTCAGGAGTGGCCAATTTCAGATGACAAAAGAGATGAGAGAGTCCACCAAGAGGTGGCTTGCATAACATCTGTCCGTTGATGGTGAGGGATCAGATTGTGTGTTATACCCCAGAGGCCTTATCAAGAAGGCCAACCTCACCTTCGCAGCCAAGTTCTTCTGGCTGTTAGTCCGTCACCTCTTATCCCCCACGGTAGCATATAACATCCTTACTTCGGATAGAACGGTCATGGTAGCAGCACTGGTAGCCGGGTTTTAGATTGACTTCGCAAAGTAGTTGATCTCCGTGATACATGAGAGGGCTTTTAAGCACTCTACTACTTACCCGTTTGCCTATATGATTTTTCAGTTATATAGGGTTGCTGGAGTGCCCATTTGGCATTGTGACGTCCTCCGTACACCGACTGAGACTGTAGATATAGGTCTCGTCATTGATGAGGCCAATGTGGCGGCACCACAGAGAGGCCCCCGAGTTAATTTGCAGCCCCTGAGTGAGAACTTAGCGGAGATGGTAGAGTTAGCCCAAGGGGATGATCCTGCCGCTTCAAAGCCCACTGATACCACCCCGGTCTAGTCTGCCCCTTGCACTAGTAGGGCACCCAGTTCCTCCCGGTCTACTCCTCCATCAGCAACACTGGTCTCGGTTGCTAGGGTCTAGAAGTTAGAGGCCCAGATGGCCACCTTGTTGCATCATATCCAGCCTTGGATGCAGAAATCTATTGCCGAGGCTGAGGACCGGATTGAGAAGAGGGTGGCTTAGTAGACAAAGCAGAAGATTCAGGCAGTCCACCAACGCCTCGATGCATTTGAGTTGCGAGTTCTAGCACGGCCAACCCCCACAATTGATTTGATGACTCTTCAGGAAGCTGTGGCGAGTCTACGGGCAGATGTAGACAACATACTTGAGATGAGAGGACCCAAGCCTGAGACTGCACCTGTGGAGCTAGCGGAGGACACGGTGCTTGCTACACTATTCACTACCTCGACTGCACCGCCGCCTGAGCCACGTGAGCATGCCAAGAGGCACCGTTCCAGCTGTACCACTGAGGGTGAGGATGATCGTGCAAGGAAGAAGGAGCGGACGGATCTTGAGGCTGCCAAGAGAGCCTCTCTGGTTGATGAGGAGACCCGTCAAATGAGGGCTCGAGAGTTGGCTGTTGGGAATCTAGTTCCAGATTGGAGGCTGTTGAGAGGAGCACCACTGAGGGTGTAGATATTGTTGTGGACACCACTGAGGGTGTCCCTACTATTGAGAACCCGCCTTCTTGTTGATCATCGGCGCTATGCGCCTCAAGTTTGCTTCAGCTACCACCTTGCATTTATATTTCTTATGCATTGGGGACAATTGCATGCTTTTTTTGTTGGGGGTGGGGTAAATGGAAAGTGAGTGATAGGATGAAGTCTGAGTAGCCCAACTCACGATCCTCTCTTAGGGATTTTCTTCCCTATGTTCTTTTGCCCCAAGAGACTACTTACATTACTGTTGAACCAGAATGTCCTAACTTGTACAAAGTATGAAAGTGAAATATGAAGCATGATGGCTAAACCTAAATGATATCCCGTTCTAAGAGAATGCTTGCATGAATAGGTATAATGAATGTTGAACGTGTTGGCTCAAATTATGACATAGAGATGCACCACTGCATGACCCTCATTCTAACACTCAAATTTGGTGCTCGATAATCTGATAGGGTAACGAGGTGGCAAGAGAGTGTGAGGAAATTTAATTGTTCCACTGTTGGTACGTAGCTAGAACTTGCCCGGTTAGTCCCGCAAAAGGAATCTGTGTTAGACATTTAGGAAAGGATCATAGGCCCTTGTTCAAATTAGCCAACATCTAGCCTAAAGTAAAGTGAACCAAATGAATAATAGACCTTTCTTTTCTTCACCAACTCAACTTCCCTGGGTATAATATGTTGGCACGGGTCCCTCCTTGGACATGTGCACCTCAACTTAGGCCAAAAGCATAAGTTGAGGTGGCTAATGAAGAAATTGACCTCTTCTTGGACCTGACCCAACCTTGGGTAATGTGTACCTCGACTCATGGCAAAGCCATAAGTTGAGGGTGGCTATTATGAGTGATGATCCAAAAAGTGTGTATGAAAATAATAATGTGGAAAATAAAAGAAAAAGTGAACAAGAGAAGTGACTCAGTCAATAACATCAATTGAATAGAAAAAATAAAAAAAGAAGAAGAGAAAGAGAGTGTTGAACAAAAAGAAGTAAGAGTCACTTCCATAAAAGAGAAAGAAAGGAGAAAACAAGGCAAAGATGTCAAGAAAAGAAAAAGTAGGGCATAGAGATAATGAAAGGGGTAGGAGTCTTAGCCGTAATGTCCAGGAGGGAAACAAGTCACTAAAAAGTACCCATATGTACCATACCTGACCCTGAGCCTACGTTACAAGTCAAGAAAGTCCTATCTTGATCCTAAGAGTCTAATATGGTGAACTTAAGCAGTGAAAATAAGGGCAAGCCTATGGCGAAAAGTACCAACTAGGTGTGAATTTGTTTTGAGCATGAGTGTTGAATAATGATCCTTATACTCAAAGTTAAAATCACTATGTGAAAAAAGAGGATATCTTTTGAAGTGAGGGCACTAGTTGCAATATTGGAAAGTTGGTACCTTGGCGAGAGACAAAAGAATAGAGGTATCGGTGCATGGTGAGTCTGTGACATCGTCTGATCCACATGAGTAAGACTGTCAAACCTAAGAGTAGAAACATGCACTAAAGCAATGAAAAAGTTGGTATTGATAGCCATGTGATTGCGAAAGCTTAGAAGAGGATACTTGTTTACAAAGTGATTTCACGATACTTTCAATGCTTTTTCCTTAAGATTGGTGTGTGTCTAGAGTCTTTTTGTAGTAATTTTAATATGTTTTAATCTTTGTTTTGCATGAAAGCTGTCCAAAACCAAAACGCAGAAGGCTGTGGAGATTTAGTGCAGAGGTGACCCACAAAGGCCATCGACGGTCCATTGTCCCATCGACGGTCCGTCGTCCCATCGAGGGACCATAGATGGAACCGTCGATTGAAGGTTCAGGTATCTGGAAGCAACTCGGGGAATTCTGAACAAGTGTAGGGCTATGAAAGTATCGACGATCGATGATCGACGGACCATCGATTGATCGATGGAACGTCCTTTTAAATCGTTGATTCTATCAGAGAATGTCCCGGTACCCGATGTTGAAGAAAAGCTAAGTATGAAACGACGAGAAGCATGAATGGACCGTGATGTTGGTCCGTCTATTGGATCAGAGAAGATGCTAGTTGAAGGATAAAAAAAGATGCTAAGTCTGTACTTACGGAGGCAGTCGACGGTCCGTCGTTTCATCGACAGACGGTCTGTGGGGTTCGTCGATTGAAGCCGTAATTTTGGATAAACTTTCCTTATTTGCATTCCTTTTATTTTAGGATAATGTTTTTATAAGTAGGGTGTAAACCTCATTTTTTGGGTTGGATTCGATTACTATTTTCTTAGTTTGTTCTTGGAGATTTGTTTTTGCAACTTGGGCATTAATTCAAGTTTACAGATTTGGTTTTCAACATATTTTCATGATTTTAAGTTGAATTTCTGGATTTTCTTCGAAGTTGTCAAAGTAAGTTCATGATTTATTATTTACCAACTATGTATTGTGTTCTTCTATGCATGGGTAACTAAATGCACAACTAGGGTTGTGGGAACCATGGGTGATTAACAAAGTAAACCTAGCTAAATAACAATTCTCAAATAGGTTATTGCATGCATTGATAATTCTTTCGCTTAGAAGTCATGTTAACAAGTGCACGCGTTAGAACTCACCTTATTTCTACTTGCCGGACCAAGGGTGTACTTAATAGGAAAGAATTATCAACATAGATTTAGTGGATACTATCTTATAGGCTAGATTCGATTGGTGTGAAGTAATAACTAAGCCATACGTTGAATATGATGCTTAATATGAAGTAAAGGTAAGGGTTAGTAACTTAGACACACTTTGCCGGACAAAGGTACGACCAAGGTACGGGGTGAAACTCTTTAAATGCCGGACCAAGGATTTAGAGATACCTAACTTATCACTTTGCATGCAAAACACTAGGGAAGAATTTTTATTGCTAGGATTATGGCGTTATGAACCTATGGGGAACACTTACACCCTAGTTTCTCTCACAACTTGATAAACCCTAAAGATTCACTCCTCTCACTCACTCACTCGACTTAGAAATATTACAATATATTTGTTTCACAACCCCCCCCCCCCTTTAATTGCATGTTTTCGGAAAGGACTTCACTAAATAGAAGTAATTGTATATTGAAGTTAACTCTAAACTATTTTCCTTGTGGGATTGACCCCAACCTACTAGTTGGGTTCTTTACTTGATACGACCGCTTATACTTCTTTAGTGTGGTATAATTTGAGCGTATCATGAACTTAAACTAGTAAAACATTAAAAAAATATACATATTAGTCCTACATGGCTTGTTTCTCCTATTTCTTCTTCTACTTCTTCTCTTGATCATCAAATTTATATATTTAGTAAGAAATTGCAACATCAGTACTTCGAGATATCATCTAGTATTATAATAAATAAATTTATATATTTAGTGATAGATTGCAACATCAGTACTTCAAGATATCATCCAGAATTATAACAAATGAATTTTTAAAAATAAAGAAAAGATGATGATGTGAAAGAAATTGAAGATAGTTGTGTTCCTTTGCCTCATATACTCGAGTCAAAGGAACATTTTCCAACTCAATCTCTTTTACATTTTCAACTAATCATATATTTATTTATTTCCAAAACCCTAGGCCCGCCTACGTGGCACCACCACGAATAAGCATTCCCTTTCAATTTATTTATTTCCAAAATTAGTCTTTCTCTTTCATGAAAAGTTGTGATTTTTATGAAAAGTTCTTACTTTTATTGAGAAGTTTTGACTTTTAGAATGCGACTTTCATGAAAGGTTGTGACATTTTTGAAAAGTTGTGACGTTTCCAACGAGTTATGATCTTTCCAGTAAGACATAATTATAATTTGTTTATACTATCCTTTGTAGTCTATAAATAGAGGGATTTCCTCTCATTTTAAAATAACAAAAATTCTGAACTTCTTCTTCTTCTTCTGCATAAGTTAAATATTTGATTCAAAACTTCTTCTTCGTTGTCTTCTTCTGCACAATTAAATATTTGTGGATTTTTGCTACTTTTGAATGACTCACTAACAAGGAGACACTCTGCATTCAGTGGGCTCAATTTTTTCTATTTGTTTCATTCCTCTGTCACAATTCCTGATATGTTTTTTTACAATCACTAATTTATGTTTATGATATTAATTATTGTTTTTGACTACATATTTTAAACTTTGTTGTTTATGTTTCTGTAAAATTATTGTTATAAGTATTTGTTAGTATAAAATCTATGCAAATCTTATTGTGCAGATTCACAAATAACTTTTTACAAAATGCATTTATTTACAACATTCTGGAATGAAATATTTTCTTCTCCAAGAGATCAAGACTAAAATTTTATATGATTTTTTTATTGTAATAACAATGTCAATATTAAAAGGAGCAAAAAAATAGAAAGTCAAATGATAGAATTCAAACTAGCAATTAATTATAATTATATGATATACAATAATGACTATTCTGTAACACTGAAGTACTTCTTTTAAACTTTTTTTCCACTTCCCTTACGTCTATTTCATCCTTTTCAAGGATCCTTAATGTTTTTTTTGCGTACAACTTCAATTCCAATACGCTATCATAACTATATTACATATCGAATTTGGATTTTGGAAGAATACATTTTAATTTTAAAACACATAATGACTACATATTACTTATTCGTATATCACATGATTATGCAACGTTTGTTCTTGATAAAACATTAGTTATATATATATTTTGAAAGTAATTGATAGTGTTATACCAATAAAATTTGCAACGAAGAAAATTGAGAAAATATTTATTTGACTCTCTAATAAAAAACAATATATAACCATGGTAAAATAAAATTATGTAAACTAGGACAAAATAGTGTTATGATTTATAATTTCACCTTTTCTTTTAATATAACAAATGGTAAACTAGAATTGAATAATATTTCATGAGAGGTTGTATTTTTTATGGAAAGTTGTGACTTTTATTGAAAAGTTGTGACTTTATGAAGAGTTGCGCCATTTATGAAAGGTTGTAACATTTATGAAATATTGTGACCTCTCTGAAAAGTCGTGAATTTTTTGAACAGTTGTGACTTTTAGAAGAGTTGTGACTTTTCGAAGAGTGGTGACATTTTAAGTAAGGCACAATTAGGATTACTTTGAAATCCCTTACTTTGAAACTTATCTCTACCCTTTGTTGGCTATAAATAGAGGGGTTTCCTCTCATTTTAAAATAACTAAAATTCTGAAATTCTTCTTCTACACAGTTAAATATTTGATCCAGAACTTCTTCTTTGTACAATTAAATATATGTGTATTTTGCTCCCGCACACTCTACATTCGTTGGGCTCGATTTTTCTTTTCTTTTTTGTTTCATTCGCTTGTTACAAATGCTGGTATGTATTTTTGTACAATCATTAATTTATGATAATAATATTTATTGTTGTTTATTACTACATGTTTTAAACTTTCTTGTTTATGTTATTGTAAAGTTATTGTTATAAGTATTTGTTAGTACAAACTATATGTAAATCCAACTATGCATCTTCGCAAATAACTTTTTACAGAATACATTTATTTACAATATTCTCCAAAGAAATCTTTTCTTCTCCAAGAGATCAAGCCTAAAGATTTATATGATTTTTGTTGTTGTCATAATAATGTTAATATTAATAGGGCTAAAAAAATAGAAAGTCAAATGATAGAATTAAAACTAGCAATTAATTGTAATTATATTATACACAATGATGCCTATTCACTCACACCGAAGTATTCTTTTTGAACTTTTTCTCCATTATCCCTTACTTTTGTTTCCTACTTTTCAAGGATCCTAAATTTTTTTTTTCTTGTGCACAACTTTAATTCCAAAACACTATCATACCTATATTACATAACAAATTTTGATTTAACGAAATTTGCAAAGAAAAAAATTGAGAAAATATTTATTTGACTCTCTAATTAAAGACACTATGTAACACGGTAAAATATAATTACGTAAACAAGGAGAAAATAGTGTTATGATTTGTAATTTTGCCTTTTCTTTTAATAACACAAATGGTAAACTAGAATTGAATAGCCTATATACTCTTAAAAACATATTTATATAAAAATACTATAACATAAAAATACAAGAAAAGTTTTGTTCTAATAAATTTTAAAGAAGAATAAACGCTGACCATTTACTAGTTCTTTATATTATCAAAGACCATATAAAGAGTTTATGTTCGCATCCCACAAACGATTTGGGACTACAACAATAATGTTGCAATCTTCGCAAATCATTGATTAATATATATGTCCAAGAAATTCTCGAATACACTTTGCTCCTAAATTGATGCTTTCTTCTTTTCAGATATACAAGAAAGTCTAGAGCTCGAAAGGTAGGTTTTTGGATCTAACATAATTAAATAGACAAAAACAACAACTAGTATGTCCACGTCCAATGTAATATTTTTTGTAACCACTAACATGTAAAATGAGAAGCTAGACTTCTAGGAGTACGTGGCAAGAAAAGAGATAAGATGCCCTCGGGACTTAGGAGAGGAAAACAAAATAGTACAATAATATCTCAAGTCAATGACGTGGATAAGAAGACAAGAGGGGGACAAGGTGTTAGGAGATTCACATGCGTGAATGATCGTCATATGGATTTGAGCTCTATAGGAATTGGGTTGAAATTATTAGATGGAACCACCACATGGTCCTATATCACGTGAAAACAGATGGAGAACATGAAACATGTAAAGATAAGACACTTGAGCCTAACGCGCGCAACCCTCAAAAAGCTCGTGGGGGATGATTGCTCAAGTCCATATAAGCAGACCATCAATTCATTCTCCAACCAATGTGGAATCTAGACCATTCTTACAACACCACATAAGTATCATGAAACGTTAAGTAGATTAGGGATCAGGACAATAATATTTACAATTATATTTCACTTTCTCCAAGTATATCCTATTTCTTCTTCTACTTCTGTCACGACCCACACCGTTGTGATTGACCCCCACACTACTACTCGGTGGAAGAACCACTACTAGTAACAAACCAAAGTAATATATCTAGATACTAAAGCATTTACGTTATGGAAGCAAGTTAAATAACTAAAGACAAGATTTCATAACTAAATAAAGATCTAATGTATAACTAACAATGTGGAAGATAACCTAGAATCTAAAATTCAATGTACCAAAACTAGAAACGAGAACCAAATGTAAAAAAAAAATCTATTGAACTATATTACTAACTAAAACAAGGTCTATGTCTGAAGATGATGGACATAAACTAAAGAGAATTACATGACAGCCCGAACAATAATAGTTCTAAGTATATAGGAAATTCACCTTGTCCAACTACCACCTATTTTCTCTTCTACTTCTTCTCTTGATAATCAAATTGCTATATTTGGTGAGGGATTTCATCATCGTTACTTCAAGATATTATCCAACATTATTTTTTCAAAAAAGAAAAGGTGTTGATATTAAGAAACTTGAGGATGTTAGTGTTTCTTTGCCTCATAAACCAGAGTCAAAGGAATATTTCCCGACTTAACCTCACTAGCATCTTCACCTAATTCTTCATATTACACAAGACCATATAAGGAGTTCATATTCCCATCTCACAAACGATGTGGGACTCAAACAATGCAATCTTCACAAATCATTGATTAGTATATATGTCCAGTGAAATTCTCGAATACACTTTCCTCCTCAGACGATACTTGCGTCTTTCTAGATCTATAAGAAAGGCTAGGGCATGAAAAGAAAATTTTATTCTTAATAATATACGGAACTTATGTTTCAAATTGGAGCTTTTTGGCATATATTTGAGTGTTATATTTTAAAGAACTAAAAGACATTCAGACAAACGTGACCGAAATTTTAGCTCATACATAAATTTTCACTTTAACTTGGTCACAAGTAAAATCTATGACCACCAACTTTGAATATGCACAACTAAGCAGTTAAATTTTTTAAAAATTGAACAGGTGGACCTATGAGTCCTACGTGAAAAAACATACATAGGATGACACGTAAAAACTGTTTGGTCATGTAGGACGCACACGTCTCCTTGTTCAGCTTTATACTGTATAATGTCTATTTTTGTACACCAAAACTTCGAAGGCGTAATACAAATTAAAAAGAATATTTATCTATTATACCTTTAAATTTTAATCAATGTTTATACGCCCTTCAAAAAATGTTTAAGTTAGCATAAGTTAGATAAAACTTTTGTAAAACAATATTAAATCAGAATTGTCTAATATAGGCCTTAGCAAGCAAAGTGATATGATATTTGATTTTTACAAGGTCACAATTAAAAAGAAATGTGAATAAAACCAGAATTTTCAAAATCTAGTAGCGTACGTCAGAATTGTGAAGTTTTTCCCCACACAAATAAACTTGCAACCAAAAATCAAATTTTCATTTCGTATTTTTTTACTCTTTTTGGAGTGACATGTTTTTTGTTTTTCTATAAACATGTTTTAAGGTTAATATTTGGCTACATAATTAGATCAAATCTGACTAAATATTAGATTGATTACTTAGGGTTTTGCCAAAATTGACTCGGTTACAAATAACAAAGTAACAGATAGTACTTCTTTCTTTTGAATTTATGTGTATTTAATTATCTTTTAGAGAACCATAGTCACTAATAGTTTTATTTGCATTGATAATTATTATGGAGTATCATTATTTTTATATACTTTATAAATATATGAAAAATAATATTTTCTTAAAGAAAAGATGAAGATATTCGAGGGACTGAGGATGACAGTTTTCCTTTGCATCACCAAAGTCAAAGGAACATTTTCTGAATCAATATCTTTTACATAATAAACTAATTCTTTATATTATTGAAGACCATATAAAGAGTCCATATTCCCATCCCACAAACGATGTGGAACTCCAACAATAATGTTGCGGTCTTCGCAAATCATTGATTACTATGTATGTCCATGAAATATATTCTCAAAAACACCTTCCTCCTCAATAGGTGCGTGCTTCTTTCCAAATCTACAAGAAAGGTTAGAGCATGAAAGGAAAGTTTTTGGATCAAACATAATTAAATAGACAATAACTTCCACTAGTATATCAAGTCCAATATAATATTTTTTGTAACCACTACCATGTAAAATGAGAAGTAAGACTTCTAGGAGTACGTTGAAATAAAAGAGATAAGATGCCCCCGGGACTCGACAGAGGAAGATAAAATAGTTCAACCAGATCTCAAGCCAACTACATGGACAAGAAGACAAGGGGAGACAAGGTGTTACGAGATTCAGCTGGGCGGATGAGCCTCATATAGATATGAGATCTATAGGATTATTGATTGACATTAATAAATGGAACCACCACATGGTCCTATATCACATGAAAACAGAACGAGAATATGAAAAGTGTAAGGATATGACACTCGAGCCTTAACGACAACCCCAAAAACTTAGTTTGTGAGGGGATGATTACTCAAGAACATATAAGCAAACCATGAATTCATTTCTCCAACGATTGTGGAATCTATCCCATTCTAATAAAACTACATAAGTATCCTGAAACTCAAGGTAGATTAGGGATCGGGACAATAATAGTTCCAAATATATAGGAAATTCACTTTGTCCATGTATCTCCTATATCTTCTTCTATTTCTTCTCTTGATCATCCAATTTATATATTTAGTGATAAATTGCAACTTCAGTACCTCAATATATCATCCAGTATGATAAACATATTTTCACACACTAGCATAATAATAAATAGAAAATACAATAATCGACCTGATGTTTTTCTGTCGGTAACAATATGCACAATAATGAATAGAAAATATAATTCGAATTCGTTTTGAATACTATGAATGGGAAGTGACTCCGGAATACATATAAAAACATAGTGAAAGTGTTACAAATGGATATATATGAATAACATAATACATGAAAATGAATGTCAGACCCCGAGACTACACCCTGGGCAGAACTTACACTCGAGAATCATTGTTGGATCCAAGCTAACCATTGTAATATCTTACTACTTAGTGAAAGACTTAACTTAGAAAATACAAACCTATCTAATAAACTAGAATGTTATAAAGAAAACATTCAACTAGCCAATAAGGAATCCTTAAGTCTTAAAACAAATAACTGAATTGAATAAGACTAAAGAACTAATAACGTTTAACTGTGTATAAAACCTATAATAACTATGTGGGATGTCGGGACAAACCCCCGATCATCCTAAACAACTCAAATGGTGAAGCAATAAAAGGGGATACTCTAGGATGAAATGAGCTCACCTACCGACTCTGAGAAGCTCAACTGGATCAATGAGTCGATGGATGTTGATCTTGATTACCTGTATCTACGTCATAAAATGATGAAGGCCAAATGTCACTACATCTAATGTACAAGCATGTGACGGGAAAATTGAACATGACATAGGCTTGAAATAAACTTTTAAAGAATCACTTACCTCAGCTTTAGTAAACTCATGGATACTCAAGTCAATGCATAAATAATCAACAGTAACGATGCAGTTTAAATAAAGCATTTAAAATAGTAAGTTACAACTCAATATACATACATAGTAAAGAAATATAATTCAACGGGAGTTTCTGTAACTGACAGCAATCACTATGAGTTAAAGTGATGATACAACGTCTCTGCCATGCTGCAAGAACAATCCTATAATTTGTCGGGATATAGAAGGTCTCAACTAAGTGGATCAACTACTCTATGATAAAAATCCCTAAGAAATCATCTAAAAAGTATGACCCTTTCTGTCCACGATAGTTGCATGTTCATGGAGACATTGAGTTCTTATGAACTCGTCCACATACCAGTGCTCAATACTACTCCCAAAATATACTCAGGTCACATGTTTCAAAACAAAACTCATTCTATGATTTGAGGTAATTACTCAAAAAGTTTATCTCTTAAAAGAGATGGAACTCAAAACTGCTCATGAAAACTCATAGAAAATCGGTGTTTCCTCTTATCTTAAATGTGAAAACATTTGTTCTTTTTGATAATTTAGCTCCCGTATATAATTTAAATAAATGAACTTGGCTCTACTTTTTCGCCAATTCAAGGCTTAAGTCTTCTAAAACAAGTTAAAAACGATTTCGTAAGACTTTTGAAAGACTCTTAGAACTCTCTTGACTTGTCTCTTAGCTCTACCTAGAATTTGATTTATGGATTCAAGGTTCATGATCTCGTGTTATAGATAATCTCATGATGTTTATACATATCTTAGAGTGTAGAAATAAACTTGGATACATAGGTACGAATCAAGGAAACTCAAACGGGATGAAATGGGAAATGGTAGAAGACTTGGTGTCCTTGGCACTTTCAGTGGCACGGGGTGCCAGAGGGCAAACTTCCGATGTTGGGTTGAAGTGCACTCGCTGGCGCGGCACCCAAATCCACAAACTACATAATTTATTTAGGGCGCTCTGAGTGGCTCGGTGCCCCAGCCCCCTCCCCAATTTTTTGACGAATTTTCTTGCTTGTTTTTCAACTCTTAACTCCCTAGATTCGAATGCTTCCTTCCCCAAACGTTTAGAATCGAATACACAACAAAAATGTGGAAGAATACACTTAAAAAGAACATCAATCTTCATCAATTTAATTCAAGAACTTCTCATCAACATCAAAAAATCAGGAACCCAATAGAATTCTAACAAAACCCATTAATAATTCAATTTATATACTTTCAAGAATATAAATTCGCGAAATTGAATCATTTTTTGGTTTGCACGTGAACTAACCCAACACTATATGATCCTACATACCTCGTAGGATTGGATCCTTGGTTAAACTTAGCTTCAAGAATGTGACGAATCCTTGCTTGTTCTCCTCTTTTCTCCTCTTCTTTTCTCTTTTACTAAAACCCTAACTTTATATTGTAAAGCGTAAAGTGAACCAATTTAGTTTAGACCCCAACATAATTACTAAAAACGAATTTTGGATGGTGAAAAGATCATAATACCCTTCTAAAATTAGATTTTGTTTTTCCTTATCCAAACAACACAATGTTGAATGGTCCTATCTCCCTCATATGAACTTGAAATCGAGAAAACTCAGCGCCTTGGAAAGATCATTCAAAGATCTTTCCTACGGTATCTCGTAGAACACATAAGTCATCTTTATCTAGGAGTTATGGTAGTTTCAAGTTGACCCAAAACTCATATGTAGCTTAACTTTGTCAAACATTTTAAGTTTGATTATTTTTTTTTGAAAAAAAAAATGATTTCTTCTAATTCTAGTTCTTTCAAATAGCGAAGTGTTACAATAAAAATCCTTCTTATGAATATAGGAGGCTTTGAAAATTGACTGTGATTTTTTCATCGCAACTTTTAACGCGCAACTTTTTTTTTATATGAAACTAGTTAATAAGAACACTAGTTTCCAAAAAAAAAAAAGTAACACCTGAAACTGACAGAAAAATATTAAATAATGACATAACAAAATGATGCAGAGAAAAGTAACACTCAACAACAATAAACTTGATAGCAACAACAACAGAGTAGCTTTGAAATCACAATTTGTTCACCAAACATAATAAATCCTAAATAGAACAAATTTGTAACAATTATTTCTGGAACAATTATCATCCCTCAATTAGAAAATCTATCAATATATATAAAGATAGATAAAAAAAAAATTATGTGGAACCTCTCAACTGCCAAGGATCCTATTTATATTTTTTGTGGTTTTTTGACATCTTTTTCTATTTTCTTCAATTATTTTATTTTATAAAATCATCTCTTTGATTCATATCTCTTCAATTACATAATTTGTTTTAATTAATTTAGTAATGTCTATAACTTCTATACTTTCATAATCATAACCTTCAAATTATTTAATATATAAATTTATAACTTTTCAAAATCACATTTATAAAAGCCAATTTGAGACATATGTGATAATTATTTTATTTGCATTTTTCTTTTTTTTAATCGTTTGTCTCTTTGTTTTTTTTTTCCTGTCTTTTTTGATTTGATTTTGCAGGAGAGAGATCTGTCATAAAGAATACTAAAAATTCTTGCATAGTTTGATTTTACGATGCAAAATGATTTTACATGCATAACATAATTATAATTTTTTTCTATTGTAATAATATATTTCTTTTTATTCTTGATTATACGATCTCATGTTTTTTTCTAGAAAAATGATTTGATTTTTGTGTTTGCATCTCTTTGTAGTTCTAGAGAATATTAATGTTAGACATTCTTGCATAGTTTGATCATGATTTGACATGTTTAATATAATTATCACTTTTTTCTATTGCAACTATTGTAGTTTTTGGGGATCCTTTTTGTTCCTTATTGTAGTTTATAGAGAATATTATTATTTTTATTTTCTTCTTTTCTTTGTAATATTTGGAGAATTTAATTGTGTTATGTTGATAACAAGTTCCTTCGTTTCTTTTTAAACTCATAACTAAATATTCTTTAGACTTTTTACTTGATTAGCTAACTTTATTTTTATGTTTTCTTTTTTGTTGTTGTGGTAAGGTTAACCACTGTATTTTCAGGGCTGAAAATTTTTGAAAATAAAAGTAGAAAAGGTAGCTAATATATCCATGAATGCTATTCAAGAAAGTATGTAGATACAATTCTATAAATTTAAAAAAAAAAGATGATTATGTGAAAGAAATTGAAGATGGCAGTGTTCCTTTGCCTCATATACCAAGGTCAAAGGAACATTTCTCTACTCAATCTCTTTTACATCTTCAACTAATTCTTTATAGTTCTGAAGACCATATAAAGAGTCTATGTTCCCATCTCGCAAACAATGTGGGACTCCAACAATAATGTTGCAATAATTGTAAATCATTAATTACTATATATATGTGTCCAAGAAATTCTTCAATACAATTTCCTCCTAATTCCGTGTTATCTTCTTTCAAGATCTACAAGAAAGGCTAGAGATCGAAAGGAAAGCTTTTTGATCGATCACAATTAAATAGACAAAAACTTCCACTAGTATGCATCGCGTCCAATATAATATTTTTTGTAACCACTAACATGTAAAAATAGAAGAAAGACTTCTAGGACTATGTGGAAAGAAAAGAGATAAGATGTCATCGGGACTCGCCAGAGGAAGAGAAAATAGGAGAAGCGGATCTCAAGGCAACGACATGGACAAGAAGACAAGGGGATACAAGGTTTTAGGAGAATCAGCTTCGCGATTGAGCCTCATATGGATCTGATCTCTATAGGAATATCGTTTGATATTATTAAATAACAAAACCACATGGTCCTATATAACGTGAAAAAAGAATGAAAACATGAAAAATGTAAAGTTATGACACTTGAGCCTAACGTGCAACCCCCAAAAAGCTAGCTCAACAGGGGATTATTTCTAAAGTCCATATGCAACATCTCGCAAATTGAAATAACTAGGAAGAGGTTAAGAATAAGAAATAGTAATTTTTGGAAAGAATGAAAATCTGGATATTTTCTTAAGTTAAGAAAAGTTGAGTTTTGGTCAACTTCAAAAGAAAACATAACTCCTAGCTGATGATGAGTTAGGTGTACTTCAAGATATTGTTGAAAAACTCTAGGAATAATCTTTGCAACGTCGTTGAGTTTGTGCGATTTCGAGTTCGTATGAGTAAGTTATGCCCTTTGGATGTTGGGCTGTTTGGTTAAGGAATTGGCCAATCTTGATTTTAGAAGGGTAATTTGGTCTTTTCCTTACCCAACTTATTAAATTTGTTTTTAATAAATTAATTGGGGTCAAAACTTGTTAGTTCAGTTTATGCTTTTGAAAAATAAGATTTATGGCTTTTGGAGAAAGAATGCAAGAGAATGGAGAAGAGGATAAGCTAGAGTTGCAAAGAATGATCGAATTTGGTGGTGGATTCGCCAAGGAATTGATCCTACACGCTATGTGAGACTTTCATCGCGTTGTCATTGTTCACTCACGCACCAAACATGTTTAGTTTTGCTTTATTCGTCCTAAAAGAGTTTGAAAGTTGATATTCTTGACATTTTTGAATTTGAAGTTCATTCGTTAATTTGGTTGAATTTGGAATTTCTGAGAACTTTATTATGAGTTTTAGAGTTCTTCTGAGTTAGGTTCTTGAGTACATATGCGAGTATCTAAATCTAAAATGAACTGGAGAACAATAGTCGAGTTTAGGTTAATAGGGGCTGGAAAACGAAGAGGGAAAAGTTTGACAAGGAACAAGTACCAGGTCCTTGTTGTGGACCTATTCCCTCAGTAAACATGATCTCCATGTCGCGGTTAGGACGCGGACTCTTCTATCTCAAAATTAAGTTTCACAAGAAATTAATAAAAGATCTCCTCGTTGCGGACTTTTTCCAAGACAATGATTTCGTAACTTTTCTCTGGTTTGGCTATTCAAAATAATTCCTAAGCATTATGAGACCTTTGGTATCAAAAATCATAATCCTTGAATCCATAATTTAATTCAAAGAATGTTAAGATCCAAGCAAAGAAGTTACGAGCCAAGTCAAAGAGTTAAGAGTTAAGTCAAGATAAATTCTTAATGTTTCAAAAGTCTTTCACAAACATTTTATCTTTGTTTTAAGAATTAAGTTTCAACATTAAGCAAAGAGTTCAGATTTTATGTTCATTTATTCAAAGAAGTATATGGGAACTGAGTACTCCCAAAGGTTTTAAAAAGTTTTCACATTTAAATAAGAACAAAAATTGAGATTTCCAAAGAGCCTTTGAGCTAGCTTTCAGAAAAGAGTATATGTTTTCATAGTAAAGTAAGAGGGGAAACTTGATTTTCAAAGTAGACTCTGAGCTATGTTTTTGAGCAGTGATCTCAAATCACAGAAGGAACTGGTATGGGGGAGAGTTGAGACAACTCGCAGCCCCCACAAACCATGTAACCACCATGGGTAGAAAAGGGTCATGCTTTTTAGAACAATCCTTTAGTGCTTTTTAGAGTAGGCTAGTGGATCCACTTAGTAGTTCAGGTTCTATTCTAACGGTAAGTTTTAGGACGACCTTGTCAGCGTGAGGCAAAACGTTGTATAATCATAATAGCTCTTACGTGATGGTTGTCGGTTAGAGAAACTCCCACATAAGTTAATTGTATTTTATTACACAGTTTTATTGTATTTTTTTGCATACATCTCAGTTATATTGTATCTTTGCATACATAAAGAGTTGACATCATGTTTTTAAACATCTTTTCTCTATATTGCTCTTGCTATAAATTGCTTTATACTGAAATGAGTTAAGTCATGTAGAGTTGAGCTGAGCCATGTAAGTTCTTCTGATTTCCATTTAATGTACTAATGCAAGTTTTCCTGCACCGTATTATAATGCAGACGCAGGCAACTAGGATCGACATCCAGCACATCATTGATCCAATGAGCAGTTCAGAGTCTGTTAGTGATCCTCTTTGCATTTCGAAGGACTCCTTTTATTGCTTTCAGCTTATTTTAATTTCATTAAGATGTTGTAGGAATTTTCCCATTATCCATCTGAGTTATTTTTTGAGGCTTTATAGACAATCAGATGTTAGTTCTTAGTCTTTTCATTGTCAATATTCCATGTTGAGACTAGAGGATGGCGTAATGGCAAGTTGAATGTTCTTTTGTAACATTCCACTGTATTATATGAACTTATCTTTATTGAGTGTAAGTCTTCAGTTGAGTAAGTAAGTAACGCCAAGGGTTCGCTTGGGACCAGGAATGGTCTTCAAGTGCCAGTCCCAACCAGGGTGTAAGCTCGGGGTGTGACAAACATGGTATCATAGCACATATTTAAAGAGTCCTAGGGAGTCTATGAAGCAGTGTCTGTGGAGTCCTATTTATCGGTGTGAAGCGCTCCACATCTATAATTAGGAGAGTGTAACACATAAGAAATTTTCTCGCTTCTTTCAGACTCATTTTGTGGTTTAGACTTTAGTCTATAAAAAGTTTCTCTCGAAGTCGTGCCTACGCATTTTTCAATTTGTCGTGCCTCTATGAAGATCAGTTAGAGGTCATCCATCTAGGAGGAATGTTGAACCTCAGGCGACAAGGGGTACCTAATACACCTGAAGTGCAACCCCAATGACAAGTTACTTATGACAAGTTCACAAAGGCAATAAGGATGCTCAATCAAGATGTGACTAATCAGTTTGGCTAACAAAGAGGAGCTAGGTATGAAGTTGTTGATACTTCTAGGATCCAACAGCTATTAAGGATGAATCCTCCAAGATTCACTAGTTCAAACACTACTAAGGATCCAGAGAACTTCATTGAGAAGCTGAAAAAGTTATTCGATGCAATGCCTATTGCTGATACTAAGAGAGTTTAGATAGCTGCATATAAACTGAAGAGTGTTGCTAGGACTTGGTTTGATCAGTAGAAAGAGGGTAGAGATGAGGATGCAACACCTTTAAGTTGGTCTTGTTTTGATTAGGCCTTTTTCAGGTGTTTAATCCTCTAAGAACTTAAGGAGGCTAAGGTACGAGAATTAGCTACACTTAAAGAAGGATTCTCTAAGTGTTCATGAGTATGGACTAAAGATTTCCCAACTATCCCGATATGCTCTAGAGATTTTTGTGGACATGAAGAGTATGCTGAGCTTGTTTTTTGCTGGGATGTCTCGTATATCGATGAAGGAACATAGGGCTTCAATGCTGATGGCAGAAATGAATATTTCGCATTTGATGGTTTATGTGCAGCAGGTTAAGGAATAAAAGGTGATGCATAGAGAATAGTTTAAGAACAAAAGGGCCAAGACAGGGAATGAGTCTGGGTAGCATAAAAGTAAAGCCAATCGGTCATCTTTCCAACACAAATAGAAGGGGCGTGCTCCATCATATGCAAGTGCACATACTCCTAATTACAAAGGTAAGTACAATAATAATAACTTTAGAGTTAATCCTACTTATTCTTAGTGAAGCATGGAAAAAAGGGTAGTAAGCCTTCTACATGCACCAAGTTTGGTAGGAACCATTTAGGTACTTGTCGTGGTTACACTGGTTGTTTCAAGTGTCGTCAGGATGGACATTTCATGCGAGACTATCGGAAGAACAAGCAGGGAAATGGTAATGGGGGTAAAAGAACCCAATCTTCTGTAGTTGCTCGACCAGACAGAGCTGCACCTATATAGGCTACTGCCAGTACTGGCGGGGGAACAAACCGTTTCTATGCTATCAATAGTCGCCAAGAGCAAGAGGAGTCCCCAGATGTTTTCATTGGTATGCTCCAAGTCTTTGACTTTACTGTTTATGCAGATCCTGGAGCGAGTTTATATTTTGTAACTCCTTATGTTTCTATGAACTTTGATGTTATTTGTGAGCAACTTAGAGAACCATTCAGTGTTTCTACACCTGTTGGTCGGTCTATTCTAGCAGAGAGACTCTATCTTGATTGTCCAGTTTTCGTCAATCACCATAGTACCATGGTTGATCTTATTCTGTTAGACATGGTAGATTTCAATGTCATTGTTTGTATGGGCTGGCTTCTAGCCTGTTATGGCCCTGCTTATTGTAGGACACGAGTTGTCAAGTTTAAGTTTCCAAATGAGCCAGTCTTAATGTTGAAAAACAGTTTAGCAATGCCTAAGGGTCATTTTATTTCGTACTTTAAGGCAAGTAAGTAATTTTAAATGGGGTGTGTTTGTCACTTAGTTCGAAATAATGACTCTAGTGTGGAGATACCTCCAATTCACTCAGTTTTAGTAGTAAAAGAGTTTCCAGAAGTCTTCCCAGATGCTCTTCCTAGTGTCTCTCTTGAGAGAAAGATACACTTTGGTATAGATATTCGTCCTGATACTCGTCCTATATCTATTCCGCCATACAGAATGGCACTAGAAGAGTTGAAAGTGCTTATGGAGTAATTTAAAGACCTTTTAGAGAAAGGTTTTATTCTACCAAGTAAATCACCTTGGGGCTGGTCTTATTTGTAAGGAAGAAGGATGGTTTCCTTAGGATGTGTATATATTACCATTAGTGGAACAAGGTTACAACCAAGGACAAGTATACCCTTCCAAGGATTGATAATTTATTCTATCAACTTTAGGGAGACCTCAGGTCTGGCTATAATCAGGTAAGAGTGAGCGAATATAATATTCCAAAGACATTTTTCAGAACCCGATATGGTCATTATGATTTTTTGGTCATGTCGTTTGGTTTGACAAATGCACCAACAACATTCATCGTTGCATGAAAATGAGTAAATTGAAGCACTCCAATTAGCATGACATGCTCATTACCGATCATAACAGAATCTAACAAAGGACGTTATAAAATATCAGTACCTACACTTACACCTGTCTTGGGCACAGTCCTAGCAACACAGGGATTAGCATGAACTTTAGTAGATGAAGCACTCCAGGTCCAGCTATCCCTGTCAAGAACGCCATAATTTGTTGAGCAAACACTGGATCGATAGGGGGAACAACCTTAGTCCCTAGTTTCACCTCTTCCTCTTGCCCATTCTCCTCAATATCTCCAACCTCAACATCCTCTTCTGTCGCCTCATTATGGACTAGTGAAATCCAATTTAAAGGAGCATTGTAAACCGGTATCTCATTCCCAAAAGGCGCTACTTTACTATGACCTCTACTCCTAAATCTTTCTCTACCCCTACATCGACCGCGACCTCTCGCTGCAGGTTCCTCAGCTAGAGCATTAACAAGAGTTGTGGGATGAACACCATTGAACCTTGTGTTAGACATCAGGAGATAGAAGAGTTAAATAGGATATATACCAATTTGACCCAAGTTATAGAACAAAAGGAGACAAGAGAAAAATATAGAGATTTCCAAAAGTCCTATATCCTCTCGAAGAAAAGTGAAGTCATCCCTGTATCGTTCCACGAGACTCTATTAGACTTATTTTGGTATATCCAAATCAACAAACCTAAGATCTGATAACAGCTTTGTGATGAAAAAGACCTCCGTGATTGGCACCCACACTAACACTCCGGTGGGAGACCCACTACTACAAACCAAACTAAGCAACTAAACCATAATTAAGGCAATTAAGTTATGGAAGCAAGTTAATTAACTAAACTAATACAGAATTTAAATACGTAGAATCTTAAAGTCAATGTACCAAAACATCTAACAAGATCCATAAGTTTAAGAAAGAAGGGATACTTTCCCAAACTATTGAACTATTAAACTAATTAGAACAGATATCTAAGTCCAGAAAAGGTGGACATAGACGAAAGAAAATCCCATGGCAGCCTAGAAGAACAGGCGCACCCGTGAATTCGAAAAAATGATAAATGATCTTCTATGCATGGTCTCTCAATAGTCGTGTGAAGATGCCCTGTACTCAACAAAAATAAGAAGCAAATGTAGTATCAATGCACAACCACAATTTACTGGTAGGATCACGATACTATCCCACTAGTGCAACATAAACAAGTCAAACAACATTATAATCACATGCATATATATCATCATATACACCATTATCAAAATGTAAAATCAATAACACATTTCACATTTAGTTGGTCCTCTATCGGATCAAAAACCAAACAGTTAGCATGTCACAACATGGAAATCCAATCACATATTTATTCTGGAATATTTAAATTCGATCAAATATTATGCCAAAACATGGCGATACGATCAAATGTTATTCTAGAATGTGGAAATTTGATCCAAGTTAGTTATGCCGTAATATGACAATACGATCCAATTCACATACCACAATCACAAATAAAAGTACATAATCAAGATCAAACATTTAAGTCTTGATTTCTTGTCAATGATATTTCATCTATCTCATTTACAAAAAGTGTAATCGATATTGCAACATCCATATATATATAAGTATCATAATGAAGGAAGAACAAGCATATATCACACAAATATTGAATTACAACAACCACATACCTCAAAAAAATCTTGAAACCCTAAGAAATTTTATCCTTCCCTTCTTAATTTCGTTCTACTTGTTCTTGGTCTTCAAACAATCACAATAATACAAGAACCAACAAACAATCACTAGTTACCCGAAACTATAACAATTATATGAACCCTAGAACAAACTCATGATCCCAACTAACCAATATAGGGTTGTCTCAACCATAGAATCCATAAAAAAAAACCTTCCCCACACTTATTCACCCATTCTACTACGTTCTACGGATCGAAAAACAGACTTGAGGAGTGAAAAGCTTGCCTTTAGTCTTAAGAATAGTGAAAAATGAGTAGAAATCACCTGGGGTCATTCGTTAACTCTAAAAGTTTAAAAGTGTCAAATAAGGTCTTTTAAAGGTTTATTAACGACATTATGTCACATCTGGCCTGCCACAGATACCCTAACCCTGCTGTAGCAGCGGCGCCAAAGCGACATAAAGTCCCGGCAGACAATATTTTCAGACCACTTAGTTATTTGTCTTTTATATTCGATTTGAAGTTCAGTCGCACCCACCACAGCGCCCCTTATCCCACTGTAGTGGCCTCGCCAGAGCAACAAAACACCCTCCAAAGCAACACAAATGGAACACATAGAGCTATTTGAACAATTCCAAAATTCCCATTTCGCAACACACTTCTAACCCACGATGCTTAGAAAATACACTTTACGCTATGTTCGATTCCTTGAGATCTACTCACCAAAATTAAATTAAGTAAAGTCATACGGGTTAGTTAATAAGTTATCTAACACCTTATGCAATCCAAATCATAAATGATTCACCTGATTCTTACGAGATTTCCCTATATATCAATGACTCTGATTTGCTCCAAATCTTGATAAGGTTGGGAAACTTCAAATACTACAAAAAACGTTATTGCGGCCCCAATATTCCCTTATTGGCATATCAATAACGACGAAAATGGGTCATTACAATAAAGACAAATTTGCCCGTCACTCGTCCCTGAGTGACAAAATTTAGGAAGAATCTAGGCTAAGGAAAGAAAGATGCAGTATCTTATTTGACGAACAATTGAAGATACTTCTCTTGCATGTCCTTCTCGGTCTCCCAAGTATCTTCCTCGACTGGGCGATGCTTCTATTAACCTTCACTAACTAAATCTCCTTGGTGCTCAACATACACACATCACGATCAATAATATAAATAGCTTTCTCCTTATTTTGGATGTTTTTTATAGCACTATTGAGTCCCACTTAATAACATAATCTCCGTCATCATGATATCTTTTCAACGTAGACACATGAAATACCAGATGAACACCAGATTGATTAGGGGGTAGAGCTAATCTATATGCCATCATCCCTACACATTCAACAACCTCAATGGTACAAACATATCAGAGACTTAACTTGCCCTTCTAACAAAATGTCATTACCCCTTTCATGGGTGATACGTTAAGAAGGACGTTCTCTCCGGTCCGAAATTCCATGTTTCTTACCTTATGATTGGCATACTTGTTCTTTCTACCCTTGGCTTCTAAACCTTAGCTTGAATACTTCTAACCTTATCTTGAGCATCCTTCACTAAATCAACCCCTAAAGGTTTCACATTTGTAGCCTCAAACCAACCTATGGGTGATCGACATCCCCTCCCATTAAGTGCCTCAAATGGTGTAATATCTATGTTGGAGTAATAACTATTATTATAAGAAAATTCACACAAAGTTAAGAACATATCTCAATGTCCTCCAAAATCAAACACACATGCTCTCAACATGTCTTCCAATACTTGAATGGTCCTCTTTGATTGTATGTCCGTCTGTGGATGAAAACTTGTACTAAAAGTTAGTTGGGTGCCCAATTCATCATACAATTTCCTCCAAAACATGGAAGTGAATTCGGTACCACGATCTGAGATGATAGAAAGGGGCACTCCATGCAGCCTCAATATCTCTTTCACTTACACCTTAACCAATTGTTCAACATTATAGTCTATCCTTACAAGAATAAAGTGGGTTGACTTAGTCAATCTATCAACACTACCCATGTAGAATCAAACTTCCCGAAGTCATGGGAAAAACAACCACAAAGTCTATGGATATTCTTTCCCACTTCGTGTAATACCTTGTATTTGAAAAAGACAAGATTTCAGCCTTTCAAAAATTGGAGGTGCAACCTACGGTTTCCATCAACAAACTATTGTATAGTGTACGACGCGTGCTATAGTTCCGTTTTCACTAATGTGAACCATCCACAAACCCAGCTCAGAAATCGACTAAGTTTCGGCTCGTGAAATAGACTCACAGACCATAGAACAAACCATGGTCCGTGTTCTGTGACTGTAGATTGAGGTCCCTTTTACCCAGCCTCAAACACGAACCACGATCGACCAGTACAGTCTGTCTATGGACCTACAAATCAAATGTCTTGCCGTTGGTGAAGGTTAGTAGTCATTTAGGGGGAAATTATTGATTGGGTAAACTGTAAATGGACATAACTCTTATCAGAAAATGAATGAGGTGTACCATGACCTATGCTATGATAAATAGTTGAGTCCTCTTTCCAACGTCATTGAGTTTGCTTGAATCCGATCTCCTAGTGTAACATTATGATCGTTTTTGTTAAGCCCTATCGGGCAGACTTGACCTACGACACCAATCTACGGACTGTAGATTGACCTGCAGCTCGTATGGCCTGTTTGTCAATAACTATGACAACAATTAAGTCAGGGGTCTTTTGGTCTTTTCCTATTTCATTGGACCTCTAAGATACGTCATTTAGACCCTAAATTATGAGGTTTTAGTCCGTTTAAGCCTAAAAACATAACTAGAATTTACCCAAGTCAAATCATTAATAAAAACATAGAAAATTAGAACCAAGAAAGGAGAAAAAGGTCAAGTACACTAGTTCAAGAATGCAATAATTTTCCATCAGTTCTACACCCAAATCTAAAGATTTCTCTTTAGAATTCATAATCAAGAATGTGAGATTTCACTATTAGGATCCTTTCGCCCATTAGGTCCTGAAAATTAAGTCAGATTCTTGATTCCCTTATTATGAATGGACCTAGGGTTTCTAGAATTATACCATATCATTATAAATTACCAAGGTGTATGTTCCAAATAATATTATCATGTTATTAGTATATGTATTGCATGAATTCCTAACCCTAACTATGTCTTCCTTTAGTTCTTGAATTACACGTGATAGGTCAAAAATACCAGCCATTCAATTATACATGCCTCAGTTATTAGTGCATTATTATCAGATTAATTGTTGCATGCACAATTTTTATTTTTAGTTTTTACCTATCCAGTACTACAGAAACTTAGTCATAATCTGTTAACCACTTAATTCATTGGGAGTAGCTGAATAACGTGTTGGACTAGGGTTCAGCGTACCCAAATAGTCCCATAACTACTAGCCAGGTAAGTTTTTAGTTCCCTATGTGGGCATCATTTCAATGATCATACCAGCATGCCTCTATACCTCTGGTAAGGTATATTGGGTTCTCTCGGTGGGCGTAAATATTGGACTCCACATTTAGTTCATGTTGTATTATTATCTGTTATTCGTAGCTCCCAAAGTTTAGTCAGATTCTATTGCATTGACAACTTATCATTATATCCAGTATTCAGTTTCCGCATGTTATAAATTGGTCACTTCATTCAATTATCTCAACATTCGGTATTTATATCATGTTAATATTATATCATTGCTTACTTGCTTGTTTACTTATATGTTATTTTAGTTGTACTTTATCCTACATGCTCAATAGTTTTCAAGTACTGACGCATATATGTGCTACATCTTCTCGTGATGTAGGTTCTGGTTCTCAGCATCCATATGATGCTTAGATTGGTTCTCCATCTCCAGTTCAGCAGAATCAGTGGTAATCATCATTCTTTGAGGACAATAGTCATGAGTTTCTTTTGAGTATTTGTAGTCCTTTACTTTTGGTTTTGCTAGACCTAGCTGGGGCTCGTCAAGGCATTTCTAGTCAGTTAGAGGCTACTTTGAGACTTAGATAGATTCAAATTAGTATTGAGTTAGTATATTCCTTGTATTAAACTCGTCACTTTTCATATATCTCAGTTATAGTATATGGGTATCCCCCATCTTTTTATTTTACTTATGATTATAGCTTCCACAGCAGTTTGTTATTAAGTTTATCTTTAGTATGCGCATGCTCATGCCTGTGGTTTAGCTTGGTATCACTTGTGGTTCTTTGTCCCGTTTCCATGTATCTTTGGTAGCTTGGGGGGTGACAAACTTGGTATTAGAGCACTAGGTTTAAATGTCCAAGGATGTGTTAAAAGTTGCACTTATTAGAGTCCCTTTCATTGGTGTAAAGTGCACAATATCTAATGAGAAGGAGGCTACAAAATGTTTTAGGAAAAACATATTCATTTTCTTGTTACTCTTATTATGTGTAAGGTATGATCTAATTCTATTATAATTGGACATTATATGTTTTAGTTATCATGTATTTTCGTAGAGCTTACGTAAGGAATTCTAATGCACGTATGCTAAAGTAGTTACTCTAGTCTAACATTATGAGGTTTCCAATAAATAGTTTTGGAATGTGATTTAGTTTTGGGCTTAGAATATAACCAACAAGAACAATCAGTAGGTTCCAATTCTCACTAATAGAAATGGTGGATCAGTTCTAGCTCGAGTTTGAGATTTGTTAGGATTAATTATCATGAGTTTTTAGGGTCCCTAGTTGGTGAGGACCCTCATATTTTCATTGATAAGGTTAAGAAAATCTTTGGAGTGATGCAAGTGACTGTTAGTGTTAGGGTTGAATTGGCATCCTACCAGCATATGGATGTGACTCACATATGGTTTACCTAATGGAAAGACAACGGGGGCTACTTTGTCTTTTGTAAGTACTTATATAGCAATAAAATTTGGTTTCAGTCCAAAAACTCTCTCAGAACCTTTCTTAGTCTACACTCCAGTAGGTGACCCAGTTATAGCATGACGGGTATACAGAAATTGATCTGTCATAATCTCTCAAAAAGTTACCTCAACAGATCTTGTAGAGTTAGAAATGGTAGACTTCGATGTCATTCTAGGAATGGATTAATTACATTCCTTTTATACCTCAGTTGAATGTAGAACTAGGATTGTTTGTTTTGAGTTTCCATATGAACCACTCTATGGTGTGTGACCGTAGATTGAGGCCCCCTTTACCCAGCCTTTGACATGAACCACGATCGACTTGTATGGTCCGTAGGTAAGACCGTTGGTGAAGTTCAATAGTCAGTTAGGGGAAATTGTTGATTGGATAAAATTGAAATGTGCATATTTCTTAACAATAAAAGAATTAGGTGTCCCATGACCTATGATATGATATATAATTGAATCATCTTTGTTGTCAATCAAAAAACACTCTTAGAACTTTTCTCAGTCTCTACTCCAGTCGGAGACCCAGTTATAGCTAGACAAGAATACAAAAATTGCCATGTTATAGTCTCTCAGAAAGTCACCATAGAAGATCTTGTAGAGTTAGAAATTTTTGACTTCGATGTCATTCGAGGCATGGATTGGTTACATTCCTGTTATGCCTCAGTTTATTGTTGAACTACCATTGTTTGTTTCCATTTTCCAAATGAAGTAATCTTAGAATATAAGGGTAGTATCTTAACGCCTATGGGTTGATTCATCTCTTACCTTAAGGCCTGAAAGATGATCTCTAAGGTTTATCTTTATCATGTAGTTCGAGTCAAGGATTATAATTCTGAAACCCCAACTCTTGAGTAAATTCCTATAGTCAGGGAGTTCCCAAAAGTGTTTTGTGGAAGATCTTTAGGAGTTCCTACCCAAAGGGAAATAAAATTTGGAATAGATCTCCTTCCATATGCCCAACCTATTTCTATTCCTCCTTACAGAATGGCTCCAATTGAGCTTATGAAATTGAAAGAGAGGTTGAAAGACCTTATGTATAAGGGCTTCATCAGACCTAGTACTTACCATGAGGTGCGGCAGTGTAGTTTGTGAAGAGGAAAGATGGTTCTCTCAAAATGTGTATTGACTATAGGTAGTTGAACAAGGTTACAATAAAGAATAAGTATCCCATCCCCAGGATTGATGAGTGAGTTTGTTGACCAACTTCAGGGTGCTATCCATTTCTCAAAGATAGAACTTATATATGGTTATCATCTGCTCAGAGTTAGAGATAGTGACATTGCGACAACAGCCTTCAAAACTCTGTATAGTAATTATGAATTTGTAGTGATGTCATTTGGACAAAGCAATGCTTCAGTAGCTTTCATAGATTTGATGAACAGATTGTGCAAGTAGTACTTGGACTTGTTCATTGTTGTATTTATTGATGATATCCTCATTTACTCTAGGAATGAGGAAGAACATGTGAATCCTTTTAGAGTTGTTTGATTGAGAGCACTATGAAAGTCATCGATATGTATCTAGACCAATACTCAAATTTTCAGGAAAAGAGACACATTCAAACACAATCATAAGGTGGCAATTTTTTTTTTGTAAGGGTTAAAAATCATTAACAATTAAAATAAGGAACCACAAGCTCAAACATCCACAAAACCAGTGAGAAAACACAATATATATCGTAAAACACAATATATATAGAAAATAGCATGAAAAAAATAATGACAAAAGGTGGGCCATCAGAAAAGGTGGGTCTCACCCCACCATAGAAAAGCAATGTTTCTTCAAATATAAGAAAAATATCATAAATTCAATAAAAAGTAAAACATTGTAACGACCCTAAAAATGAAATAGGTCAAACTAGAGCTTCACATGTGTTTCATGAGTTAATAAATTATTATAATAGTATATATTAGCAATAGAAGTCAGTTCGTAATGTTTGGGAGCGTTTGGAAGTCAAATGCCCAAGACGTCCGAAAACTAGTCGAAGTTGAACTAGTGTGTCGTAGTGTTTTGTAGTGAAGTTTTGGGGGATGGGTTGAGAGTGAAATTGAGTGTAAATGGTTCCTATGCGTAGATTTACATGTAAAGGGTCAAAATGTCTGAGAGCGATGCCCCGGGGATCACCCTAAGGGTCCCCGAGGAGGACCCAAACATCGGTCAAGATGTTGGCCAAGGCAGAGTGCAAGGGTAGGATCAGGAGCCCTACACCGCGACGAGCCTGTAGCATGAGTTACACTGCCTCAAAATGTTGAGAGGCAGAATCTGGAGCGTGCTCCGCGACGCGCAGCCAATTCCCAGATTTGGCCGCGATGTTTTTAAGTCAAATTTCAAGTTAAAAAAGGGTCCAAAATGGTGTGGGGGTCTTTTGGGAACTTTGGTGATCATTTGTGGACTGATTTAGGTAATTTTAAACCTCATTTCACACATCATTTTCAACCCTAAAGATCAAATCAAATTTCTCGAAAAATATCTCTCCAAAAACCTCCATTGAAGAAGATTCAAGATCCAAGGAAGAGGGCCAAGTTCTTCACATTTTCTTCACCAACTTCTCATGGGTTTCTTCATATTATGGTATGGTAGTTCATCCTTGACTTTTCTTTTATTCAAGGAGCCCTTTCAAAGAAATTTCAAAAAGGATTTCAAACTTCAAACTTCTTTATTCCTTGACTCCAAGTATGGGTCTTTGCATGAAAATGTTTTATTGATTGAAGTAAGTTTTTCTTAAATTTAAATGATGATTTTAATGTCAAAACCCCAATGGAATCGTGTCTATTCTTTTTATCAACCTTTGGATCATGAAATGGGTTCTGTGAGTATGACTAGATAATGTTAAAGTTATTGTTTCTTGGTGGTTTGATTGAGTTTTAGCTACTTCCCTAAGGGCTATTTTATTTTGGATTATTTTATAAATTGTGAATAGGTGGTAAATGCTTGGATGAAGGGTAAGTTGTTCTATCTTTGATAAGCTATATTGAAGTAATTCTTGAGTGGTATGGTCCACCTTTGGTGGCGGTGTTTACTTGAGTTTATGAAGTTATATGTGTATTGTGAGAATGGCCTTGAAGGCATGATATGTGAAGTGAAGTAATATTTTGATATGTATATGTATAGTATATGTTGGAATTTTGATATGAGTATCTTTAAGGGTTGATATCTAAATGAAGTATGCATTTGATATGTGAAGTATGATAATGTGTCAATTGTGATAACTGTAAGTTGAGCATGTCCAGAAGTCAATGTTATGAATAGTGGTCATTATGTGGAAGTTGTTCTCACGTGTGCTCACACACAGTTGAATACATGAATGAAGTTAATGAATGAAAATGGGGGATTGTAGGGTAGACACTCTTCGTGAGTAGAGATGAAGTGTCTAGACCATCCCAACTATTCCTAAGTATGAAAAAGGGGTATTTTGGGGTGAACACTTTTCGTGAGTTTAGCTGAAGTGTTTAGTATTAACCTCACTATTCCCGATGATCTTTCCAAGGATAGGTTGGAGGTTGGATACCTTTCGTGAGTTGAGAAGGGGTGTTCAATAGTATCTCCTAACCTTTAGTCAATGAATGTTTAAGACTCTATGGGGGAGTTATGCTTAGCACCGAGAGGATTTGAAGAAGGGGTGGGTACACTTCTTGAGTAGAGATGTTGTATCTAATGTACCTCTTGAGATGGGTGCTCTTCGTTTGTAGAGAGTGAGTTACTTAGTACAATCTCCTTATCCCTTAACTGTGCGCCCGCGTACGTGTAGCTATTGGAGAACCTATGTAGAGGCTAAAGAATATGACCCTACCTTAGGCAAGTAGGGATCCCTCATCCGGTAAGGGTAGTACCAGGATTCCATGTCAAGCTCTCATGGTCTATGTCGGTTAAAACTATCCCCCACAATTGTATGCAAATGAAATAAGTCTTCTTATGGGTGTACTACTTAGGGTAGGTGGTGGAATGGGACATTACCTATCCATTGCACAAGTAGACATTTGGAGGTAGTCTTGGTGTGTCCTTATAAGAAATGTATGAATGTGTCATAATATTATGTTAATGAAAGTAATATGACTTTATGTCTAATGTTAAGAAAGCATATTAAAGTTATGTCATGTATGATTAAACTTATGAATGATGAATGTAGTGTATCTAATCTTATGTAATCCTCAAGGAGCACATAGTGGGGGAAGTAGTATGGGATGCTACTCTCACATTGCACTTTGTGTAACTTGTAAGTCCACTTGAGAGGGGTACTTTTGTGAAGTTCTTAAATGCAAGTATGTTTCTCTAGTGTCTTTAGTATGGAGTGTTGATTTGTAAATGAAATGAAGTAAGTCTATCCCTAGTAGTCTTAAGGATCTCTTGTGTAGGTATTGAAGAGGTTTTATGGGCGATCTCCTAATGTCTTACGTATGGGAGCCTTTGGACAACTTAGGATAGGAGTAGTTCATGTGTAAATTTTGTGTTCACTATAAGTATGCGTTTATGTTGGGAAAAATGGATGCTTTGCCTTATGTGCTAAATGATGGTTTTAAATGATGTCTTGTGACTTAATTCATGATGGATTTTATTAAAATATCATGACTTGTATGTTTCAACTAAATTGTCCCTTTTGCATGTTTCTGCATATGCCATACTTAGTACAATGTCTTGTACTAACCCCATACTTTTCTATACTCTATAAGTATAGGTTGGAAGAGAGTTGAAGGTTAGAAGGAAAACTTGGGAAGTTGACTCTCTCAAGACTATGTATGTCCTCATATATTCGAGGGCATAGTCTATGTTTCTTTAGTTTCCTTTTTAAGACTTATTATGTATTTATTTCAATGTAAAGGGCCGTGTCTCTAAGATATTTATGTCGTGTCTTTAAGTTGGCTTGTGACGATAAGGCTATCCTTAGTATTTATAAAAGATGTTTTTCTTATCATTATTTATCGTGAAAAGTTTTAATTTTTGTACTACTTTCCATGTCTTATCTAATGAATGATATCTAAGAGGCTTGTTTAAGACCTTTGAAAGGTCGAGCACGCCTTCTGACGGCCTAAGGGTTTTTCTAACTTCTAGGGTGTAATTGCGGGTTGTTACAAACTTGGTATTATAGCATAAGGTTTTGGGAAATAGTTTAAGGTCCAAAGTCTCACAAGCCACGTCTAGTTGAGTCTTCTTCATCGGTGTGAGTCGCGACACATCTATGGGCGAGAGGCTATAGAACGATAGAAGTTTCACTTTTCTTCATTTCTCTAGTGTCGTGCCTTAGAGTTGAGTTCTATAAGTTCTTTTTTCTCAACCTCTTCTCTTGTGTTTTTAGGACATGAATACGAGAAGCACACCCGCTAGAAGGGAGGAGGGAAAAGTATCTAACGAGAGAGTTCCTCTCCGGAATGAGCAATCCCTTTAGTGGACCAAGAGGAGGTTAATGAAGAGGTTCCCCCTCCGGAACCTCAAGGACCTCAAGTGCCTCAAATGCCTCCAACGCCCGAAGGTCCTCAAGCTCCCTATGTTGAAGGGGATATGAATAATGCGGAGATAACGGTTGCTCTTAAGGTCTTGACCCAACTCATGACGACTCAATCTCATGTTGTCACTAATCATGTGGTTGTCCAAGCTAACCTAGGAGTTGGACCTCAACCCAATGTAAGTACTCCCGCTTCTAGAATCCGCGATTTCATGAGGATGAACCCTCCTACTTTTAAAGGAACTAAGGTGGATGAAGATCCACAAGGCTTTATAGATGAGGTGTTAAAAGCGGTGGATGCTATGGGTGTGACTCCTAGAGAGAAAGCATAACTAGCCCCTTACCAACTTAAAGATGTGGCTCAAGTGTGGTTTGAGCAATGGAGAGATGAGATACCCCTAAGGGAAGGCCCGGTAGATTGGGCGGTGTTCAAAACAGCTTTTCTTGATAGTTTCTTTCCCATAGAGTTGAGGGAAATGAAGTTAGTGGAATTCATAAACCTTTGTCAAGGGAGAATGAGTGTTAAGGATTACTCTCTCAAGTTCACCGAACTCTCTAAATATGCCCTAACTTTGGTAGCCAACTCTAGGGCTAGGATTAATAAGTTCGTGACGTATCTAGTATGGTTGAGAAGGAATGCCATATGGCTATGCTCCATAATGATATGGATATCTCTAGGCTCATGGTGTATGCCCAACAAATTGAAGAGTCAAAACTTAGGGAGATGACTAGGGATGGAAAGAGGCCTAGATCGGATGAGTCAAGTCAACCTAAGTCTAAGAAGAGGTTCTTTAACCAAGGCTCTTCCATAGGAAACAAAGATATAGGTTCCAACCAAAATTCTCAATGAGGTGGTTATGCTTATGAGAGTCCTAGGTGTACTTGTTGTGGGAAGCAACACTTGGGTAGGTGTCTTGCCGGCAAGGATGGTTTCTTTGGATGTGGTAATAGGGGTCATAAGATGAGAGATTGTCCTAAACTCCAAGCGAAAGGCAGAGAGGTCAACCAAGATCCTTATGATGGTCCGGATCCCAATGCTCAAAAGAGGAATCGTTTCTATGCTCTCAGAGCTAAAGAAGCGACTAATCCGGAGTGAATGCCCCGGTTAGTCATAATTCCTTTTGGTTGTTATGTTTATGTAATTATATTATTTTATATGGTCTTGTCTCTTATGTTGTCATGTCTTCATGTTAGAATTGCTTGAAAGTGAATTCTTGAATTTTGAGCATGTTTCATTGTAAAGGAGTAGTGTTCACTGTAAAGAATTTCAAAATTTGATTTAGTTGCTTTTTCATGAATGATGGTCTCAATATGTGTAGAAATTATATTTAAGAGCATGATTAATGTTGGAGAAGGTAGTTCCTCCATAAATGATAAAATGAGTATGTGGTTTGAATTGTGGAACTTGTTCAAACTTTCTTATGTTGCTTAAATGTTTAATGATGTGAACTTGGTGCTCCTTGTGAGTTGGTGCATTGAGTATGAATGTCTTTACCTTATTGATTTGTGTGGTATGCTGCTAGTTGTGTCCTTGATGTCCTCGGAAGTGTTTAGTGTCATTCGAGGACAATGTTGTTGTAAGTGGGGGAGATTGTAACGACCCCAATAATGAAATAGGTCAAACTAGAGCTTCACATGTGTTTCATGAGTTAATAATGTATTAAAATAGTATATTTTTGCATTATAAGTGATTTTGTAAAGTTTGGGAGCGTTTGGAAGTCAAACGCCCAAGATGTCCGAAAACTAGTCGAAGTTGAACTAATGTGTTGTAGTGTTTTCTGTGAAGTTTTGGGGGATGTTTTGAGAGTGAAATTGAGTATCAATGATTCCTATGTGTATATTGACATGTAAAGGGTCGAAATGTCCGAGAATGACGCCCCGGGGCACACCCTAAAGGTCCACGAGGAGGACCCAAACATCGGTCAAGATGCTGGCCAAGGCAGCGTGCAAGAACAGGATCAGATCCCTACCTCGCGACGCTCCTATAGCACGAGGTACACTGCCTCAAAATGTTTAGAGGCAGAATCTTCAGCTTGCTCCGCGACGCGCAGCCAAGTCCTAGATTTGGCCACAACGTTTTCAAGTTGGGAAAGGGTCCAAATGGTGTGGGGTTCTTTTGGGAACTTTGGGGATCTTTTGTGCACTGATTTAGGTCATTTTAAAACTCATTTCACCCATCATTTCAAACCCTAAAGATAAAATCAAATTTCTCCAAAAACATTCTCTCCAAAAACCTCCATTGAAGAAGCTTCAAGCTCCAAGGAAGAGGGCCAAGTTTTTCACGTTTTCTTCACCAAATTCTCGTGGGTTTCTTCATATTAAGGTATGGTAGTTCATCCTTGACTCTTCTTTCATTCAAGGAGCCTTTTCAAAGAAATATCAAAAAGGATTTCAAACTTCTTTATTCCTTGACTCTAAGTATGGGTCTTTGCATGAAAATGTTTTATTGATTGAGGTGAGTTGTTCTTAGCTTTAAATGATGATTTTAATGTCAAAACCAATTGGAATCATATCTATTCTTTTCATCAACTTTTGGCTCATGAAATGGGTTCTATGAGTATGACTAGATAATGTTAAAGTTATTGTTTCTTGGTGGTTTTATTGAGTTTTAGCTACTGCTCTAAGGGCTATTTGATTTTGGATTATTGTATAAATAATGAATAGGTGGTAAAGGCTTGGATGAAGGGTAAGTTGTTCTATCTTGGTTAAGCTATATTGAAGTAATTCTTGAGTGGTATGGTCCACCTTTGGTGGCCGTGTTTACTTGAGTTTATGAAGTTATATGTGTATTGTGAGAATGGCCTTGAAGGCATGATATGTCAAGTGAAGTGATATTTTGAAATGTATATGTATGGTATATGTTGGAATTTTGATATGAGTATCTTGAAGGGTTGATATCTAAAAGAAGTATGCATTTGATATGTGAAGTATGATAATGTGTGAATTGTGATAAATGTGAGTTGAGCATGTCTAGAAGTCAATGTCATGAATAGTGGTAATTATGTGAAAGGTGTTCTCACATGTGCTCACACACACACTTGAATGCATGAATAAAGTTAATGAATGAAAATGGGGGATTGTAGGGTAGACACTGTTTGTGAGTAGAGATGAAGTGTCTAGACCATCCCTACTATTCCTAAGTATGAAAAAGGGGTATTTTGGGGTGAAAACTTTTCATGAGTTTAGATGAAGTGTTTAGTATTAACCTCACTATTTCCGATGAGCTTTTCAAAGATAGGTTGGAGGTTGGGTACCTTTAGTGAGCTAAGAAGGGGTGTTCAATAGTATCTCCTAACCTATAGTCAATGAATGTTTAAGACTCCGTGGGGGAGTTATGCTTAGCACCGAGAGGATTTGAAGAAGGGGTGGGTACACTTTGTGAGTAGAGATGTTGTATCTAATGTACCTCTTAAGATGGGTGCTCCTCGTTAGTAGAGAGTGAGTTACTTAGTAGCAATCTCCTTATCCCTTAGCTATGCGCCTGCGTAGGTGTAGCTATTGGACAACTCATGTAAAGGCTAAAGAATATGACCCTACCTTAGGCAAGTAGGTATCCCTCATCCGATAAGGGCAGTACCGAGATTCCACGTCAAGCTCTCTTGGTCTATGTCGGTTAAACCTATCCCCCACTATTGTATTCAAATTAACTAAGTCTTCTAAAGTGTGTACTACTTAGGGTAGGTGGTGGAATGGGACATTACCTATCCATTGCACAAATAGACATTTCGAGGGAGTCTTGGTATGTCCTTATATGAAATGTATGAATGGGTCATAATATGATGTAAATGAAAGTAATGTGACTTTATGTCTAATGTTAAGAAAGCATATTAAAGTTATGTCTTGTATGATTAAACTTATGAATGATGAACGTAGTGTATCTAATCTCATGGAATCCTCAAGAAGCACATAGTGGGGGTAGTAGTATGTGATGCTACTCTCACATTGCACTTTGTGTGACTTGTAAGTCCACTTGAGAGGGGTACTTATGTGAAGTTCTTAAATCCAAGTATGTTTCTCTAGTGTCTTTAGTATGGAGTGTTGATTTAAAAATGAAATGAAGTAAGCCTATCCCTAGTAGTCTTAAGGATATCTTGTTTAGGTATTGAGGAGGTTGTATGGGCGATCTCCTTATGTCTTACGTAGGGGAGCCTTTGGACAACTTAGGATAGGAGTAGTTCTTGTGTAAATTTTGGGTTCAATGTAAGTATACTTTTATGTTGGGAAAAATGGATGTTTTGCCTTATGTGCTAAATGATGATTTTAAATGATGTCTTGTGACTTAATTCATGATGGATTTTATTAAAATATCATGACTTGTATGTTTCAACTAAATTGTCCCTTTTTGCATGTTTTTGAATATGCCATTCTTAGTACAATGTCTTGTTCTAACACCATACTTTTCTATACTCTATAAGTTTAGGTTGGAAGCAATTTGAAGGTTAGAAGGCAAGCTTGGGAAGTTGACTTTCTCAAGACTAAGTATGTCCTCATATATTCGAGGGCATAGTCTATGTTCTTTAGTTTCCTTTATAAGACTTATTATGTATTTATTTCAATGTAAAGGGCTGTGTCCCTAAGATATTTATGTCGTGTCTTTAAGTTGGCTTGTGACGATGAGGCTATCCTTAGTATTTATAAAAGATGTTTTTCTTATTATTATTTATCGTGACAAGTTTAAATTTCCGTACTACTTTCCATGTCTTATCTAATGAATGATAGCTAAGAGGCTTGTGTAAGACCTTTAAAAGGTAGAGCACGCCTTGTGAAGGCCTAAGGGTTGCCCTAACTTCTATGGTGCACGGGTCATTACAGACATAGAGGGAGGTATAGGGAATATTGTCTAGGCAGTCTCTCCATCTGTCTGGGCATCGGTTCCTGGTGTATCAACAAAACTACCGGAGCCATTAGGAATTGTCATTGAAGTCTCTATCAGTGATTTCTAGATCACCGAATGAACAATTGTCTCCTCTAGGTCTGGAAGGTCTCCATAAATGCTCTCATCACTCACCTCAATCTGCTCCTCGTCAGTCTCTGCCTACGACTCATAAGTTGTTGTGCTATCCCTATGTGCTTCTCTGGTGATGTCCTAAGAATCTTAGAATCTCTAGGGCATCTACATCATTCGTGCTTCCAACAGGGAAGTGAAGTTAGTGGACATAGAAGTTGTTCACGTCCTTCCTTAGATCCACAACTTCGGCTTTCAAAGTTGTAACCTCAGAAGTCTCCCCCTATCTGTTCTCACAAGCCTCAACTCTCGTTGGAAGGGTGTTAATGGAAGTCCGTAGGGGTTCAGTTCAGCAAGGACGAAACTCTCAATCATCCATGGGATGGATGCCTCTAAATAGGTGGACCTCACCTGAACTTAATGGGCCAGGTGTCCCATCATCAAGTTCATATCCTGACTGACCCTGGCGGGCAGGAAGGACGTATAAGTACCTTGAGCCTTTGAACAAGAAGTGGGAGTAGATGTACTTGAAGTACCAGGGACCAGAGTAGGAAAATATGCCTTTGTAGATATCGAATTTATGTCCACCTCTTGAGATGTATGCACTGTAGCTACTCACCTCCTTTCATCCTCCTCTTGTGTGTACTCGGCCTCTGTATGCCGAATATCTATAGAAGAAAGATTAACCTCTAAGTCTCTAGCAACATCCCGAGGCACTCTAACACGTCGACAGAACTCTATGAACAAGACTAGGAATGGTAGGGAGGTCTGGCTCTTCTTGGACCTCATAGACATCTCTTGCTCTACAATAAGCCCATGCCAATACTTTTTCCGAACATGATCATCCCAATGGAGGCCGCCTCATGGTGTCAGAGGATGGACTCGTTTGGGGATGACATGACGGTGATGCTGAAATAGCCAAACCATACATGAGCAGAATTACTCAAATCCTTCTTCTCAATAGGGACCCTAGGCTTGATCTACCTGGGGTGGTATCGGAAATAAATAATGTCATCCAACCCTTAAAATTTTCCAACGACTGAGTAGTAGGTAGGCCCTCAAATACCAGTGCAACACCTAAAGATCTGTCAAGTACAAAATTAATATGGTCACCACTGCACCCGACCTCCTTTCCTCGAACCATGACCGACTTCACCGATCTGAAGGCATTGGGCTTCTTCTTCCCCTTGGGCACCAGCTCTCTGTATGTTGTGTAAACCTCTTAGATCCATGTAGGAATGTAGAGGCCTCGGGGCCTGGTGAACTTCTCAAACTGGTGGAAATGAAGGGTGTCCCTCACCCCAAAGTATCTGCCCTCAAGACCCTCTGTAGATAGTAACTTCTCCTCAAGAATCATGCATAACCCATCATCTTCAACTGTTAAGTAATCGTGGAGGAGGAACTACTTGTGGTATTGGATATACAAGAGGTGCCGGATTTGTTATGGTGGTTGCTGCAGGGGTGGGTGCTAGAGATCTAGAGGAGTCAGGGTGAGATCTAGCACGGATCTCAGACTACCGGTACTCTAGTGGTTGGGTGTCCTTCGGTTCAGAGAATGCGGCTTGGGAGCCCTCACTATTGAATTTGTGCTCCGGAGCCTTAGTATCAGGCCTCTTACCCTTGCCTTTTCCTCCCTTTGGAGTCTCTTGCCTTCTCTTTTTTGGAGGGTTGGCTCCTCCTTCGTTTATAGTTATACCCCGTACTTTTTTACGAGGTGGCATGTCGATGTTAGTCCTTTCCATATCTACAAAAACATCAAAACAAATTTAGAAATAACTCAAACACAGTTGCAGAAATATAGTTGTAAATTAAATGATTGAACCTCATCAAATTAAAATAAATATATACATTATTGCATTGAACTAATAAAAAATTTCATTGATCATCTTCGTAGGTTCGCATCAATAAGAGATATATATGACGATCAACATCGAACATTCACAATAGAATATACAATATTATTTTATGCAAAGGTCATTGTTTAAATATTTGCTTAAATAAGGAATACAATATAATTTAACATATATTTTCTTAATTGGTAATGACGTGCGTGTCGAAAAACTAGTTAATCATAAATATGGGTATCCATATTTTTACCCATTTAAAATGGGTTGGGAACCCAATTCTTTTAGAATAAGTCAAATATGAGTCCACTAATGTTACCAATTTTAAATATGGTTACCTAAACAGATAAAATTGCTAAATTCTAGGGAAAGTCAATTTACTGAGAAAGGAAATTCAGTTTTTCGATATTCTGCATATCCGTATATTAGCTCTCTGAAAATTTCTGCCGATGTACGATATTGTTTTTCTAGTTTTCTTTTTCTGTTAGATCATCACATCTCAAAGGAAAATCCACAATATCTGAAATCACCGAGAGTCTATAATTTAGTTAGTTAATTCTAACACTTGTGATCACCACGTCCACAAATATGACCAATTTCTTAATGTAATTTCAATCATGAGTCATGTTGTGGTTAGGAAAACATAATTGTCAAGACAGAAGTGTTCTAGATACGTGTAATAGAAACTGGTAATTTTGTATTGAGTACCAAACTGGTCATTTATTTCTTTGGAGCTCATTGAGCATGCAGAAAACTTGTTTCATGATATAATATGGGTACCTATTTTTACCCATATTATTCATTGGGTAACTCATTTTTACACATTTAAAATATGAGTCGATTCGGATATTTTATCAATTTTTGCTTATTTCATTTTTGATCTACTCATATTTGACTTGATTCACTCGTTTTTCACTTCTACTCATAAAATATCACTTTTATAAAACATGCATAGATTCATAATCATAATTTATGAGTTCATAAGCATAGTTTATATTCATAAAATCGGCATAGGAATATCTTCATGTGAAATCAATAAAAAATCATGTAATTAAGTTAAATCATGCATCACAAGATTAAATATAATTAATTGAATAACAATGAATTTAACTTGTGGAATGTAGCATACAACCCTACATTTCTGGTGAAATAAATTTGAAGTAAAATATACATTCTAGAAATACATCTAAAATGCACTTGATATTAAAATTAAGATTACTTTCTTGAAAATAATGCACTAGAAGAAAATATACATTCTAGAAACTCTTCTAAAATAAATCCCTTAAATTAAAAATAATAATACTTTCTTGGAAAACATCTTCGAAATCATGTACTTAAAACAAAATATTCTTTCTTGAACTCGTTATTGAAATACTTCTTCGAAATCTCGAACATACTTTCTTTGTGAAATCAATACATATGAAATACTATGAAAAAGTTTTTAAATATCTTTAATTAGAAAGGGTTCCGTGTGGTATAATAAGCATGAACCATGAATAAATAATAATTAGTGACAAGAAGTAATATAATTTTGCTGATGAAATCAAGAACCAATGATAAGAGATAATGGGAATTCAAAATAATAAAATTTGGGGTAAGAACCCTAATCTTGATCTTAAAAATCATATATTGAATAAATAGGGCACGAGAAAGAAAAAGGTTCTTCACTTTGATAATATTACATACATTACAAGCTCCTTTAATCTTGAAAAATGAATCCTAACTTGGAGAAGAACAATCCAGAAATTCTTTCTTGAGATTTCTGAATTAGTTTCTTGAAAATCCTTTAGTCAAGTGTTAAGATTTCTATTAATGATTCATGATTATAAGAAGGAATTTGAATTGTAAGTATTAAAATCTTTGTATAAGGATTTACCTAGAAGAAGAATCTTGAAAAAAAAATTGAATGAACACTAGGTGAAGAAGAACTTGACAAATATTTTAAAGAATCTTGCTTGGATGTTTTTTGCTTTGATTTTATTTTAAGAATTTCATCTTATTTTAAAGATTAAAATATAATTTTTTAGGGCTTTATAGATGTTGAGAATACAGTTTTAAGGTTTTCCAATTGGTATATGGACAAGAAAATTACATTTTTTAGAATCTTCCCGCGACTAAAGTACAACTTCATTACATTATTTAGAAAAATATTATAACTCTCTACACCAACCTTGGAATGATATAAACTAGGTGGTGTTGGAAAGAAGGTTGATACACCCTTAATTAAATTTACTATGGGCCACAAAAGTTTTCATATATATGATTGTTTCAGGATTACCTAAGAAAAATCTTATATGGAAACTCTACTGATAAGAAAACATTCAACTCAACATTGTGTTAGAGGACTATTATTACTTAAATTCATCTTCCCATAAGTTCCCACACTAAATAATTGAATTGAGCACCTATACAAAATAAAGAATCATCAAGTATAAACAACACCTTTGCAATCACAAAAAGTATAAATAGGAAACATCACACTCCTAGAGCATTGGAACTAACCTAGAATCAAGTTAATTCTCAACCAAATATTTTGGCCCAAATACTAACACCAACTAAAAAATGATAACAAAGGATAAATAACTCTAATCTAGAAGTAAAAGATATCAGAAAGAGGCAACATATAAAGATAATTCAAGAGTCTCCTCTCCTACATGAATAAAATCTCCCAAAGGTATAATACAACTAGGTGCATCCTACCACAATTATATGCATTGAAAGCTCCAAGTTTTATCAAGGGATTAGGATTACATCAAAATTAATAGAATAATAATATAGAACCTCACAAAGGAAAAACAACTACACGGTCCCCTCATGACTGAAAGTTTGTATTATTCTACTTGTTGAATGTAGTAGGGGGAATCATGACCTTAGTTTATGGGTTGTGAGAGATTGGTATTAGAGATCTAGGTTTGTCGGTATCATCGATATGTAAGCAAGTGTATAGCAAGTAGAGATGTATGTATTCATTCTCCATGAGGCTATAGGGAAATCATACGAATTCCATTCTTGATTCCTCATCGTGTATTTTTTACTCCGATTAACCTTGTCATGACCCGTAAAAATCATTTTTGAACAACATCATAAAAATTACAATTTTACCCCTTTTTGATATATAATTGCGTGAGTTAATTTTGATCAATTGGTAAAGTTGGTTTGAAAATTTTTGAGTTATTTGTTAATTACGATTGTTTAGGTGGGTAATTTTCAAATAATTAATTTTAATAGGTGACTAATGGACTAATCCATTATTTTATTTAATACCATATATGACCCATATATTAAATAAGTTAATTGAGGTTTAACAGTTTTTTATATAACTTGGTAAACCCAGAAAAAAATAAGAAACCCTTGCGGCGTCTATTTCAGGTACATCTTTTCGTGATTATTACATTTAGAAAGAGTCCATGGTCTTCAGTGTTTAGGTTTAATTATTAAAGCACTCTGTTTATGTGTCTGTTGTTTGATAATTCTCATTCCTTAGTTTATTATTTTCTGTTTGTTAGTTGTTAGTTCATAATTTTGTTAAGGAAAAGAAACTAACGTGCTGTTATTTGAATTCTCTGGGAAATTATATCATATTGGTAGAAGAGTAATGATCAGATAATGATTATAGGCTAATCATAGGGGGTTGAAATAACATAGAAGGAAATATCATTGATTTGGCAGTACGGTTCCACAATCTGCACGCGATGGAACGAGTTGGTTTTGTTTCTTTTCTTTCATACTTATTACATTATAATTCAAGTTTTGGTATATTGAGATAAGTAATTAAATATGATGATAAAAAATTATATGAATATCATTGTATTGATGATATATGGGAAAATTCGAACTTAACCCTAGGCTTGAAATTTGAAAAATATGAGAATCGACATGTTAGTAAGATAAGGAAATTGATTATAAATTTGAGTGAGTTTTTGGGTGTAGACTAAATCTATAGTAAAACGGGTGTTGTTTGTTTCAAAATCGTATCGTAATTATGTATTTGGATAGATTGCATTGGTTCGGAAGCTCAACGAAAAGGGAACTCAAGTTCCGGTGTGAATTGTTGATTAATTGAGGCAAGTAAATTTCTAAACCCTTGTTAAGTGTATGAAATTTGTGTATTTTCTTGTGGTATGTGTTTTGGAGTAATGGGATTTGGTGGGGTTGACTTGTCCACCTTTATTAATTCTAATGATGAAAAGGGATAATAAAAGACAATGTGATTAATTGTTTGTGTGTAATGGGTTGAGAATGGTACGAGTACCGATGTTATAAAGGCAAGGTTTATTACTATAGAATGTGGATTGTAATCCGAGAATGTCAAAACATATGAGTATTAGATTATATAATATTGACGGCTCTATGTGTGATTCTGTTCTTTATTGAACCCATATAATTATGATGATTGAGGTGATTTGCCATAGAGACATTTGATTTATCGAGATGTCATCATCCCTTTTATTTGATATCATATTGTGCACATGCATAAACATGAGATTGGGTATGAGTAAAGGTCCAACACGTGGAGATCGTCCGTGTTGAGATCGAGTTATGATTATGTTGGCACATGGAGATCATCAGTGCGATGGAGAAGTTATGATTACAATTTTGACACGTGGAGATCGTCCGTGTTTAATGTGTTTGATTTATGATAGTGCGTTGAGATCGTCCGCACAGACACGTGGACATTGTCCGTGTCGGTAAATGGACCTCGCGAGTCCCCCATGGGTCATGAACTATCGATGCATTTCCGAGGAGTATCATGTATATACAGTTGAGAGAGCACTTGGTATTTTGAGGCATATAATTTCATGGTGTCATATTGCATTGCATCCCATGACATCCTTCATTCTTTATGATTATGTATTTCATTGGTGATTGAGAAATTCTTTATATTAGGTTACTTCTTTTTGATTAACTTGATCTTGTGTGTTGCTGATATTATGAGTGACTTTTGTGGAGGCTGTAAATGATGAATATTGAGCTTGTTGTTAAGAATATGGAATTGTTAGAATGTTGTCATTGAGAATATATGCTTATAAATGGTGAACTGTTAGGTTGAGCTGGTTTTATGCAGGTTGTAGTTGTGGAGGTTTGGTTGGGGTGTAACAAGTACCCGTATTTTATCCCCTTAGCTTGTGTTTAGAGGTTTACTTGTTGGGTACCGTGTGGTTTGGTACTCACCCCTTGGTACTACAATCTTTTTGTAGGTTACTAGCCCGGACCTTTGTGATATATTCTCTACTTTTCCGAGGCTTCTTGGAGATTTGAAATATAGTTGTTTGCCATCTCAGCAGACCTTCTTACTCATGTTAATGATTTTGTTCTACTCTAGAAACAATGTCATATGAGACTTATATTTTCTTTTAATTCAATTGTAATACTTTAGAGGCTTGTACACGTGACAATCAGGTTTTGAGGGTATAGTTTAAGTTGACAGTAATTTTTCCGCATAATATTATAATACTTGAGTTTTAGGCTGTCTTGTCTTTATGGGATAAGACAAGTACCATCACGCCCATTTTTGGGTTGTGACAAAATGGTAGTAAAGTTATCATAACATTAATTGTCTTCTTATAAAATGATGAGAATAATGATGCGCCAATTGAGGTTAGAATTTCGACTCTGACTTGATAGATTGAGAGTATATCAATGAAGGTCATGATACGACTACTACAATAGTATTGATGCTTACTTGGTTAGAGTTATTAATTATGTTAATTTTGATATTGACCTGACCTACGAAAGAATATATATAGCTTGGGCTAGATACGAAACTAATTTGGTAATATTTTATAACTATTTGATGAGTAGAAATGTGTGACCTATTTGAATATGATTTCTGAATGGGTATGATGTGTTCTAGTGGTGGATCTAACGGGCTTTGACGATGAGATGATAATGATATATGAAAATGAATATGTCAATTATCAAGCGCAAACACTAACTTTTTAAGGGTTATCAATTGTAGTACCTTCTTGTACAATGAGTTTGATGTTGCATTCACATATGAGAAACCAATTGATTTGTTACTATAATGTTTGGGTTAAGCTTTATTTATAAGTAAACTTTTAGTGGTGGATCTTTGGTACAATATAAATGTGTCTAGTTTGTGAAGTGTAATTTGAGGGTTCTTATTGAGGACCTGTGGTTTCATCTTAAGATCCAGGGTAATGGATAAATACCGGATGAAAAAATTATAGGTAAAGGAAGTCTCAAGGAATATACTCGTGTGAAGGTAATTGAAGATTTTTGTAAGAATGTGCATATAAGATTGGGTTAGCCCTTTAATTTTTGTTGGTATAATTGAATTTAAGGTGTCATATTGATGAAAAGTTAACTTTATAATGATAACAAGAGCTAACTGAGCATGATGGTAATAAGAGTTTGTGGTGGATTGTGCTTGAGATGCAACTAAATAATAAGGATTGTTGGTTAATCGAATTTGTATATTAATAACAACGATGAGTATCTAAGGTTGTGATTTTCTACTACTTGGTGAGTAACTTGGTTATGTCAAAAGTTTCAGGAGACGCTGGGACACCGCACAAATAGAATTTAAAGGAAACAGGGTCACAAATGAAAGAATTGGTGAGATGTATTTTAGTCATTTGAAAGAGGCAATCGAGAACAAATATATTTACCCTGATTGCAAGGGACAACGATTATCTTAGAGAGTTGATAATCGAGTTCAGATATACGTGGTTCAATAAATTTTTCTCTTATTATGCTAATAGTGTCACAAGTTCATCAGATTGGTTAAAAACAATTGGGTAAGATCTGAGAAAGAAGTCTACACATGTTTGACTCGAGTGTGGTGATAAGATCTCTTATGATTTTGAGTTTTATAACTAGTACGATTGAATTTTTAATGAAGGATATGGTAAGATCAATGAAGAGGCAATAAGTTATAGGCTAAGATACATGAACTCATAAAGATCTTCAATGTATGGGCAAATGTTGATAGATAATAGGATCGTGTCACATGGTTGGGATCAAAATTTAAGTTTTTCAGGGTGATTATGTTCCTGGTAGTATGTTTTGTCAAGGTGTGGATTGGTAAGGTAAGAAATGATCAATCATAGTGAATATTGAGCATTTGGAAAGATTGGTATATGTTTTGATTCATAAAGTGTGCTATTTTTATTTTCAAAATACCTAAGGAAGGTTTCATTTAAAGTTATTATTTTTTTAGGGTAAGGTAAAATTGTTAGGTGTTATTGGTCATGGGATAAGATCGGTAAGTGAGCTAGAGAAACGAACAAAAGTATCGTATATTAAAGATTTCAAGGTATATAAAATAAGCGTCATGGAAAGAATTTAAGAGATGTGAAGGAATAAGACCTCTTATATAGACTCTTGGTTCGAATTTAAAGGATGTATAAATTTTCATATATAAGTTCTAATATGACAATAGATGTGAATTTGTTCGATATAGACTTACAAGGGTTTTATCATAGATTTTTATAAAGATGGAGTTTAGTTTGGGTGACAAACAATGATTAGTGGAAGATTCTATAGGATTATGTCGACCAAGATTGTTCAACTTTTAATAGGTAACTTATGGATGTTAAACGTTGTGGACCTACAATTCTACATGGTTAATGATAATTTGGAGGGAATTAAGACTACTTTGTTGATGGGACATGTAGAATGTTAGGATGTGTTACATAAGAATTTGATGGTTAGTAGAGATTATGTGCTTATAGTATACAGAATTATTTGGGTGACCAAGAATTTTTTAAGTGTTGGTATGAGATATATGATGGTTTGAATAATAGTTTAAAAGTTGGTATGAGAAAAATTGTGTGGAGTTGACATTTGACATGATTTATTAGCTTCATCTCGATGATAAAGCACTATAAAATTTGAAAGTAGTGCTATCACATTTGGTTGAGAGTTTTATTTATCATGTGATGCTTAAATGGAAGCGAGAGAGAGTCATAGTTCGAAATGTTTGGAGGCTATAATGTATTTTACTAAGAAGAGTTTGATACTACTGATAGTTTGAGCGTAAGGTAAATGGATGGTCTGGTTATGATGTTTGTTGATATTAAGATTGTTGACTTCAATGGAATGCTGTGAGAAGTATGTGAGGTTTGATAAATCGAGTATGTGTAAGATTACAATAAGATTGGGCTAGTTGATTGTGGGTGGCTAAAAATTGAGATATGAAGTCATCTAAATATAATTGTTTGATATGTTCACTATGGAAAGGATATCTTATGTTACTTGACCTTGGTTCTGTATATTTTTGGGTGACCACTTACTTCGTTTCAGACATGGTTTAGGGTGTGATTCGCTTCATATGCTCGTGTGTGCTTCTACATCTATGGGTAAATTCCTAGTGGTGGATCGGGTGTACCGATCCTCTTATGTCCTCTTAGTAGAGTGGTATTCTTGGGTATACTTGGTTAATTTTAGTTACAAAAGATCTGGTGTTGTTTGAAATAGTTAAAGTATACCGTTGATTCTACACACACATTATTATCGCGCTTATTGAAAACCTATATAAGAGATACTATGTAGAGTTACACTTGTCTAAAAGTGTTGTTAGAGGTTCTGCATTTTGAAGTGTACCGCTTGGTGGATGGTTACTTTATCTTATTCTTTTTTGGGTTAGATAAGTTTGATTCTCTCTTGAGTACCAAATGTCTAAAGATCAGCTTTTTACATATCAAATTCATGAAAAAAATATATGATGTTGTGAGAAGGACATCTTGATAAGATATGTGATGGTTTGTGCATTATGAGTGTATGATAGTTTGTTTAAGTTCACTACTGGTTGTAGCCGATATCGATTTAGAATGTTATCCTTTTTATGTGAGAAAAGATTCATCATGATGGTTGTGCTATGGTCCAATGGGTATCTATTTAAATTTGTTTCATGGGTTAATAAGTGGCTTAATAATCACTCGTGAATGGTAGATTTTTCAAATTTTTGATTCAAAAGTTCAGTTCTTAGTAGTTGATATTGATGAAATGGTCTTAAGGAGGATCTCACTTAGAAAGATGAACTCCGATGGGAAGGTAATAACTGAGCTTTTGATAACGTGGATTATTCTTCCTTCTTCTTCCTTATGTTCGAGGACGAACATGGTTTTTAGTGGTGGATGATGTAATGACCCGTAAAAACCGTTTTTGAAAACTTTTATAAAAATTACTATTTTACCCCTTTTTGATATATAATTGAATGAGTTAATTTTGATCGATTGGTGAAGTTGGTTTAAAAGATTTTGAACTATTTGTTAATTACGATTGTTTAGATGGGTGATTTTCATATAATTAATTTTAATTGGTGACTAATGGGCTAAGTCCATTATTTTATTTAATACCATATATGACCCATATATTAAAATAAGTTAATTGAGGTTTAAGAATTTCTGATATAACTTGGTAAACCCCAGAAAAAATAAAAACCCTTGCGGCGTCTATTTCAAGTAAATCTTTTCGTGATTATTACTTTTAGAAAGAATCTGTGGTGTTCAGTCTTTAGGTTTAATCATTAAAGCACTCTGTTTATGTGTCTCTTGGTTGATAATTCTCATTCCTTAGTTTATTATTTTCTGTTTGTTAGTTGTTGGTTCATAATTTTGTTAAGGAAAGGAAACTAAGGTGCTGTTATTTGAATTTTCTAGGAAATTATATTATATTGGTAGAAGAGTAATGATTAGATAATGATAATAGGCTAATCATAGGAGGTTGAAATAACATAGAAGGAAATATCATTGATTTGGGAGTACGATTCCACAATCTGCACGCAATGGAACGAGGTTGTTTTTTTTGTTTCTTTTCTTTTCATAGTTATTACATTATAATTCAAGTTTTGCTATATTGAGATAAGTAATTAAATAAAATGATATAAACGTATATGAATATCATTCGATTGATGATATATGGAGAAATTAGCTTGAAATTTGAAAAATATGAGAATCGACTTGTTAGTAAGATAAGGAAATTAATTATAAATTTGAGTAAGTTTTTGGGTCTAGAATAAACCTATAGTAATATGGGTTTTGTTAGTTTCAAAATCTTATCGTGATTATGTATTTGGATAGATTGCATTGGTTCGGAAGCTCAACGAAAAGGGAAGGCTCAAATTCCGATGTGAATGGTTATTAATTGAGGCAAGTGAATTTCTAAACCCTTGTTAAGTGTATGAAATTCGTGTATTTCCTTGTGGTATGTGTTTTGGAGTAATGAGATTTGGTGGGGTTGACTTGTCCACCTTCATTAATTTTAATGATGAAAAGGGATAATAAAAGACAATGTGATTAATTGTTTGTGTGTAATGGGTTGAGAATGGTACGAGTACCAGTGTTATAAAGGCAAGGTTTATTACTATAGAATGTGGATTGTAATCCGAGAAAGTCAAAACATATGAGTATTAGTTGATATAATATTAACGACTCTATGTGTGATTCTGTTCTTTACTGAACCTATATAATTATGATAATTGAGGTGATTATATGTCATAGAGACATTTGATTTATTGAGATGTTGCATCATCCCTTTTATTTGATATCATATTGTGCACATTCATAAACATGAGATTGGGTATGAGTAAAGGTATAACAGGTGGAGATCGTCCGTGTTGAGATCGAGTGATGATTATTTGGGCACATAGAGATTGTCCGTGCGATGGAAAAGTTATGATTACAATTTGGGCATGTGGATATCGTCTGTGCGAAATGTGTTTGATTTATGATAGTGTGTTGAGATCGTCCACACAGACACGTGGAGATTGTCCGTGTCGGTATATGGACCTCGCGAGTCCTCCATAGGTCATGAACTCTCGATGCATTTCTGAGGAGTATCATCTATATACAGTTGAGAGAGTACTTGTAATTTTGAGGCATATCATTTACTGGTGTCATATTGCATTGCATCCCATGACATCCTTCATTCTTTATGATTATGTATTTTATTGGTGATTGAGAAATACTTGATATTAGGTTATTTCTTTTTGATGAACTTGATCTTGTGTGTTGCTGATATTGTGAGTGCCTTTTGTGGAGGCTGTAAATGATGAATATTGAGCTTGTTTTTAAAAATATGGGATTGTTAGAATGTTGTCGTTGAGAATATGTACTTTTAAATGGTGAACTATTAGGTTGGGCTAGTTTTATGCAGGTTGTAGTAGTGGAGGTTTGGTTAGGGTGTAAGGAGTACCCGTATTTTAGCCCCTTAGCTTGTGTTTAGAGGTTTACTTGTTGGGTACCGTGTGGTTTGGTACTCACCTCTTGTTACTACAATTTTTTTAGGTTACTAGCCCGGACCTTTGTGATATATTCACTTCTTTTTTGAGACTTCTAGGAGATTTGAGAGGTAGTTGTTTGCCATCTCAGCAGACCTTCTTACTCATGTTTATGATTTTGTTCTACTCTAGAAACAATGTCATATGAGACTGATATTTTCTTTTAATTCAATTGTAATACTTTAGAGGCTTTTTCACGTGACAACCAGGTTATGGGGGTATAATTTAAGTTGATAGTAAATTGCGCATTTTATTGTAATAGTTAAGTTTTAGGCTGACTTGTCTTGGTGGGATAAGACGAGTGTGATCACGCCCATTTTTGGATCGTGACAAACCTCTCAAACAACTTATTTAGAAACTACTTTCTCTTAGATGTCTAGAATGAATTTTTTGATGGATGTGGATGGGACATTGAATTAAACCACTAGGGCGTTGATCAATCATTAAGACATCGAGGATTTTGAATGACATCTATAGTCCTAGGGGGAATAGTTAATTGCTTCCTTTACTCCCCAAGATTAATTAGTAGGAGGCCAGAGTCTCATCATAGGTGTACCAAAGTCTAGTGAGGTTCTTGGTACAACTGGTGATTCATAGGCTAGAGTTGAGGTTGTAGGAAAGAAGAAGGGTTCCTCATATGTTTTTAGTACGCGACCAGGTATTCGAGTAGGCTTCACATACTCCTTCATTATTTATCATAGGGAAGTACATGAGTGAGTGATTTATAAGAGTATTGACTTTGCCACTTCACCTACCATCAGAACGCTTGATCGCAATAGGGTCTTCTTTTCCCTAAATGTTTTGTCATACGATGGTCGTGAAGCAGTCATGAATTGACACTTCCTCAATTAGTGCTAAGAGGCCCTTCCATTAGAACAATGGTGATAGGATCTCACCCCGAGGTAAAAATGATCTAAGTTTGAATCATCCTCTCTCTCGACGTACCAGACCAAGGGGCACAACACCTTAAGTTCCAGGGGGTATTGTCACAACTGAGGGTACCTAGAGTGGATAGAGTTCATGAAATTTTTTTAGTGTATACATTTTGAATATTCAGGTTTTAGGGTTCATTTCATTTAAGGTTGGCCATCCTAGCAGATTGTTTTAAGTGGGAAGTGTTATTATTGTTTCAAGTCTGATAACTTTGCTAGGCATTTCATACGTGTTGTTACGTGTCTCATGATCTACTTTGAATGGGTCAGAGACTTCAGCTGACTATTAGGAGATTAGTTTTCTTTTAGTCATTATCCTACTAACTAGTTATAGTTGTTCTTATTTTATAGGCATGTTAGCAGTCTTTTAGCAGTCCATGACTCCATGTTCTGTGTTAGTGGTACTGCCCCTCTACTTATTTAATCAACTTGAAGTTCAATAAAAGGATATCATTTTTCAGATTTCAATTCATCTTGATGTTTCAGTAAATTAATAACATTGGTATCAGAGCCCTACTTCTTGAGGGACTTGTGTGAGACTTATGAGGTTCTTTTAAGAGTGTTTATGCATATAATATTCTCTGCAAACACCATTAAAACAATGGAGAATGAAGGCTCTTTTTCTGCTATGGCTCCACCAGTTTTCGATGGAGAAAACTATCAAGCATGGGCAGTGAAAATGCAAGTTTATTTGGAGGCTAGTGATTTGTGGGAAGCTGTCGAGGAAGACTACGAAGTGCATCCTCTGCCAGGGAATCCAACTATGGCTCAAATTAGAACCCACAAGGAAAAGAAGACAGGAAAATCCAAAGCTAAATCTTATCTCTTTGCTGCACTTTCTGTCACCATTTTAAGAAGAATAATGACATGTAACTCAGCCAAAGCAATTTGGGATTTTCTCAAGAAAGAGTACGACGGAGGTGAAAGAATCAGAGGAATGAAAGTACTGAACTTGGTTAGAGAATTCGAGATGTAGCGTATGGAGGAATCAGAAACCATTAAGGATTATTCTGATAGGTTGCTTGGGATTTCCAATAAGGTAAGGATACTTGGAAATGAACTTACTGATAATAGAATAGTTCAAAAATAGTTGTAACTTTACCTGAGGGACATGAGGCAACTATTGCTTCATTGGAAAATACTAAAAATCTGTCTAAGCTTAGCTTGGCAGAGTTATTGAGTGCACTGCAGGCACAAGAACAACTAAGAATGATGAGGCATGAGGGATCCATTGAGAGAGCCTTGCAAGCCAAGTTGTAGTTCGGTTCGGGTGCTAGGGGAAACAAAGGAAAAGGAAAGAAAGGGAATCATGGAAACTACGAAACAACAACAGCGAGAAATGGTGTTACTGCAACTAGCAACAACAGAGAAGGAAAATATCCTCCCTGCCAACATTGTGGGAGGAAAAATCATCCACACTTCAAGTGTTGGAGAAAACCTGATATGAAATGCAGAAAGTGTCACAAGCTCGGTCATACTGAGATTATCTACAAAGAGAAGGGATTACAACAACCAAATGATGCACATATTGCAGACCAACAAGAAGATGAGCAACTATTTATGGCCACCTGTTTCGCAAGCAAAAATTCAAGTGAAAGTTGGATTGTTGATAGTGGTTGTACGAACCACATGACCAGTGATGAAAAGCTTTTCAGAGAACTTGATAGATCAGTTAAATCAAGAGTTAGGATCGGAAATGGAGAATACCTCCCGGCGAAAGTAAAGGGGACTGTAGCAATTGAAAGTTACAAAGGTACAAAACTTATTTATGAAGTCTTATTTGTTCCTGAAATTGATCAGAATTTATTTAGTGTTGGGGAACTCCTAGAAAATGGATTCAAACTATTATTTGAAGATAAAACGTGCATGATCAGTGATCCTAGTGGTCAGGAAATATTCAAAATTAAAATGCAGTGAAAAAGTTTTTCCTTGAATCCATTGAATGAGGAACACATAGCTTTTCCAAGCCAGCTCACTGTAGCAGAAACGTGACACAAAAGGTTGGGGCACTTTCATCACAAAGCTTTATTGTTTATGCAAAGGAGCAAAATGGTAAATGGTTTACCAAACATGGAGGAGAACCTTTCAAGTTGTAAGTCTTGCGTTCTTGGCAAGCATACTAGACTTCCATTTAAAAGTTCCACTTGGAGAGCTACAGAAAAGTTGCAACTCATTCACACCGATGTTTGTGGTCCACAAAGAACTCCATCACTCAATGGCAGCATGTATTATATTATTTTCATTGATGATCAAACAAGAATGTGTTGGATTTATTTTGTGAAGTTTAAGTCTGAAGCTGCTGGAATTTTCATGAAGTTCAAAGCTTGGATAGAAAATCAGAGCGGCTACAAGATTCACATCATTAGGTCAGATAATGGAACTGAATATACCTCAGATATGTTCAATTCTTTTTGTGAAGAAGCTTGAATTGAGCACCAGCTTACTGTCCCTTATTCTCCACAACAAAATGGAGTGAGTGAGAGAAAAAAATAGAACAATCATGGAGATGTCGAGATGCTTGTTGCATGAGAAGAATCTACCAAAGAAGTTCTTGGTTGAAGCAGCAAACACTGTTGCTTTCTTGCTGAATAGACTTCCTACGCGGGCAGTGGAAGGAAAGACTCCATTTGAAGCATGGTATGGTGTCAAACCTGTTTTAAAAAACCTCATGATATTTGGATGTTTATGTTTTTCTTATGTTCCACAGGTTAAGAGAGACAAGCTAGATAAGAGGGCAGATTTGGGAATCTTCATTGGCTATAGCTTATTTTCAAAAGTTTATAGGATCTTTCAACCTCAAACAGACAAGATTATGGTAAGTAGAGACGTTCATTACCTTGAAGATGAGCAATGAGAATGGAATGAGGAGTCTCGAGTTAAAAACCATAATTCACAACTTGATTATGATGACTTGGTGGATGATCAACCTATTAGGGGAACAAGGTCACTCTCTGATATTTATGAGAGATGCAATGTTGCTGTTTTTGAACCTGCAGGATATGAAGAAGCAAAAATGGATCAAAATTGGACAAATGCAATGAAGGAGGATCTAACCATGATAGAGAAGAACCAATCTTGGAAGCTTGTGGAAAGACCCCAAGATAGAATAGTGATTGGAGTTAAATGGATTTTTCAAACAAAGTTAAATCCAGATGGTCCGGTAAATAAACACAAAGCTAGATTGGTGATAAAAGGCTACACACAAGTTTGGGAAGTAGATTTTTCTGATACTTTTGCCCCAGTAGCCAGATTGGATACAATTCGAATGCTTTTGGCTATTGCGGCACAGAAAAATTGGAAGATATTTCAAATGGACGTGAAGTCTGCTTTCTTGAATGGTCTACTACAAGAAGAAATATATGTTAAGCAGTCAGAAGGGTTCAGCGTACCAGGACATGAAGATATGGTTTATCTGTTAAAGAAATCTCTATACGGACTAAAGCAAGCTCCTAGAGCTTGGTACAGCCGAATGAATAATCATTTGCTAGGCTTAGACTTTGAGAAAAACTTAAGTGAATCGACTCTTTATGTCAAGAAAGTTGCCTCTAACATTATTATTATTTCTTTGTATGTCGACGATTTACTTGTGACAGGAAATACTTCAGGGCTGATTGAAGAATTCAAGGAGGAAATGATGAAAGTCTTTGAGAGGACTGATCTTGGCGAGATGACTTATCTTCTGGGAATGGAGATCAAGCAAACTCAGAATGAAGTTTTTGTTTGTCAAAAGAAATATATGAAGGAGATTTTAAAAAGATTTAGAATGGAAGAATGCAAGAGTGTGAGTACTTCAATGAATAAAAAAGAAAAGCTGAAAAAGGATGCTGGAGCTGAACTAGTTGATGAAGGAGTATATCGAAGCTTAATTGGATGCTTGATGTATCTCACAACAACAAGGCCTGACATCTTGTTTCCTGTGAGTGTTTTATCCAGGTTTTTAAATTGTGCAAGTGAGTTGCACATGATGGCCGCCAAAAGAGTAGAGAGGTATCTTAAGGGAACTCTAACATATGGCATCAGATTTAGCAAAAGTCAGAATTTCAAACTCCGTGGATATTTTGATAGTGATTGGGGCAGGTCAACTGGTGATATGAAAAGCACGTTTGGTTATTGTTTCACTTTTGGATCAGGGTGTTTCTCCTGGTGCTCAAAGAAATAGGAAATAGTAGCACAATCAACAGCTAAAGCAGAATTCATCGCAACAGCATCCACTGTTAATCAAGCACTATGGCTTAGGAAAATGTTGATCGATTTGCAGGTGGAGCAGGCATAGAGCACTGAGATCCTTGTGGATAATCAAGGTGCTATAGCCATATCCAAAGATCCCGTGTTTCATAGAAGGACCAAGCACTTCAACATCAAGTTTTATTTCTTGAGGGAAGTGCAAAAAAACTATGAAGTGGTTCTACTCTATTGCAAATCAGAGACTTCAGCTAACTACTAGGAGATTAGTTTTCTTTTAGTCATTATCCTATTAACTAGTTATAGTTGTTCCTATTTTATAGGCATGTTAGCAGTCTTTTAGCAGTCCATGACTCCATGTTCTCTGTTAGTGGTACTGCCCTTCTACTTATTTAATCAGCTTGAAGTTCAGTAAAAGAATATCATTTTTCAGATTTCAATTTATCGTGCTTTTTCTGTTAATTAATAACAATATGGGTTGACCTTCAATACTACATTCTCAGCAGTTTTAGGCCTCTAGGGTCTTGGTAATGTCAGCTAGGGAAAGTCCCCGAGTGTTACAGGTGGTACTCTGAGTACTTTAATTAGGATGCACATGTTCGTTTAGGGGTCAGAAACGTTCTATTCAATGCTCTTACAGGCAGGGCATGGGCTTAGGAACTAGGTATTTCTAGTATAAGTGGTATCTCATATTTCATTTATACCTTGATTGCTTATGGGGTGTATATTTAGGTGTTTTATTCCCATATATTTCACTATGCTTTGTTGTCTACTTGTTATTTATTGTCAAATCTCTATTTTGTGTTTTGTGTTTGTGTGTATCCCCTCTAGATGATTTTATTTAGTAGTTGATAGTTTTGGCATTTTTTTATATGTTAGGATTCATTATGGAGTAATACCCCGTGACTTTATGCTTTACTATCTTGCTCAAGTAAGTTTTTTTTTCCCAGTATTCTAACTGGATTAGCTATGTTAAATACCTTTGTAACTCATTGTTCCCTGGTTAGTTGTTATGACCTTAGTTACTAAGAGAGTAGTGTGATTGAATGTTTGATCTTTTGTTTGTTTGGCTCAAAATTACTTTTATCGATTCTTTCCCTTGCCTAAATCCAATTCCTTGTTCCTAACTTGCAAGGTTATGTTTTTGCTGATTTTGTCTCTTCATCGTAGGCTTTGTGTCTAAAATTGTTAGTTAAGCCAACAATCAACTATTTCTAATTATGTATTGTCAGATTGTTATGTTTGAGTTGGGAGGTTAGAAGATGTGTAGTTTCGAATGTTATAAGTATGACAATGACTTGGCCAGTGTTTCTTAATGGAAGGTTTTGTGGGGTTTGTGGGGACTATTGAGCAATACACATATGTTCTATTGACGACCAGCGGGGAGGAGTAAGTAAATTCTGAACTAGGGTGTCAACTTTGTTTATTATTGGTTGATTTCGCCAACATATGTGTACAGTTCACATTTATGGACTTCCTGGCTTTTAGTTGTCGTTGTTTGAGTTTTGGGTTATGGTACTGTTCTATGGTGAGCAATATACTTCCTTTCATTCTAATCACTGCTTAATACGACATTTTTTTGGAGTTCGAAAAGGTTGTATCAATGGCTTAAGAGGTATTACTTTTGATTTGGATATATGTGGTGGCGTTCATTAACGACTTCTAAGTTTCAATTTTGCTTGAGATTGGGAGTTTGTTTAGAAGCCTAATCTTCTGATTGAGTAAAAGTAATTCGTGGATCAACAATATGTACTTGTTTTAGGATGTGAGGTTTTGTATATACCATTGTGGTTACCTTGTGGGTTTTTGGTTTTATTGCATCACTCTTGATAGTTTCGATATGTTTTTCCTCTATCTACCAATTCATTTTCCCTTTGATTTGGGTGGTTTACTTAGTTTTGCACTTGGTCGATGGTTTGTTGATTCTTGGTTGTAGTCTATATTACTTCGGACTTACAGTTTAAGTAAATTTTGTTTTATAAAAGATCATGAGTGAAAGGTTTTAACATTGGAGTTGGGCTCTCTGGTTGCATCTAAAGATGAATGGTCCCTTGAAGTAGTATTTTAATTTTGAGAGGTTACATTAGAACTTATATTTTTGGGTTGTACTATGAGCTTGTGTTCTGGGATGATTCACTTATTAATGGTTTTCCCTCTCTTTGATGTTCATATGGTGCTAGGAATTTTTTGTATGGTCTGAAATTACACTTCTTCAAAGAAGTATAAGCGGTCGTTGCAAAATAAAGAACACATGCTTGTAGGTTCCGGTCGATCAAAGCAATATGGTTTAAACTTAAACTTAAGTTATAATTATCTGTGTTTAGCCAAAAAAATTCTGAGAAAAATTGATAATGGGGGGTTTTGCAAGTAAAATAACAGATTGTTGGTTTGAAATAATAAGTAACAAGTAAACAAGATTCCCAATTTAAGATATCAATGTAAGATGGAAACTAGGGTATATGTGTTCCTCACAAGTTCTTAACGTAGGATTCCTAGTAATAGTAATTATATCCTAGTGTTTAACATGCAAGGCTGATAAGTTAGGTATCCCTAAGTGATTGGTAATCCAAGTAGAAAATTTCACTTCGAAACATGGTAAGTCTACGGGTGTGCTTTACTTACCCTTAGCTTTACCCGAATCAGTCCTAGTGTCAAATAAGGTGGGTATTCACCCTCAGGTTAACTGATTAAAGTCAGACTATTAAAGAGCACCAAATCATTAACTAAATCTCCGTTTTTAATCATTTTCTCATTCCTTAACCCTTGGTAAGGAAAGTAAGAACGAGGTGAGTTCTAACGTTGCGCACTGTTAGAATGACTTTTAAACGAACAAATTAACAATACTTGTATGAAAACATATTCTAAGAATTACTTAGTTATTAGTCATACATTGTTATTTATTCATGGTTCCCTCAACCCTAGTTGTTGATTTAGATACTCATGCTTGAGAGTTCCCAATTCATATTAGGGTTACTAAAAGAAATCATGAACTTACAATTAGAATAGATGAAAACTAAAATCTTGAATAGAAATTCAAAGCGCAAATTGCGTAAAACACATTTCCTGAATAAAATTGCGAAGAGTTTGCAAAATTATTCAAAATGACAAAAAATCAAAAGTCTCCAACATAGTCTAACTCCCAAAAATGAACATAAAACTAATATTTAGATTCTTTATATCCTAAACCAACTAGGAAAATAAAATAAGGAAATTGGTTCTGACACGACCTATGGACCATGGATCAGTCCACGGTTTGTGGTTCAGTATTAGAAAATATTTTAGGACCTTCAAACAGCGGTCCTACCCAAGGTACGTGGATTGGACTATGGTCCGTTCTGTGCCTTTGTAGTTCAAGTATTGGAAATCAAGTTTCTGATAAAAAAGGATGGTCGTGCCAGACGGTCCGTCATTGACTCTAAGGGGCGTCGTTTGCCTCCGTTGTTCCACACTTAGTCAGACTTTCTTGAACTCACCCACAATCCCTCACCTACGGACCATCAATGGAACTACGATATGTGGTTTGGCTCCATTGACTACTAGTCTTGTAACTTTAGTTCTTTTTTCTTTTAACCGCTTCCGAACCAATATGCTCTAAAAATTACATAAAACCATTATATCTAATAACAAAACATCCCAATACACACACAAACTCTAAGTACATTGCGTCAAAAATACCGTAAGCTCACGGTATATCTACACACTCAACTTAAACTTATTGTTTCTCCTCAAGTGACAGATTAAAATTCTAAACGACACTCATGTAGAAGGAAACATACAAACTCAAGCAATCTCATGTCTTTCTCATCAATTCCATCCACGACTACAAATCTTTTAATTTAGCTCAACAATCTAACTCATTTGTATCAAAAAATGACACAAACCAATAGATATAATCACATACACTTTCAACAATCACCAAGGTATCAACTCTCCAACAATGTAACTAGTGCCCTCAACTCAAAGAAATCCTTTTTTTCACACAACAAATATGATTTTTAAGATTAAGGATTCAGTCAACACTCACGCTCATAAGTGAATTCAAATATAGTTAATGCTCAATACCATGGGCTTGCCCTTATTTTCACTGCATAGACTCTTTAGACTAGTCACTAGGATCACTATATGACTTTATTTGCTTGTTACGTAGGCTCTGGGTCAGTTAGGTTAGATTTGGGTAATTTTAGTGACTTTTCTGCCCTCCTTGACATTGCAATGGCTATTAACCTCATTTATCAACCAATTCTGACATATTTTTATTTCCTTCTCTTTTCCTTGACCTTCTTCAGCACATATGTGCCTTAAAATTTTCATTTTTCCTTTTACAATTTTTCTTTTTCTTTCATTTCTTCTTTATTTGTTTTGTCAGCATCATTATCACTCTTTCAGTTTCTCTTGAATTTAGTCGTATCTTTGGTATCCTTTTTCTTCTTCTATTAACAACTCTTTTCATTGCCTTTCCTTTCAAATTCCTTTTTCATAAACACCGTCAACTCTTGTGTTTTGCATGAGTTCAGGTGCACAGTGTCTGGGGTTGGAACAGGGCTAAGATTAGATAACTTCTAATTTAGACACCATAAACTTAGGATTTCAGCCTAAGTTAAGGTGCACATGTCTAAGGAGGGACTAGGGCCAAAACAGTCTTTAAGGGAAGGTGAGTTAGGTTTTTTTGAAAGAAGTGGTATTATTTAGGCTCAAACATTAGGATCAAAGGGAGCATTTATTTCTTTTTGTTGGATTATTTTAGGCTTAAGTGGACTTATATGAACAAAGACCTATGATCATTTCCAAGTTTCTAGCCTAGATTATTTTAATAGGACAAAAGTTACAAGTTCTAGATTGGCACATACGGCATGAAAATATAGTTTCCTCACACACACATGGTACATTGTTTCATTATCGAATTATTGAAGCACCTAGTTCAAGTTTTAGATTAAGCCATGCTATCATACAAGTTCATATCATGTCATATAAATATCCAACACATTAAACTCATTAAGCCAATGGATCTAGCACATTTCAAAAATTTCGGACATGTATAAATTTCATTCTTTATTCCATCACACTTCCATTCATATTATCTAGTTCCACAAAGGAAGCTGCATCTACTTTAATTGATGATTTCTCACCTTCAGCCGCTATACTATATTACATCAAATAGAAGTGATGGTACAGATATTGACCTAACCAAGCTAGTATGAATCATCTCAGCTCCGATCATGGTGGGTGACTGCGGGAGTTTAGTTTCAAGCCACTACCTCAAGAGCATACCATACGACACATGCCAGTTCAATAGAAAAGTAAAACAGTCCCATGGGGAAAAAGAACAAAAGCATGAAAACCCCAAGGAAGAGTTATGAGTTGGATTACTCAAACTTCACCCTATCATTCACAACCCATTTACCCCACCCCCACAAAAAATTATGCAATTTCTCTCAATGCACAAAAAAAAAAAACATAGGGTGAAGCAAACCTGTGCCACATATTCGCCGAAGACCCATCAAGGTGTGGGATGGTCTGCTTTCCAAAACCTGCTGGATCAGCAGTACAAACGCCATCAGTACCACCCTCAACAATAGTGGGAACACCATCAGTAATGCTCCTCGAACAAGATGGTAAACCATCAATCTCACGGGCCTGCTGCTGCCACAACTCCTCATCTAAATAGACTGCCTTTGGGATGACTCCAACTTTTGTTGCTCCCTCTTCTTTGCCCGTCCGGTGTCCTCAGTATCGGAAGTATGATTATAAGAGTGTTGACTCTTCCTAGTCGCACGGGAAGGGTCAGGTGGTGGCATGGTGTTGACAAAGAGTGTATTCTTCACAACATCGTCAGCCTCATCCTCAACTCTGATCTCAGGTACAGTCTATGTAGGGGCTAGAAGAGCATCAACATCAGAACGGAGCCTAGATAACTTCGTCTGGAAAGTAGTAATATCTATAGTTGGAGCAAGCCTCTTCAACACTCTCATTTCAAATGCTTCTACCCACTTTTAGACCACCTGAATCTTCACATCCAACATCCACTCCATACGAACCTACGACTCCTTAATAAATCTTTACATCTAGAGCCTCATTTTCTGCAGCAAGGTGTCTATCTAAATCTCGTGTTTCTAGACTCGGGCAAGAGGTACTAAAGTTTTCCCAGAAGGAGGAGTGGCTCAGGATGAGATCGCAGACTGACTTGTGGCATTGGAGGGGGGAGACGACGCGTCGCCTGTATTGGTGTATATGGAACTGTCCTCAGTATGTGCCACAATTACCTGCTCAACCTCTCAAACTAAGTCAGCACTAAAGGGAGGAAATGCAACTTGTGTACTCTGACGTGGGGCACAGGGGTTTGTATCATCCTGGATTTTCCTAACATCCAAAGTCTTATTCACCTCGACCAATCTATCACACTATCATATCAACACAGTAGACTCTCTACACGAACGAAAAACCATGCATGGGAAGGACTTTTTGGGTCACCTTAACTTCCTTCTCTATATTAACTTTTGGATTTTCAGTAACCTCATTATCATCCTCGTCATTTTCGATCTCTCTTTCATCCTCAGATGGCATCGAGGGGATCTATAGTCTGTTTTCCTCAGGGAGTAGTGAAAGTCATACAATTCCCGCCCTTTTTCTGATTATGGATGGTGTTTCTAGGAAGTGTGCTACGCTGTCGGGGGTTCAAAGTAGAGGACAACTGTCTAAAGTGCTGCTCTAGTTGCTTGATCGACACTGCATGGGTATCAACTTTCTACCCAATTCCTGATAAATCATTTCGCTTCTCCTTCTAATTCACATCTGTGGCATCAAATACCTTCATCATATTTTGCATCATATCATCAATGCATATCATACTACTACAAGCCTCTCTATTAGCAGGTGGAACATAGGTCCCAACCTTCTCATTCTTGTTTTCGTAGTTGTTTCGGTTGAAATTGAAATCACTAATGTAGTTCCCATCCCAGACGTAGTTTCCATCATGATTTTCCATAATTCCGACCTTGGTTTCCTTGATACTTGCGCCAATTATCCGAGTTGGAACCTTGGACATTGGTTCTGAAATCCCCAATCTAACCATTAACCAAGATCGCATCCTCCTCATAGTAAAAGTCTTCAACTATCGGTGGTGGAGGTTTAGTTAGATAATTTACCAAGTTCACTTTTTCTGCACTTCCGCTCACATGCTTTAATACCAAGCCAATTTCTATCCTTATTTAAGCCATTTGTTCACAAATGTCATCATTCGATTAATTTGGTGCAGTTTTGACAGCAAACGTGCTTCTACCAGCATTTGACTTCCTAGTTTTCCATGAATTATTGTTCTGGGAGATCCTTTCAGGTTTTTTAACAATCTATTCAAAAGTGCACTCACCATAAGATCCTCCAGCACTAGTATCTAACATGACATTTCCATTGTTATGAGGCCTTGTCTAGAAGTACTATTTCAATAACTCATCATTTATGTGCTAATTCAAAACATTCATCATGAATACAGTGAACATATCCTATGAACTGCTTACCAACTCTCCAAGTAGTGTCATGAAGTTATTTAGTCTAGTCTTTTTTATTTCTAAATTAAGTTTCTTGACACCGGGAAATACCTCTCCATGAACACCTTATGTAGTTGGTCCCATGAATTGTATGAAAGTTGAGAAAACCGCACAACATTACTAGTCAACTAAAGTGGGAACACTCTCAAACCTATAATCTTCATATCCAATTCTGTCACCCCACACTACTCGTACAGACACTTGTCAATTTATCCATGTGAGAGTATAGATCTTTCAAAGGTAACCCAACGAACAACCCTGTTACTCTGAGCATATTCTTAAGAGTGTTGTCACCAGAAATGTATGTTCTCGAGGTAGTAGACGGAGAACAATAGCCAACTTGATCCGGCCATAGTATAGACAACTCTTTAGTGATCACGAAACCTCGATGCAGGCTGATTTTGCACCCTTTCTACATTTTCGATTAAATTACCACCCTGAACCTGAGGGGGTACATTTACAACTCCTAGAGGTTGAAGACCAACTCCATCCTCTTGACCCTCTCTGATGGGATCATTGTGTACCTCAAGATTTATGCCTCTTCTGACCATTCTTTTCAGGGTTATCCTTAATTCTGGATCGTATGTCATCAGGGGATTTCCTTCACTCCATGTCATTGACATACAGTAGAGTTGAAACATGTACCAAACAACAATAAGAAACATAAAATAAGTAAATACTTGACTAAAGTTCAATAATGAAGTTAATTTAATCTAAAAGTTGTATTCCCCTGCAACGACGCCCAAATTTTATACGTCCAAATTACATTTCCCGAGAAAAGTATAAGTGATCGCTGCCAAATACAGAACACAACTTTTATGGTGCGGTTGATCCCACGAAGAATATGGTTTAGACTTAAATTTAACTTACATTTTCTCTTTTTAGCCAAACTATTTCCGAGAAAAAGTAACAAATAAGGGGTTTTGTAAGTAAAATAACATATTGTTGGTTTGGATTATAAGTAATAAATAAACATCATTCACAATTTAAGATTTTAATATAAGATGGAAACTAGGGTATATGTGTTCCAAGCTCTTAACACAATATTCCTAATAATAGTAATTTAATTCTAGTGTTTAACAAGCAAGCCCGATAAATTTTGTATCCCTAATCAATTTGTAATCCAACTAGGAACTTTCACCTCACAACTTGGTAAGTCTATGTGTGTTTTCTTTACTAACCCTTATGTTTACCGTGGATTTCCTCGTGTCAATTGAGCTGTCTATTCACCCTGAAATCAACTAATCAAAGTCAGAATATTAGATACCAGAAAATCCTTAACTATCTCTTTTTGTTTAATCCTTTTTTCATTCATTACCACCTTGGTAAGGCAAGTAGGAACGAGGCAATTTCTAAATTTGCGAACCGCTAAAAAGAATTTTAAACGAAAAGATTAACAATACATGCATATACAATTATTAATGAATTACATAGTTATTAGTCATATGTTGTTAATTGCTCATGGTTCCCACAACCCTAGTTGTGGATTTAACTACTCATTCTTGAGTATTCACAATTCATATTAGGGTTACTAAAAGAAATAATGAACTTACAATTAGAATAGATGAAAACAGAAATATTGAACTGAAATTCAAAGTGCAAATTGCATAAAATCAATTTCGGAAATTAAATTGCTTAGAGTTTGCAAAATTATTCTAAAAGACAAAAACAAAAGTCTCTAATAGGGTATAATTCCCAATAACGAACATAACATCTAATATTTATAGTCTTTAAATCCTAAACCATCTAGGAAAAGAAAATAAGGAAAACTGGGTCAGATGCGATTTTTGATCGATGACACGACCTACGGACTCTGGTTCACCTCTGTGGTTTAGCATTTAGAAAATATTTCAGGACTCTTAAACAGCGGTCCGTCATTCACTCTACGGGGCATCATTTGCCTCTGTGGTTCCGCACTTTGTTAGACTTACATTAACTCATGATCCTTCACCTACGGCCCATCGATGGAACTACTGCCTGTGGTTTGGCTCCATTGATTTCTACTGCTGCCACTTTAGTTCTTTTCTCTCACAACCGCAGCCGAACAAATTCCCTACAAATATAACATAAAACAATTATATCTGATAACAAAACAACCCAACACACAAACAGAATCTAAGTTAAATGCATATAAAATATCGTATACTCATGGTATATTATCGTCTTGGACCGGTAGGATATATGTGATGAATATCAGGTGTTGGGTTTGAAGTAGGAAGGAAAATGTTTTACCGATTTAAAGTAGGAAGGAATTTTTTTTTCTTAAGAGCTAAGTAACATCTTCTCTTGTCTGTTAGTCTCCTCATTATTTTGTATATGTGGTGTATTGGTTCATCTAAAATATATTTGTTGCGTTCAGTTTGGTTGGGTCTTGTTGGAAGGTAGTCATTACCAAAACGAAGGAGTTAGAGTTTCTATTTTAAGTTTTGGACTAATAAAGTCAACTAATGAATTTCCTAACAACTTGAGTTTGGGTTTGCGTTGCTCGACCTTGGAGGGTAATTATAAGGTAAAGAAAAGCATATAGGACGAGTACCTTTTCGTACTGGATGCTGTAATGACCCTTGAGGTCATTGTTCCGAATTTTCTATATTTCCAACATTAATAGCTTTCTTGTAGCGGCCCTAAGAAATTTATGGCTTGGTTGGACTGATAGTTCAATCGTCGGGTCGTTCATTTGAGTTCGGAGCAACTGTCCATGTGTTGGGACCTTTATAACTTGAGTAATTTACAATGGTATGAATTTCAAAAATATTACCTTGGAATGTAATTATAATGGCTAAATATGCTATGCAAGGGCCATTTTAGGATAGGACATGCTTGATTCGAGCCAGGGATTTTTTTACGAGTTTGGGACATGAGGCTATTAACATTGAAGCTTCAATCAAGGATTGCCTTTGGTTAACATTCTTGGTAAATGTCGTTGGATAGGAATTATGTCAATATTGTGTAACACCCTGCTATTTGAAAGAGCTTGAACTAGAAAGAATCTTTTTACTTTGGAAAGAATGAAAATCTGAAATTTGGAAAAGTTAGGTTAAGTCTAAGTTTTTTTTCAACTTTAAAAACTATAACATTCGGTACAAGAGGAGTTAGGTGAAAAATAAGATATCAAATAAAGGAACTCGGAATCCTCATTCCAATGCCACTGAGTTTGCTAATTCTAAGAGGGGTGTATTGGTCTTTTCCTTACCGAATTAAGTTATTTCATGTTTAGTAATTAATTAGGGGTCTAAACTGAGTTGTTTAAGTTTACGCACTCAAATTTCTCGCTAGGGTTTTTAGAGAAAGAACTCAAGAGGATAAAGGAGGAGAAAATGTCAAGATTTCGTTAAGTTCTTGAAGGTTTGGTTACTGAAGGGTTGATCCCTAAGAGGTATGTGAGTTCACATAGCGTTGAGTTCGTTCACCAACACGCAAATTATGTTAATTTTAGCATATTTTCATCCTAGAGAGTTGAAAATTTGTTGTTATTGACTTGTGTTCTTGAAATTGCGTTCATTCTTGAATCTGAACTGGATTGATGAGTTTCTTGAGATAGTCTTATCAATTATATAAATTGTTTTGAGTTACATTCTTGCCTACATGTATTGGGTAACCGAATCAAAAGAAAATTGAGAAATAGAATCGAATTTAGTCGAATTAAGATCAGAAAATGAGATGAAAAAGTTTTCGCGGTTACCTGAGGATGTCTGGGGCAACACCCCCCCGATGTGCCAGAGGGTGAGGGGCAATGCACCCCTAATGCGCCAAAAGGTCTGGGTGGCGTGCTTGCAAGGCGTCAAAAATTTTCTGGTACTGGTAGCGTGGGTAAGATGTTGTATCATCACATAGCTCATAGTTATGGTTGTCATTGAAGAATCTTCCAAATAGAATTTATATATATATATATATACACACACACACACACAACGGAGATATTATTGTATTTTCAATACTTAGAGATTTTATCTATTTTTCTAAATGCTTATTATAATCTGAATCTTCATTTTTATTTCTGCATCAAGTTGAGTATCCATAAGTTGTTTAAAGCCGAAGTAAGTATTTCTTTCATATTCAAGTCAAGCTTACGTTTTAATTAGAATTACCCTCGCAAGCTTGTAGATTTAATGTACTAATTCCATTTGGCTTGCATCATTTTATGATGCAGATACAGGTAACCAGGATCAACATCCAGCACTTCGTTGATCTAGTTGAGCATTTCAGAGTAATTTGGTGAGCCTCTTTGCTTTCCGGAGAATCCCTTTATTATTGTTTTATCATTTTAGTTGTGAGGATCATTGATGAGTCCAAGATTTGGACTCATTTAGAGCTATATTTTTTTTATAGGTTTAGTGTCCTAAAATGCATATTTTATCTCTAAAATTGTTAAAATACCTTAAGTTTTAGGTACTTAGATTTGGAGACAAAGGAATGGACACAATCGATAAAAGGAGAACGAAGACAGCTAAATTATCGAAGAAATGAAGACTTGAGGATCGTCGAACACTATTGCTGATTCATCAAAGGGTCTTACTCTCGCTTAAAGTTCCAATGAGTTGTCCCTTGTAACAAAGTATTAAATCGGCAGCTAAGAGGATCAGTCGACGTGTTGCCAAGCTTTTTTATGCAAAATAGTACTATGTCGCCTAATGATCCCAAACGCGAAAATGTTGAAGGCTAACGCAAGACAACGGTGAATAAACCAAAGGCTGGATCGCCAAGTTTATCGGCGATCTTGACTAACTGCGTCGAGTGGTCCTTCGCAGCATAACTTTTTGAAAACTATAGATACTCGTTAATATTTTTAGCATAGTATCAATTTTTTACATTTTGAACAATGATTTTTAGATTTACCTTCTTTTTTTGGAGTGTTGAGAGCTTTTGGGAAACTTTGCACTTGAACCTAGGAGATTTGAAGATACTCATTTTGAAGCAATTCGAAGTGGGTATTGGAAATTCTTCATTTTATACTCGTTTGAAGTGAATATAAATCACACCAATTGTGTTATCTCAATTTGGTATCATTTTCTTCCTTTTCTCTGTGTCTAGCTAAAATACCAATTCTCTTGTTGTGATTTTGTGAATATGAGTTAAATCTATTATTGGGTGTTTCTTATTGTTATTGTATTCGTTGTTTACATGTGATTTCATTTATTAGTTGTGTTTGAACTAAATGAGGTTGTAGTTGCAAATACGATTTCACCTTGGTGTTTTTTGCTTGCTCGAGAGTGAGGTTTTAAAACTAAGACTACTAAATTATTAGCGTGTGGTTATTGGGTCATCATGGGTCCAGCTCCAGAGAGTGAATCCTAATCCATCTCCCATACTTTGAGCTCGAGAGACTGATTGGGCTAAGGCAGAGGTTGTGCTTAAAGGATGCAACTCGGTGTTCGAGAGAAACCAAGTTCATTCGGGGTAAGTTGCTCATGAGAGAGAATTTACCCCAACTAAAGTCTAGCCTACTTACATATATTCAGTGATGTACCACCAATTGCAATTACCCTACGGTGTATTTTATCTCATATTCCCATCACATCCAAAGAATCTCGTTTCCCCATTAGTTTTTCTTGTTATACTGTGTTTAGTTCTTAAAACAAATGCAAAACCTCCTCATTGTTAATTGACACTTGTATTACGCACTGTAATTTACTATGTTCATATTCAATAATTTCTTGTAGTTATGATTAGCATGAGCTAAATTTGCACTTGGCTGAATTATTCTCAAAACGAAACCATATGGGAACGATCCCAACCGTTTCTTGGATTATATATTGACTTACGATTGTCGACGCTTAGTATTGGATGGAGTGTCTTTGATGACATTGATAGAAAATGGTGCCGTTGCCGGGGAGTCGTGTTATTTGTGAATTCTTAGTTAAGAAAAACATTGTTCTTGTTAGTTGTACTTTACTAACTTAATTTTTAGTTTTGCCTGATGCTTTTTTGCATCTTGAGACAGAAAAATGAGTATAAAGGGCGAGAAAGATAACCAAAAAGAACATCCCCCGTTGAGGTTGTTGAACCTTGGGGATAACCTTCTAACATTTTTGCAATCGAAAGGTGAGGCTATCCATGATATGTGGCCAATGTTTAAGCCACTAGTTTGTAATGCCCTAATCATGGACTCCCAGACAAATTATTGCCTGAATGCTTTTATAGAGGTCTTAGACCCGAAAATGGAAGTGTGGATGATCAACTGTTTTCATGGTATTTGAAAAAACGACCAAATGTACTAGTGGTAAAGCATCTTTATAACATGGGTAAAGCCAACAAGGGAATAAAGAAGTGCCAGGATTAGTCTGACTTGTTAAGAAAACTGGATAATGTGTCCAACAAAGTCATGATGTTAGAAGTGAGTGCCAACAGGAAGATCAGACACCTTCCTCCTCGAAAATGCAAAAAGATTAAGATGCATAAAGGTGGACGACATGGAGAGGCTCTCTCACTCATTCTTCATAAGATCAATGATCAATATTGGTGTTTCATGAGATAAAAGAAAACGCTGAGATGTTGAATCTAATAGCAACGCTCATTCCATGACTATTCAGCTCCAAGACGGCCAAATAAACCAAATAATATTGATCCTCTACTCACCGTCTGAAAAGGGGTCGCCTAGTGACATTCCGTCGAACCCCGAAAATGATTCTTAATGACTAACTTTCGTCATGCCACGACGTTAACTAAGGTGTTGTTTGGGAGGCAACCCAAAACCTTTTTCATTGATTTTTACTTATTTTAAAAATAATGGTGTATTGGTTGTGCAGGATGAAGTGTGGAAAATGTTAAGAAAGAAGGAGTTCATCGAGCACAATGTTTTAGTAGGTGCATCACCGAAGATGTCAGAGACCCCGACCCAGTCGTCGTTGGACTCGAGGCAAATTTAAGCTAGAGTCTGTAAAACTCGACGAGCCCAAGAAATTATTGGTGAGTGATCCCAATCTTTACCGTCGTTTGGATTCCCAAAATTGACTGGGGCTTTTTTAAAACTCGACGAGGTGAGTGACGACTCGGCAGGTGGGCAACCACGACTAATGTCTCCGAATGGGAATGAACTGGACAGTTTTTGAAATCAAAGGTTTAAATGTCTCAAACTCCTCAAAATTCCCTCTTTTTTCACTCCTCAAAATCACACATGCACCTCTACATTTATACCTCTGCATCTCATTTTAATTTAATTGTTGAGTTCTACTTGGATTTGGATTGCATTACCGCCTAGTGAGATTGCATCTTAATCAACACCTAAGGTTGGTTTCCAAAACCTAAGTTTCTTTCATTGAAAAATATACTCATGACATTACTTTGTTGATGTGTATTGGGACTATTTGGTTGGATTAGAATATTTATTCGTCTGTTAGGTTCACAAATTTTGCCCGTACTAAGTTAAATAGGTGATTCATGAAAACCGTGCTTTAAAATGGATGAGAAATCGTGGGTTGTGCATGATTGTCTTGGGGTCTAAGCTTAATTTGAGTGGTGTATGCCTTGATTATTATTAATTTTTTTTTTTTTGGGGGGGGGGGGGGAATTTAGGAAGTTGGGTTGAAAATGGGCACATTGGGATGTTTGGCGAACTGGATCGAGCTCGCCAAACCACTCGCTTAAGGTCCCTATCTTGCCTTTAATTTAATGATAATGTGATGTTGGATTATGTAACTTTCGGCGAGAAGCTTGAGGTCGCCGAACGCATTCAGCATCTCACCGAAACACTTCATGTTCTCCCTATGTATGAACTCTTGTATCCTCTATGCACTGCACTCGGCAAATTGCCTAATTGGTTACACGATTCGATAATTGGTTTAGCGAAGTGTTTTTGCGTCAGAACTTCCATGATTTTGTTTCAATACTTTCTAACTTTTTCTCAATGTTTTGAAGATATGGCAAGAACGAAAGTAGCTGAAAGAGATATGCCACACCGAAAAATATGAGCAAAAAACTTCTGGAAAAATAAAAGGACAACAAATCCTCCAAAAATGGATAATGAGGGCAAGAAACCTAGTGCTATTAAGAGGACTAATCCCCGAGACTCCACTATTCCTTCGTGGAGATGTGGATTCTTCATAGTTATACACTCTGGAGGATCATGACTTGGACAATTTTAGCAAGGCAGTTGCCGCTGAATCTTCTAAAGATGCTCTGGGGACTGTTATCCAATTCCAGTCTAACACATCGGGTACTGATGACCAGATAGATGAAGATACTGTGAAGACAGTATTCCTCTCTACATCCCTCTCTATCTTTCTATATTTTTAATTTTGGATTTCTGTTATTTGTATTTGAGGACAAATGTTTTTATTTGTGTTGGGTGAGGCCCGCCTTGTGTGTGACTATTATTGTTTGATGTTTTGTTGAAATAGTTGGTAGTGTTCTATTTAAAATTGTTTTTTATACTGCTTTTTGTGGACATTTGAGCTTGTAGCTCCTTATGTTTTAAATTACAAATATTTTGACCCGTCTGAAATTTTTTCTTCTTTCCACCACCTATAGCATGTACTTGAATGTTGTAGTTCTTAGGAAAATTTTTGTCTTGGTTTGATCAATACCAATGACTTGGATAATGCTTGCAATTGAATGAACATGAATGTGCGTCTACAACGAGGTCAAATTAAGTTTCATAAACAATATGTGAACTATATGCATCTCCCTGTGATTAGCCAATTATCAAATTGAGTTTTTAACAACGAATATTGCACACTTGCGGAAGTGTGGAGTCTTGTTTGACTTTTGTGTCAATCCCTTCTGTGATGAGCTTACCGTGAACCACGCATGATGAAACCTAGAAGTTGCCCCGTTACTCTGGTTCACTAAGTGATGTGAACTCATGAAATGAACTTAGGCACCGTTGAAAGAGCGTGAACCAATTTGACACATACCTCTTTTGTGGCTTACCTTGTGAGTACGCGAACCTTTTTTGAACACCCCTTGATTCTTACCTTTCTTTTGATGAAACATGGTGAAAACATGACCTCTCTTAATACTTTCCCCGTAGTCCTATTGATTTGTGGTTGATTTAATATATAACTTAGGCCATAAGCCTAAGTTGGGGGTGTGGTAAAAAGAGAAGGCAAGTCAAAGAGTGCAAGAAAACTCTCCCTTAACCCATGATGTTGAGAAAAATGGAACCCCTCCATACAATAAAAATTAAGAATGAAAGACAAAATGAGAAGAAAATAATGAAAAGGAGAAAATCATAGAATAAAGTTATGAAAATACAAAAAGAAATGAGGTCTTCCGAACAATCCAAAGAAAGTGAATAAATGGATGACTTACTAGGACAAGATAAAATTACGAAGGAAGGAAAAAGTAATTGTTATGAGCACCACATCCCATGAGGATAAAAGTCACTGAGCCTAAATGACCATACCTTTGCACTTAGCCCCATAAAAAGTCTAGAAAAGACCTTTTTGATCTTGAGTGAGCTGAAACAAAGGTTGATTGGAAAATACGAGCAAACCTATGGGTTAATTCATGCATTATGTTCATCTTTGTGAGTGTGAGTGTTGAAATTTATTTCGGAACTTTAAATTGTGAATCATTATGTGTTAATATGGAATAATTATTTATGTTAGGGCATTTGATCTTTTTGGTTGGTCTTGAACTTGCATTTGAAGCAAGTATGGTGAGCTTGAAAATCTTTGATAGAGGTGTATCACAACTTGAGTCTTTGAGTGCACATTTGATCCTTGCATGAGTAAGTTGAGTCTTCATATGCGCATTCATGATTGATTCTTGTGTAGCACTGTTTTAGACATCCTTTTTCAACTCCTTAACTTGAGTTTTACTTGACGACAAGCAAAATTTAAGTTGAGGGGATTCATGAATCCAAGATTTTCGACTGATTTAGGGCTATATTTTGATAGGTTTAGTGTCCTCAAATGCATATTTTTTTCTCTAAAACTAATAAAATACCTTAAGTATAAGTTATTTAGACTTGGATACAAAGTCATGGACACAATCAAGCAAAAAGGAACAAAGGCAGCTGGAAGATCGAAGAAATGTAGACATGAGAATCACCGAAAACCGTTGGAGATACTCTAGAGCGTTTTACCCTCGCCTAAAGTTCCAGTGAGCTGAGATCTGAAAGAAAGGATCCAATCAGTGGTGAAGAGGAGCAGGGGACGTGTCGCCGAGTAGTTCTGCGAAGAAGTACTATGTCTCCCTATGATAAGAAAATCCGAAGATGTTGAAGGCTAACGCAAGACGATGATGAATATACCAAAGGTTTGATCGGCGATCTCGAAAACTTCGTCGACTATTCCTTCACTGCACAACCTTTTTACAACTATTAATACTCGTTAATATTTATAGCTTAGTATCCAATTTTTACATTTTGAACAATAATTTTTAGATTTAGGATCTATTCTTGCAGTTTTGAGAGCTTTTGGGAAATATTGTTCTTGAACCTTGGAGATCTGAAGATCCTCATCTTGAAGCAATTCGAAATAGGTGTTGGAAATTCTTTATTCTAGACTAGTTTGACGTGAATATAAATCATACCTAGTTGATGTTATCTCAATTTTGTATCATTTTCTTCCTTTTCTCTATGTCTAGCTAAAACCCCAATTCTAGGGGTATGATTTTGTGAATATGAGTTAATCTGTTTCTGGGTGCTGCTTATTGTTAATATATTCGTCGTTTAAATGTGATTTCATTTCGTTGTTGTGTTTGAACAAAATGAGGTTGTAGTTGCAAATATGGTTACACCGCAGTGTTTTTGGCTTGCTCGAGAGAGAGGTTTTAAAACTAAGACTACTAGATTGATAGTGGGTTGTTATTGGGTCGTCATGGGTTCTGCTGGAGAGAGTGAATCCTAGTCCCTCTCCCACACTTTCAGCTAGAGAGAGTGATTAGTCTAAGGCGGAGGTTGTGCTTAAAGGCTACAACTCTTTGTTCCATAGAAACCGAGTTGATTCAGGGTAAGTTGCTCGAGAGAGAACTTACCCCACTGAAGTCTAGCCTAGTTACATATTTACTATCAATAGAAATTACACTACAGTGTCTTTTAGCTCATATTCCGGTCACATCTCCAGAATCTCGTTTCCTTTTAGTTTTTGTTGTTTTTACTGTTTTTAGTTGTTAATTCGACTGCAACCCCCAACCCCCATTATTGTTAATTGACACTTGTGTCACCCAATCTAATTTACTATGTTCTTACTCAATAATTTCTCGTAGCTATGATTAGCATGAGCTAAATTTTCACTTGGCTAAATTATTCTCAAAACTACTCCCTCTGGGAACGATCCCAACCCTAGGTTGTGTTATATACTGACTAACGATCGTCGAGGGTTAGTATTAGATGAAGTGTCTTTGATGACGTTGATCAATGATCGGGAGTCTTTTCCCAGCATCCCTCATAGTACTAGAGGCTTCATAAACAGAGAGTTATAGTTCTTTAGTCTTTGCATTTTAGTTGTGCTGTTATAAGACTTGACCTGCCACTTTGCTAGTTGGATGTTTGATTCTAAAACATTCTAAGTTATTTTGAGATAGTTGAGTAAAGTTACAGTTGTTTTCTTTTATTAAAGGTTAAAGTCCTCCGCTGAGAGTCTAGCCACGCCGATGGTTGACTTGACCTGCCACTTTGGCAAGTTGGATGTTTAATTCTAAAACATTCTAACTTATTTTGAGACAGTTGAGTAAAGTTACAGTTGTTTTCTTTTATTAAAGGTTAAAGTCCTCCTCTGAGAGTCTAGCCACGCCGATGGTTCACTTGGGGACAACAATGGTTCTCGAGTGTCAGCCCCGACAAGATGTAGGCTTCGAGCGTGACATATGGTAAGCTCTTGAAGGTTAAGTTTTGTCTAGAATGACCTTTTTTATGGTTCCCAAGGATTTCGGTCTCATTTTGAGTCCTCTTGTGGAAAATGGCTAAAAAATGAGCTTGCATATGGGTCCCACTTTTAATCAAGACGAGCTCGAGTTAAAGTTTTGATGTCTCCATTGAGTCTCTAATGCAAAAAATTATTGGGTAGAGTATTTGGTTATGGGCATTTGTTTATGAACGAATCTTAAGTACCCCGTCAGATCTTTTCATAATCTTAAACTAGGGTTGGTACAACAGTTTTGCTTTTCGTGTTTGCATCCAAGGCACCAAATTTGTGGAAGCCTACGCTTTTTATCGTTCACATTCGTAAGCCAGACACCGCGTTCTTAAACACAAGTTGCTTGGTCGCCGTATTCGCGAGCCATGCTCAACGTTCTTGAAGGAATGTGACCATGACCCTCCACTTTTGTAGAGTTCCTTAGTGTTTGCGATGGACGATCTGAGTCAAACTAACCCTATTGACCTCCATGATTGTGACCTGGGGCCCATGTTCACTGTACTAAGCGGACTGTTCTTTTAATTAACCTGTTTTCATATTCCTTCATCTTTTTCAAAACTCACTTTTTTGAGCTAGGGAGCTCCAAATTGGGTGATTCCAGTTGTGTTGGTTCGAGTTTGTTCATGGATATGCGTTAGAGTTTTTTTTTGAGGTGGGGAGAGCGTCGGTTGGAGGTAATTCTCACCCCTAAGGGGACTGTACATGTCTTGTTATTATTCATTAAGTTTGCACGTTGTTGTTTGGCCTATTCCAGGCTCGGAATTGTGTTGTGTATCGGAGAAATTACTTAACGTGAGAAATTAATAAACCAAATCATTACAGTAATAAGCTTTTTTATCACAATTATGTTGCAAATGAGTTGTTTATACGAAATAAAAACATCACGATTGTTGCATTTTTAGACATGCAATTCTTTGGTAAGAAAAATGAGATGTATGAATGTGCAGATTCACATTTGCTTTATGATGAATTCAAAAAAGAGTTCTCATCACCCATTAGATGTTGTTGCGACTATAAAAGCATTGCTTCCATTATGTGGGGTTCGACCCCAACCTTTTTTTATTACTATGTTAGGAAATTAGCATGAATGATTTTTTGAAGTTTTCGGACAGCCTTTTCAATAACCGACTATTATAAAAAAACTACATTTTAGTAGGTTTTAAGTACATTTCAACAAAAAATAAATGCTTTGATATTATCACATATCTCAAGAATTTTAAATACATAACGAATGATTAAAAATATCATGATATCTAATCATTTTTATAATTTACATAATTTATCATAATATATGTTTTATGATACAATTGTCTTGTTAAAACTATGTGATGTGTTTATGTAACGTTTAAACATATCTTTTTATTTTTATTTTTTGTAGATGAAAAATATAGAACTGATAATTTTATGGTTAGCATAACTCCTGGTTAAAAACAAATTATATAAAAGTTTTTTATAATCAATATTAGTTCTAAATAAGTTAACACCGTTAAAAATGTACACCACAACAACATAAATAATTTTTTTTGTGAGACAATCTACTTGTCTGAGGTCAAATGTTTACCACTCTTCGTTATTGTTACTTTGTTACTCTAACAAAATTTATAAAAGGTGAAAAATAAATTTAAAACAACAGTAAAAATAATATTGTTGACCCTTTAAGAAATTTATTTTTCATCAAATTGTTGCTCGGAATGCCCTTCTAGATGCTTCATCAATGACTCTTTACTGCTTTTTCTGAAATATGTATGTAGAGTTGTTGTATTAGGTAAGTGGATGTCGATTAAAATGTTGGATTCTAGAATACTCATGTTAAAAGAAATATTCTCGAGCATCAAAAAATTAAAAATCAGTCTAACCTAGATAACTCAAATGCTCAACAATGACTTGGGACATAAAGGACAACAAATTTATGTCAATACACATATCTTTTGTAGCTTAAGATATTTTTTTTTAGAGTAGGTTGTATTTCATATTCTTTAAACTATGCTTGCTGAAAAGTCATACCTCATAACTCACACCAAAAATATTTAGTAAAGCTGAATGAGAAGGAAAAAAAGAAAAATATTAAAAGAACGAAAGATTTATCCAAGTGAGATCGTATACATATCAAACGAATAATACCCAATACAATTTTAAGGAGAAAACAAAACAATGAGAAAAAACATACATTAAAGGGAGTAAATTATGAGATATCCAATTATGATAACAAATCATTCTAACCAGAAAAGTTCTCATGTTTTAAAATAACATACCTCAAAAAATTGAATATCACTTCAATCAACTTTCAATTCATAAAGTACTCATAATATCTAGTGATAAAATATAATAAAATAGATAGGAACAACATAAAAAAAATATGGGCATGCGAAGTTATTAACTTTCAGACGATTTTCGAAAGAACGCAAAATTTCATCCTTTTATGTGAACAAATGACGTTGTTGATGAACAAATTATAGATTTGTGAGGTTTTTTTTATCGTACATGTAGATAAAACTTGCTAGAATACTCCATTAACGTTTGTTATATAATATGTACTAACAAATACTTATAACAATAATATTGAAGAAACATAAACTTTTCATAAAAGGAGAAGACTTTTCATAAAAGGAGAAAACTTTTCATGAAAGTCGCAACTCTTCATAAAAGTCACATCACAACTTTTCATAAAAGGAGAAGACTAATTTTGGAAATAAATTAAATTAAAATGGAATCCTGGATTTGGTTGCACCACATAGGTGGGTCTAGGATTCTCTTTTATATATACTAGGTAATTTATCCGCGCTTTGCGCGTGGTCATAAATAATGTTTCTAAGCTTTTGAAAAGCCTTTCAATTAATTGACTGATATAAGACAAAAAAAGCAAATTTTAGTAGATTTTAAGAGCATTTCAAAATAAATTAAATGATTTGACATTATCACATATCTCAAGAATTTTATGTATATAATGAATTATTAAAAATATCTTGAATCATTTTTATTATTTACATAATTTATCATAATATATGTTTGATGATATAATTGTCTTGTTAAAACCGAGTAATGTTTTTATGTAGCGACTAAATATATTTTTTTCTACTTTTTTGTGCATGAAAAATATTGAACTAATAATTTATGATTAGAATAACTCCTTGTTAAAAACAAATTATATAAAAGTTTTCAATAATCAATATTATTTATGAATAAGTTAAGATCGTTAAAAATGTACACCACAACAACATAAATAATTTTTTTATAGACAATCTACTTCTCCGAGGTCAAACATTCACCACTTTTCATTATTATAACCTTGTTACTCTAACAAAAATTATAGAAGGAGAAATATAAATATGAAACAGCCGCAAAATAATATTGTTGACCCATTTAAAAATTCATTTTTCATTATATTGTTGCTCTGCAGGCTAGATGCTTCATCAATTCAACTTTACGACTTTTTTAGAAATATGTATAGATTGTTGTTGCATTATGAAAGTACAAGTAGATCGAAATTTTAGATTCTAGACTCATGTTAAATATTCTCGATCATTAAAAAATTAAAAATCAGTCTAACCGAGATAGCACAAAATGTTGAGCAATGACCTGGGATATAAAGGACAACAAATCTATATTAATAGACATATCTTTTGTAGCTTAAGATGTTGCTTTTATTAAGAGCAGACTTTGTTTCATATTCTTTAAATTAAGCTTGATGAAAATAGTCATATCTCACACCAAATATATTTATTAGAGCTGATTGAGAAGGAAAAAAAAGAAAAATATTAAAATGACTAAAGCTTTGTCCAAGTGAGATCATAACTTACCAAATGTAAAATAATCAATATAATTTTAAGGAGACAACAAAACAACAAGAAAAATAAACAATAGGGAGTAAACTATGAGCTATCTAAGGATGATGACAAATCATTCTAACTAGAAAAGTTCTTATGTATACCTTAAATAATTGACTAACACTTCAATCAACTTTAAGTCTTTCAAGTACTCATAACATGCATAGATAAAAATGTAGTAAATATAGATAACAAAACATAAAAAAAAAAAAAAAATGGGCACACAAAGTTATTAAATCTCAGAGGATTTTCTAAAGAACACAAAATCTTATCCTTGTGTGTGAAGAAATGACGTTGTTGATGAACAAATTAGAGATTTGTAAGGTATTGTACCTCCAACAATTCTAGTAGAAAAAACTTGCTTGAATACTCAATTAATGTTTATTACTTAATATGTACTAATAAATACTCATAAAAATAATATTGCAAAAACATAAACAACAAAATTTAAAGCATGTACTAAAAAAAACAATTAATAATATAAGCATAAATTAATGATTATAAGAACATACCAGAATCTTAACAATAGAACGAAACAGAATTAGAAAAATCTATTGCACTGAATGCACAGTGTCTCCTTAAGCAAATTATTCCCCCTAGTACCCTAAATTTAAAGAAACCTCTCAAAAAAGAACGATTCTATTCACCAGTGTATTGATACAAAAGAATGAGTCATTCAAAAGGAGCAAAGTATACAATTAATTGATTGTCAAGAAGAGGAAGATGTTCAAAATTTTTGGGTTTTTTAAAATGATAGGAAATTCCTTTATTTATAGACAACAAAAGATAGTGTGAAAAATATTCACTGTGTTGTATTGAAAAAGTTTCAACCTTTCATAAAATTCGCAACTTTTCAAAACATCACAATTTTTCATAAAAGTTGCAACTTTTCGTAAAAGTCGCAACTCTTCATATAAGGCGCAACTATTCATAAAAGTTACAACCTTTCATAAAGTCGTAACTTTTCAAAAAAATAATAATTTTTCATAAAAGTCGCAACTCTTTGTAAAAGCTGTAACTATTCATAAGAGTTATAACTTTTCATAAAAGTCACTAGTTTTCATGAAAGGGAAAGGCTAGTGTTTGTAAAATAAATTACAAGGGAATCCTGGGTTGTAGTGGATCCATGTAGGCGGGTCTAGGGCGCAACTCTTAATAAAAGAAATAACTATTTATAAAAGTCACAACTTTTTATGAAAGGGGAAGGCTAGTGTTAGAAACAAAATAAATTACAAGGGAATCCTGGTTTTTGGTGGCGCCACATAGGCGGGTCTAGAGTTTTCTTTTATATATATATATATATATATATATATATATTAGTTAAATTACACGCGCTTAGCGCGGGAATTTAATATCACAACATTTATCAAATAATACTTTAAACCTATCAGCCATTAAAACTAAAATATTATATTATCTTATATACAAGATTACACTGTAAAAGCATTAATAACGTAAAAGAAAATGAAACTTATTACATGTTATCATCTTTTTATGAGATAAGGGTAACTTATCTTATCATTTATCCTTAATAACATAAGTATAAATTAATGACTGTAAAAATACATACCAAGATCTGTAACATAAGCAACGGTGTCAGTGAGCCACTCAACAGGAAGAAAGTACACAAATATTTAGTTGTGAAGAGTAAGAATAAGAAAGGTTTAGAATTTTCATTGTTTTAAAATGAGAGGAAATCCCTCTATTTATAGATAACAGAGGGTAGCCTTCACAAACGATTATTGAGCTTTAAAAGAGAGGTTGCAATTATTTGGAAAAGTTGTGTTAAAGTGTCATTGTTTTGAAGTATTGCAAAGTTAAGGAGTTGTAGTAGTAACATGGCCAAAGAAAGAAGATGTGTGTCTTTTTTGCTGTGTTCGAAATGTATAATTGTCATCATCAAAAAGGGGGAATTTGTTAGAATGAGAAAGATTTTGATAATTGAAAAATACAGGAACAGCTGAAAGAAACAGGTTGTACAAACGTGTTGCTTACAGAACGAATCCGACTTGGATAAGGAGACGTCAACCACGTGAATTAGAAGGTTATAAAGATGTGGAATTATTATTTTTTCAACAAGCAACCAGTACAAAGAGTTTCCTTTTATAAAGGAGTTCAAAGCCAAGTGAAAAAAGGAAAACTAAATTCTATTTAAGGAAATCTATTTAAGGAAATTGTGTTTTCTTATTTATTTAAGGAAATTGTGTTTTCTTATTTATTTAAGGAAATTGTGCTTTCTTATTTATTAAGGAAATTATGTAGAAAAGGAGTCCAAGTAGAAGTCAACAAGGATTTGTCGAAGGCAAATACAAGTTGAATTATAGAAGGAGTTGGTGAAGTTCTGATCTATAAATAGGGAGCTATTTGCATCAGAAAAAATGGCGCACTTACACAGAGAGAAGATCAAAACACAATCAAGAGGTTTGAGAGAGTTTTGAAGATTTATTGGGGGTGTTGTAATTTGTGAGGAAAAATTGTAAGATTGTATTCAAGAGTCTTGTTTACAATCAGAGTTTTGTGAGTAGGACTTGTTCGACAAGTTGTAGAACTTGAAGAACATTAGAAGATATAAAACTGGGGGTTTTTATGTCTTTGGGTAGCTAGAAATTAGAGTTTATAATTTCTTAGCTAGGAATTAGAGTTTATAATTCCTCTAGGGATTAGAGTTTATAATTCCTTAGGTTACATAGCTTTGTAATCTTTTGTTGAGACTTGAAGTTTAATAAAGTGGAGTTAAATCCTACAGAGGTGTAGGTCGTGGTTTTTACCCTTGTGAGTTGAGGTTTTCCGCGATAAAATATTGTGTCATTATTTTATTTGCTTCACAAAACGTAACTGCTGTAATTGTGCAAAGGAACATATAGAACAAACCTGTTCCTAAGGCAAATTTAGGGGTCAGAATTCCAACAATTGGTATCAGAGCAGGTTATATTTGAAGAGTCTAACAACTCAAGATAAGATCATAATGAATTCTGCACCTCCTCTTGGGCATGGTCAAGGGCAACACATCAACAGACCACCATTATTTAATGGAGAATACTACTCTTGGTGGAAGACAAGAATGGAAGACTTCATTCAAGCTGAAGATTACGAACTATGGGTTAGAATTACTAATGGACCATTAATTCCTACTATTACTGATACTGAAGAGAATAAGGTACCTAAACCTACAGAAAAATACGGGGAAGCCGATTACAAGATGTTAGGAAAGAATGCAAAAGCTAAGTGCATTCTCGTATGTGGATTAGGACCTGATGAGTTTAACCGCATCTCTAGTTGTACCTCTACAAAACAAATATGGGACACTTTAAAAAACGCTCACGAAGGTACAACTCAAGTTCGTAAATTCAGAATTGCCAGACTTTGTTCTGAATATGAGGCCTTTAAGATGAAATCCGGAGAATCACTTCAAGATATGATCACCAGATTTACCACTGTTGTAAACGATTTAATATCCTTGGGCAAAGTATACACCACTGAGGAACATGTAGACAAAGTACTAAGGACTCTGCCTAGATCATGGGAAATAAAAGTTACTGCAATCAGAGAAGCCAAGGATCTAATCAATATGACTTTGGATGAATTAGTAGGAAATCTCAAAACTTATGAGATGAATGTTGACAAAAGAGGTGGAGGAAACAAAGAGAAAAATCTTGGATTTAAAGCAACTGAAAGTGATGAATCTGACATAGATGATGATGATCTTGCTCTGATAAGTAAGAACTTCAAGAAACTCTTAAAAAGGGGATTAAACGCTAGCAAGAAATCACCACCCCAAAAAGAAAGGAATCTTGAGAGACCACAAGACGGAGGTTGTTTCAAATGTGGTAAAATAGATCATCAGATCAAGGATTGTCCTATGTGGGAAGTAGAATGAAAAAAGGGAAGAGCCCAAAAAGAGAAGAAGGAACTTCTCAACAAAAAGAAAAATAAAGAAAAAGAACAAGCAATGTATGCAGCTTGCGGAACAGGTTCTTCGGACATGTATGAAGAAGATGATGAGGACATTGCTTTGATGGCGATAGAAGAATCAAATGCTGAACCTGATTCAGACTCTGAAGAAACTGAGGTAAATCTTCTTAACCTAAAAGATAAACTAGTAAAGTTCTCTAAGAAAAAACTTTCATTCCTATTGCTTGCTTCCATAGACACAATTCAAGAACTTGTTAACACCAAGAGCCAACTACTTTCTTCCTTGTCTAGCCTAAAGTTTGAGCACATTGATCTTAATAAGAACAAACATGACCTTCAAGTGAAAATCAAGCAACTTGAATCTCACAATCTGGAACTAAGAACTGAGAATCTAAAACTAAAAGTTCTTGGTAAAGAAAAAGAGGGTGAACTGCCTGACCAAAACATTGAGGTCGAAAAACTCAAAAATAACTTAAAACTAGAAAAGAAAAACTCGAGGAGAATAAATCTTGAATTAACTACGATGAGAAGTGATCTGGAAAGAGCAAATAAGTGGACAAAATCCTCCATGATAGTAACCCATCTAGGTAACAATAATAGGAACATTAAAACTGGAATAGGGTATGAACAACCCATAAATGAGAATCCTATGTTTTGTATTATTTGTGGTATCTCAGGTCACTCTAAACAATATTGTCCTAAATACAAAGCTAGTGCAGAAAATAATGCAAGAGGAACTTATAAAACTGTTCAAAGGAACATGTATACTCAAAGGAAAAATAATCTGCCCAAATGGGCTTATAGATATCTTATTCATCCTTTTTATCAATACAAAGGACTCAAGCCAGTCTGGGTTCCTAAATCTAACCTTTGAATTTGCAGGAAAAGTGAGAGGAAGCAGACAACATTCACCAATTGAACATGTTGTTTCAGATGCATGATTGTAACTAGAAAAAAATTCCTCTCACTTGAAAAAAAAAAGAATGGATGAATAAAATTGACTGAAAAAAAAAGGAATGGATGAACAACATTGACTGGAAAAAAAAAATAAAAAAAAAAGTTTGAAAAAAAAAAGAGACTAAAGAAGCATGTGAAAGGAACAGGTCCAACCTATGCAGTATGTAACAATCATGAGCTCTTAGATGATCAATCAATCAAAAATATGATCAGCCAAGGAAAACACTTTCAAAAAGAAGAATTTAGAACTTGGGGATGATTAAGGTCATGCTACTCATGCACTATAACGTTGTAGTTGCATCTAGCACACGGGAGAGGCTTAGTAAAATTGAAGCAAAATTCAGCATTATCCATATATCTAAGGTATGTGCACTACAATTATTCATGATTAAATATAAAGTCAATGCACTTGAACCTATTTCTTCCACTTGTCCCAAAAGAGATTCATGCCCTAAATACTACCAAAACAAATATCTTCTTAAAAAGCCTTATCCCAATGTGATGGTCTATGGTTGAGATGAATTTGATGGAGGAAACCTCTACTTTGGTGCCTTATAAATATAGATTAAGAAAGTAGAGTGTGCTGGTTCTTAGGGGGAATCTTTTGTATTGAGTAAAGTCTTGGAGGATTTACATTGTGAGGGGGAATATTTTGGGGACCCTACACTTGAACAAAGTTCACTTGTTAGGCTCAACTTGGGTGCATCTAGTGAGGGGAAATCGATGGGAGACACATTTGTGGAACCTAGGTTTTCTATTGGGAACCATATAAACTGAAATTTCAGATTGATGTCAAAAAAAAAAAATTATAGTTGATGCTGCACCTGATAGTACCACGTCCAGGGAATAGATTGAGAGAACATGTTCCTCTACAAATGATGTTCAAGAAAATGTGTTCCTCTTACTGTCTTTATTGAAATTAAAGATGAGTGAACTATTGTTTCTGTAGAGGGTACACGACTGATCGAACAAGTTCCTTAAAAGTGATGTCAAAAAAAAAAATTGAGCTTGCATAGGCCAAGGCGACCTTTGAAATTGAGAAGGCTGCTATTTTTGTTAACCCAAAAGATATGTTTTGCTGCTGAAATATGACTTACCCTCTCAAGCCCGATCTTTTAATATTACGTAGCCACTCTAGCCTTTGACTTCCCAATTGTTTTTCCTCATCACAAGTGCTTGATTCTATCTTTAATTTTGAATATAGTTGTGGTGTATATGCTTTTGATTAATGCTAATGTTGGGTTTGAGTTTCAAGTTAATGTCTATATCCTATGTTTGTGTAAATGCTGTGCTATAACTAATTGAGTTCTTCATTTTTAAGTGTTTGTGTAAGTGATAGCCTCAGTGGCCATGAGTATCGAATTTGCCTAATGTCAAAAGGGGAAAGCAGCTGCATATGAGTTATGTGTACCTATTCAATGCAAGCAGATAAAATTTGCCATAGTCAAAAAAGGGGGAATTTGTTAAAGTGTCGTTATTTTGAAGTATGGCAAAGTTAAGGAGTTGTAGTAGTAACATGGCAAAAGAAGGAAGATGTGTGTCTTTTTTGCTGAGTTCGAAATGTATAATTGTCATCATCAAAAAGGGGGAATTTGTTAGAATGAGAAAGATTTTAATAATTGACAAATACAGGAACAACTGAAAGAAACAGGTTGTACAGACGTGTTCCTTACAGAACAAATCTGACTTGGATAAGGAGACGTAAACCACGTGAATTAGAAGGTTATAAAGCTGTGGAATTATTATTTTTTCGACAAGCAACCAGTACAAAAAGTTTCCTTTTATAAAGGAGTTCAAAGCCAAGTGAAAAAAGGAAAACTAAATTCTATTTAAGGAAATCTATTTAAGGAAATTGTGTTTTCTTATTTATTTAAGGAAATTGTGTTTTCTTATTTATTTAAGGAAATTGTGCTTTCTTATTTATTTATGGAAATTATGTAGAAAAGGAGTCCAAGTAGAAGTCAACAAGGATTTGTAGAAGGCAAATACAAGTTGAATTATAGAAGGAGTTGGTGAAGTTCTGATCTATAAATAGGGAGCTATTTGCATCAGAAAAAATTGCGCACTTACACAGAGAGAAGATCAAAACACAATCAAGAGGTTTGAGAGAGTTTTGAAGATTTATTGGGGGTGTTGCAATTTATGAGGAAAAATTGTAAGATTGTACTCAAGAGTCTTGTTTACAATCAGAGTTTTGTGAGTAGGACTTGTTCGACAAGTTGTAGAACTTGAAGAACATTAGAAGATATAAAACCGGGGGGTTTTGTGTCTTTGGGTAGCTAGAAATTAGAGTTTATAATTTCTTAGCTAGGAATTAGAGTTTATAATTCCTCTAGGGATTAGAGATTATAATTCCTTAGGTTACATAGCTTTGTAATCTTTTGTTGAGACTTGAAGTTTAATAAAGTGGAGTTAAATTCTACAGAGGTGTAGGTCGTGGTTTTTACCCTTGTGATTTGGGGTTTTCCGCGATAAAATATTTTGTCATTATTTTATTTGCTTCACAAAACGTAACTGCTGTAATTGTACAAAGGAACATATAGAACAAACCTGTTCCTAAGGCAAATTTGGGGGTCAGAATTCCAACAAGTTGCAATCCTTTGTAAATGTCACGACCTTTCATATAAGTCACATCTTTTAATAAAAGTTGTAACTTTTCACTAAAGTCTCAAATTTTCATGAAAGTCACAACTCTTCATAAAAGTTACAACGCTTCATAAAAGATACAACTTTTCATACAAAGTCACAATTTTTCATAAAAATCAAAACTCTTCATTAAAGTCGCAATATTCAAAAAAGGGGAAGGCTAGTTTTGGAAATAAGTAAATTTAAAAGGCAATTCTTGTTTGTGGGGTCACCACGTAGGCAGACCTAAAATTTTCTATTATATATATATATATATATATATATATATAACATGAGATAGTATATGATTATTTTCAACAAATTATGCATTGTATTGTTGGGACTCAAGATTAGTACTTTAATATTATAAATTTATAGCGCTTAGTTATATTATTAAGCCTAGTTTTACGTATACAAATTCATTTAAAGTCTTATAAAATAGAAATTAAACCATCAATTATTCCTCTAATTTTTATTATTCTCGACATGTTTTATGGGATTTTACCTCAGATTTATTTGGATTACAATATTTCCATAGGACTGCATAGCATGTAATATTCAGTGAATCGGGAATACACACATGGAAAAGGAAAAGAACATGGAAAATCTTGCAAGTGTACGAAGATCATAGTATTTGGTCCAAAGGAGTGGAAGAACCTTTAGGTCCATGATCAGACCATTAAAAATAATGTTGAAACGAGAATATTCCTTGATCACGTCCTTTAAGTCCACTCTCTATCCTAAAAATCTATGCTTTCATAAACTTCAGAGTCATTATCTTTATTGTTGGCACGTTGATTTGTTACTGGATTGCGGTCCTAGTTTGACATTAACTTGGTTTCTTCTTGTTTTTCATCTAGATGAATATCATGTAAAATAGGCTCCAAGTATTTCTCCTCTTCATCTTGATGAATATATATATATATATATATATATATATATATATATAATAGGAGTCTCCGAGCCATGACCTAATTATTACATCTGAATTTTTTTTTGAAAGAAATGCCACCTGCTTTACTATTGATGTAACATAACGATGTTGGATAAGCAGATTAATATAATACTCCCAGTTCTTACTATCCACAGAAATATCTTTCCATTTGGATAGAGCTCTATTTCTCTTCTCGAACCCAACAACTCAACTTCAAAAAGAAATGTCAAGCCTAACATATCTTGATCCACTATTTCAACATTTATATTCAGTATCTCATGGCATCTACGTTACAAGAATTGATCTGTATCCATAATGCATTCCAATAATACACCTTCTCTATCCAATTGCAAGAAAAAGACGTAATACAAAACAACTCTGATTTGTACATCATATGCAAAGGCTAATGCAATCATCCTACCAGAGAACTAGAAATATTCAAGGTATAACAGATTCACTTCAGATGTTGGCAGTAGATAATCAATATGGAAAAACATCTTACATGGAAAATATTTTCCTTCAACCAAAAATACGTGAAAGTAGTGTTTGGTATGAAAAAACATATTTTCCAAGTAATTTTTTTTTCTATATTCAGTATCTCCTACCATTTGTGCTTGTTGTAGCATCTGATGTGACTCTTTTACATCTAGAGTATTTTCGGTTATCTAGTAGGATATATGCATTGGCCTTAGCATATGATTCACAAATCGAAGTTTGTTTTATCGCGCATTTTTCTTGCAATTTTCTGGAAATGGTGTATTATTGGAAGACATTAGGGATGTAGATCCTTCCTTGTACCGTAGCTCCACAGAGCTACTGAATATGGATGTAGAGATAGTGGATCATGATATGTTAAACTTGATATTTGTTTGTGAAGTGTCATTGGGTTCAAGGAGTGAAATCGAGCTTTGTCCCCCCTAAAAAATATCATTGTTGAGAGTAAGAACATGAAGTATTATGTTATTATACATATGCAACATTATTAAGTTGCATCAATAGCATAACATGTGGCGCAATTTTCAAAAGGCTTTCAGATGTAATGACTAGGTTAAGACTTGGAGCCACCTATTATATATATTGATCAGGAGACAAAAGAGGAGAAATACTTTAGATTATATTAAACTAGTAAATGGGCCCGCGCTTCGCGCGATTATAACTTCTTCTTTAAAATTTATTAGAATAGAACTTTTCTTGTATTTTGATGTTATAGTACTCTTATATAAGCTTTTTTAAGATAATAAAGATTATTCAATTCTAGTTTACCATTTTTTTTAATTAAAAGAAAAGGATAAATTACAAATCATAACACTATTTTTTTTTCTAGTTTACATAATTTCATTTTACTATGGTTACATAGTGCATTTAATTAGAGATCACATAAATATTTTTCTGAATTTTCTTCTTTACAAATTTAGTTAGTATAACACTATCAATTACATTCAAAATATTCTCTCTCTCTCTCTCTCTCTCTCTCTATATATATATATATATATATATATATATATGTAGTCCTTATGACTTTTCCAAAATCCAAATTTCATATGTAATATAGTTATTATAATGTTTTGTAATTGAAATTGTGCAAAAACAAAACATTAAGGAATCCATGAAAAGGATGACAGAGAATTAAGGGATAATGGGAAAATATTCAAAAAAGTACTTTGGTGTGAGAGAATAGTCATTATTGTATATCATATAATTATAATGAATTACTCGTTTTAATTCTATCATTAGACTTTCTATTTTTTTACTCTTATAAATATTAACATTATTATGACAACAAAACAATCATATAAATTATTAGGCTTGATCTATTGGAGAAGAAACAATTTCTTTGGAGAATGTGGTAAATAAATGTATTCTTTAAAAAAGTGAATCTTCAATAGGTGGATTTACATATAGTTTGTACTAACGAATACTTACAGCAATAACTTTACAAAAACATAAACATAAACATAAGCAATAAAGTTAAAAACATGCACTTAAAACAACACAATTAATATCATATATATAAATTAATCACAGTAAGAAAACATACCAGGATCTGTCACAATACAGTGAAACAGAAAGGAGAAATCGTGTCCACTAAATGCACAACGTGTCCTTGTTAGTGAGTTAGTCAATAGGATCAAAGTAATCAAATATTTAATTGTGCTGAAGAAGAAGTTCAAAATCAAATATTTAAACTGGTCAAAAGAAGAAGAAAAAATTCAGAATTTTCTATATCTTAAAATGCGAGGAAACTCCTCTATTTATACACACGAAAGGTTAGTGTGAACAAATATTTACTTTGTCTTACCGGAAAGGTCACAATTTTTTATAAAGGTCACAACCTTTCATAGATCTTACAACCTTTAATAAAAATCGCAACTCTTTATAAAAGTCGCAACTTTTCATAAAAGTTACAATTTTTGATAAAAGTCAAACTCTTCATAAAAGTCATAACTTTTCATGAAAGTTACAAGTTTTGATAAAAAAGTCACAACTTTTTAATAAAAGTCACAACATTTCATAAATGTCATAACTTTTCATGAAGAGGAGAGGTTAATTTTTGAAATAAATAAATTAAAAGAAAATTCTTGTTTGTTGTGACGCCACGTAGGCGGACCTCGGGTTCTCTTTTGTATATATATATATATGATATATGATAGATGATATGATATATGACATATGAGTCATTAATATATTAGTCTAAATAAATATTATGGAATAATATCATTGAGTCAATTATATAAATCCAATAAATATGAATTTAATTTAAGTCTGCTCCATACAACCCATATGTCATGTCACTTAAATCTGATTGGCCGACGGAATCCTGTTCCAATCATAATTATTCTATTCTAAAATTATAAATAGGGGTCCTCATAATTCAGAAAAGGAACCAAGAGTTCTAACAAGAAGCTGGAGAAATGCACGTGGATCAAAGTCGCAAATTTATCTACAAGTGCAAGAATTCAATCATTCAAATTCAAGAATGAAAAAGATCAAGACCATAATCGAAGATTTCAGATAATGTTTAAGTTCATGGAAGATTAAAGAAGAAGCTTCAAAGCTATTGAATACAAGATCAAGTTCAAGATAAGTTCATATCAAGTTCATCAAATCCATAAATCAAGTTTAAGACTACAAGCTTAGAGATTAAAGTTGAAACCCTTGTAATCAAGTATAAAGTCAAGATCAAGTTCAAGAACAAAAAGCACTTTGAATTGGTGTCTTGAAAGACGAATCTTGAATTATATCTGAGTTGCATCAAAGGAAATTGTAACACTCGCGCATTGAAACTGTAACAACCATAAATATGAATAGGATCAAGATTTAGGGTGTCAAGATTTAAGGTTGATAAATTAATTTAATTAATTGATAATTATTAATCTTATTAATAAAAAGGAAAAAAAATCAGATTTTCTTTATTTATTTTTAGTTAATTAAAATCCTAACTTTTGACTAAGTCTTAAATTTAGTCTCCTAATCCTAAACCAACTCTCTCCCTAACGTTTCTCAACTCTCTCACGTTCTCAATCTCTTTCACGTTGGTTCTTCCAAAATAACAACAAAAATCAGAAAATACATCAAGAGTTCTTTACACTTGAAGAACTCACAAGAATTTTTTTAAGTAAAAGACAAAGTAATCAAAACGTCAAGGCTAAGAGAGGTTCATCGAGTAGGGGGTAATTTGAAGTGAATTGATCGTGGTTTGGAGTAGTTTCCGGGCAGCAGCTTCACGCTTGAATAACGTCCAAAGGTATGGGTTTCTCTCATGTAATTCTTTCTCTAAGAGTACTTTCTTTCGAACACTTCTTAAACTCTTGAAACTAAGGTTGTTCCCCTTCGTATGTCCTTGTCCTTAGCTCCCTAACGAATTTGTAGGATGGGTATGTTGTGCTGCTAGATTTTTGCATGAATGATGTGTTTAAATTAAATACGAATGTGTTTATGTGCGGAAAATCACGATAATGATCATCAAAATATGACCGGAGAAGTTGATGTATAGGCATGTATAGGGCAGTGTTTTAGTCACTGTTTTTGGGTGTATAAGTTGTGTATTTATTGTGTATTTTATGTATTAATGGGTGTACAATCTGATGTTCATTATGATGAAGGATAGTGAATTGAATAACCCTCTTATAGCTATTTAAACTTATGAAAAAAATGCATCTAAAAATGGTTGGAGAAGGACAAAAATTTCCAGATTTTGTACCCTTCAAAAGTGTCAAATTCTGAGTTTTTAAAATAAAATAAATTAAGTGAGGTCAATGGGAATCGAACCCAAGACCTCACCTGTGAAAGAAACGAAAAGAAAAAAAATATATGGGGAGCTGGGGGTTCGAACTCGCGACCAGCTCCCCTCGCGAAAAGAAAAAAATATATGGGGAGCTGGGGGTTCGAACTCGCGACCAGCTCCCCTCGCGAAAAGAAAAAAATATATGGGGAGCTGGGGGTTCGAACTCGCGACCAGATCCCCATCGCGAAAAGAAAAGAAAAATTAAAGGGGAGGCGTGGGATTCGAACCCACGACCTCCCAGTGCGCGCGAAGAGAAAAGAAAAAAAAAAAAATAAAGGGGGCTGTGGGGGTTCGAACCCACCACCTCACAGTCCCCCCTTCAGCGAAATTTTAAAAAAAAATAAAGGGGGCTGTGGGGGTTCGAACCCCCCCCCCCACCACCTCACAGCCCCCCCCCTTCAGCGAAATTAAGGCAAAAATAAGAGGGGTTGTGGGGGTTCGAACCCACAACCTCCCCATTGTAGTGGACTTTTATTAAATTAAAAATTAAAGAGGTTGTGGGGGCTTGAACCCTCAACCCTTTGATTAATTAAGAGGGAAATTAAAATAGAAAATTTATCCTTCAATATAAATGTTGAGATTTAATTTAAAGTCTAATGTTATGAATATTAGAAAATAAAATTTATGAAAAATACAAATGATATCCAATTGATTCAAGATTTGGGTTTCCTTGCCCAAAATTCCGTATTGATGTATAAGTCATACCTGAGTAAATTATCCAAAAATAATGCGATCTACTTAGATCAAAAGAATTCAGATCTTGGCATATATATACAAGATACATAAGTCTTGTACTACCAAATTTTAGGAAAGTAAGAATCACTTAACGAATTATGAATGAAGCCCATGGCTTGTATGTATAGACATATAAGTCTAACATACGTTCAAAAGTAAGTGAACCTAAGATGTATGTGATGAAATGACGAACCCTAGAAGGGCTAAGTGTGAGGGTAAGATACACTAAAAAGCCAAGTGCATTGGCATACGATGAAATGAACATTCACGTAATAAGAGGTGAGTAACTATGAAAAGTAAAGATGCTAATGATGAAGAATATGGTGACAACATGATGTGAGGCTAATGTAAATGATGAGAGCAATCTCAAATGAGTCTAAGTAAATGTTACCAAAACGTACTCACCTATGAGAGTGTAAGATAATGAAGAGACCAGTTTCTATGGACACTCTAATGAGTGTATTGAGCTTAACACACTCAATACTAATTATGAGATGAGAAATCATCTAATGAGCTATAAGGTCCTCATACTAGAAGTCAGCTTCCATGACGTATGAGATGAATGAAATGGAACTTTATACTGAGCACCGATAGACTAGCTATGAGCGGTGATGCCTTTTTTCGGGAAGGGCGAAGGTTCACGTAACTCTCATGAGATGAGAGTGTCCGGCCTGCCGGGTATGGGTCTCCATATATCTACTAGTCTTTGAACCTATACTGCCAACATACGAATCTGGCGGGGTTAAATTCCCATGTACGCTAGCATGTTATTGGGTCACTTTGGCCGGTGATTCCACCTTTTTTCGGTGTGGGGGAGACACTGGATTTCATGATGCTCACATGATCTATGTCGGTTAAAGTTAAAGTTCCCAATGAATGAAGGAGGCCAGCCTCAAATGAAGCACATAAAGAATTGAATGATACCGAAGGTGTTAGGATAGGATAATCAAGAGGTGAGCTAGACTCAGGTAATGACATTAGGTTATTCCTGATCATTGCACAGCAAACCCGACGAAAGTCTTAAACTACATCCTAGGTATAGATGGTGTTCACCCTGGCCTATGAATAAAATGCAATGAAGTACGTACGAATGAATGAAGCAGACTCTGTGTTTGCTAATGAAGACTCCCTAGTTGAGGTCCCATATGTTGAGCCCTCATTTTGGAAAGTCTTAATGTTAAGTCTATGATTCCAAGGTCTCATGGCATATGAATGAATTATACGAACGAAGCTATGTGTTATGTGTTATGCGCTATGATATCTGCTATATGAAGATGATATGTGTTGTGTGCAATGCGATATTTAATATGATGCATGTTACTCTCATGGCATGACCTTCCTAATCTCAAATTGGCAAGTCCACTGACTTGACTTCCAAAAATCATGTTGTTAAGAAAGAGCTATTCTTTCTCATGCATGTCTGTGGTGTGTGCTTGCATATACCCATACTTAGTACAAGTGTGTACTAACCCCTATACATCTATACTATTTTAGGTACAGGCACAGGTGGTCGATAGAGTTGCAGGATCATTGTTGCAGCTATTCGGACGTCAGTATTCATCCGGAGTTTGGTAGGTCCTCATGCGTTCGAGGATACTACTGTTTTATATTCTAGCGTAGCTTTAGAGTTGAGCTAGTGGAGTATGTTCCACTAGCGTTTCTTTCCTGCTCTTTATTCAGACTTTGTATTTGGGCCATTTTGGCAATAATACAATTAAGACTTATAAACTATTTTTTTCAGTTATTTATCTCTTTAATGTTAGATGGTTGATGATGAACGATTATAAAATTTTAAGGATGATTGGTAAGCATGTTTAAAGAACAAAAAGTTTCAAATTTTCTGCTAAAATTAACCTATGTAAAGTAAGTATGACGTAAGTAGGCTTGTTTGCGACCTCTGAGAGGTCAACGACGCTGGTCTCGTCTGGGGTCTAGATTCCAGTCGTGACAAAGTTGGTATCAGAGCACTAGGTTAAATTCCCAGAATAATGAGTTCACATCAACCACATTGAGTAGTTTCTAAGTCATGGTAGTGAAGTGCACCACTATCCTGAACTAGAGACTGCATGATGCGTAGGAAAATTTCCCTTCTTCTGATCTTATCGTGCTTTTCTGAATGTCTGATTTCATGGTGTTATGAGCTTATATAACATCAATCTTTGTTGTTTTCAGAGAATGGACCCTAGGAGGGCTATTGGTCAGAGGGGAGGAAAAGCAGCTGCTGGGGGCAACCGAGTTCCACCCCAAGCTCCAGGTGCAGGAGTGGCTGTGCCAGTTTATCCAGCTGGGTTGACTGATGTTGAGGTGAGGGCATCTCTGGCCCAGATGGCACAGGCCATTACTATAAAGGCCCAGGCCATGACTGCCCAGGTCAACCGGCAGAATGTTCAGAGGGAGAACCCACCGGTTCGTAGCATGGCTGACAGGCTGAGGGATTTCACGAGGATGAATCCTCCTATTTTCACAGGGTCTAGGACTGCAGAGGATCCCCAGGAGTTTGTGGATGAGGTGCATAACATCCTGGTGGCTATGGGGGCCACTGTTATTGAGAAGGCTGAGCTGGCTTCCTATCAGCTCAAGGATGTTGCACAGACTTGGTGCAAGATGTGGCAAGATAGTCGTGTCTTAGGTGGAGTGCCAGTTACATGGGAGCTGTTCAAGACAACATTTCTGGAGAGATTCTTCCCCAGAGAGATGAGGGAGGCCAAGGTTGAGGAATTCATCAACCTTAAACAAGGCTCTATGACAGTCAGGGAGTATTCCCTGAAGTTTGTTAAGCTGTCAAGGTATGTTATCTTCCCTAGTATTAAATAGCAAGAATGAGGAGAATACTGAACTTTGTTGAAATCATACAGGTATGCTACTTCCCTGGTTGATAATAACAGGGATGAGATGAGCAGGTTCCTCACAGGAATCAATGGGCACTTGGAGGAGGAGTGTCGATCTGCGATGCTCCATGATAATATGGATCTTTCCAGGTTGATGGTGCATGTCCAGCAGGTCGAGTACAGCCGCAGAAAGAGAGGTGTTCAAGATGCTAGGAGTCCTAGGCCTCAAGATCAGGAAGGACCCAGTCATGGAGGCCACAGGAACAACTTTGGAGTCCGTGAGCAGCCAAGGTTCAAAAAGGGGCAGCAGAGTTCTGGGAATTTTAATCCTCAGAGGAGTGCTACAACTACAGGAGGCAGACCTGAGCCCAAGAAGGGCAATAGAGGTGAGATGCAGCGTCCTAAGAAGAATTGTGCAAAGTGTGGCCGAGCTCACAGTGGAGAGTGTAGACAGGGCACTAATGCCTGCTTCGGTTGTGGTAAGAGTGGACACATGGTCAGAGACTGTCCACAGAACAGAGGTTAGGATGGAGGTAATGCTCAGCCTAGGCCTAATCCACAGGGTGCAGCAGCAGCCGAGCCTCCTAAGAGGAAGAGGTTCTATGCCCTGAAGGGCAGGGAGGAGCAGGAGAAGTCCGCTGATGTGGTCACAGGTATGCTGCAAGTGTTCTCAACTTCTGTTTATGCTTTACTTGATCCGGGGTCTACACTTTCCTTTGTAACTCCTCTGCTTGCTCTTACTTTTGAGATATTGCCTGAAGTTCTACATGATCCTATAGTGGTTAGTACACCTTTAGGAGAGAATGTAAGAACTGATAGAGTATACAAGGATTGCCCAATAGTTGTTAGTGGTAAAACTATGTGTGCAAACCTGGTTGAGTTACCCATGCATGATTTTGATATTATTCTTGGCATGGATTGGCTTCACAGTTGTTATGCTTGCTTAGACTGTCGTAGTAGAGTGGTGAGATTTCTCTTTCCTAACGAAGAAGAGTTAGTCTGGGAGGGGTACAATTCGAATCGTCCAAATCCCTTGATTTCTAACCTTAAGGCCAATAAGATGATGTCCAAGGGGTTATTGTGTCATCTTGTGAGTGTTAATGATGTAGAACGTCATTCTTAGATGTGTTTCCTGATGATTTGCCTGGAGTCCCTCCCCTTTGAGAGATTGACTTTGGTATCGATTTAGAAACTGATACTAAACCAATTTCAATTCCTCCTTACAGAATGGCTCCAACTGAGCTCAAAGAGTTGAAGCTGCAGTTAAAAGATCTCACTGACAAGGGTTTCATTCAGCCGAGCATAACCCCTTGGGGCGCTCCAGTGTTGTTTGTAAAGAAGAAAGATGGGACCCTTAGAATGTGTATCGATTATCGGCAGCTCAACAAAGTCAGTGTAAAGAATAAGTATCCACTCCCCAGAATGGATGATTTGTTCGATCAACTCCAAGGGTCTAGTTTCTTCTCAAAAATTGATCTTCGTTCAGGGTATCATCAGCTTAGGGTTAGGGATGGAGATATCCCAAAGACAGCCTTTCGTACCCGCTATGGTCATTATGAGTTTCTAGTCATGTCATTTGGTCTCACGAATGCATCTGCTGCATTTATGGATCTCATGAACAGGGTCTTCCGTGAATACCTTGACTCTTTTATCATATTATTCATTGATGACATTCTCATCTACTCTAAGACCAAGGAAGAGCATGAACAGCATTTGAGACTAACCTTGCAGGTACTTAGACAGCATCAGTTATATGCCAAATTTAGAAAATATGAATTCTGGCTGAGATCAGTGACCTTCCTGGGTCATGTTGTGTCCGATCAGGGCATGGAGGTGGATCCCAGGAAGACTGAGGCTGTGAAGAACTGGCCAAAGACTCTTACTCCCACTGACATCCGTAGCTTTTTGGGATTGGCTGGTTACTACCGCAGGTTTGTGAAGGGTTTTTCTTCCATTGCTGCCCCATTGACAGCTTTGACTAAGAAGAAAGCCAAGTTTAAATGGACGGAGACTTGTGTGAAGAGTTTCCAGGAGCTCAAGGACAGACTCACTTCAGCCCCGGTGCTTACTTTGCCTAAGTGTGGTGAGAATTACACTGTTTATTGTGATGCATCTAGGGTTAGTTTGGGTTGTGTCCTTATGCAGGTTGGTAAGGTGATAGTCTATGCGTCCAGACAGCTCAAGGTTCATGAGAAGAATTATCCCACTCATGACCTGGAGTTGGCAGCTGTGGTGTTTGCACTGAAGCTATGGAAGCATTATCTGTATGGAGTGCATGTGGATGTGTTCACAGATCATAAGAGTCTCCAGTACGTGTTCACACAGAGGGAGTTGAATCTACGTCAGCGGAGATGGTTGGAGCTGTTGAAGGATTATGACATGAACGTGCACTACCATCCAGGTAAGGCTAATATTGTAGACGATGCTTTGAGCAGGATGAGCATGGGAAGTACAACCCACGTTGAGGATGAGAAGAAGGAGCTGGTGAAAGATGTACACAGACTGGCTAGACTGGGTGTGCGTTTGGTTGACTCCACTAGTGGGGATGTTTCAGTTCATCCTAGTTCTGAATCATCCTTGGTAGTTGAAGTCAAGCAGGGTCAGCATCTAGATCCTGTGTTGATGGAGCTGAAGGACTCAGTGCTGATGAAGATGAATGAGTCTTTCGCTTTGGGAGGTGATGGCATACTTAGGTATCAGGACAGGCTGTGTGTGCCAGATGTAGATGATTTGCGGACCAGGATTGTTGCAGAGGCCCATGGTTCCAGATATTCCATACATCCAGGTTCCACCAAGATGTATCATGATCTTAAGCAGATTTATTGGTGGGATGGCATGAAGAGGGACATTGCAGAATACGTGGCCAAGTGTCCTAATTGTCAGCAGGTTAAGGCAGAGCATCTTAAGCCTGGTGGTCTGACTCAGATTATTGAGGTTCCGACTTGGAAATGGGAGGCCATTAATATGGACTTCGTGGTTGGGCTTCCAAGGACTAGGAGGCATCATGACTCCATATGGGTTATTGTGGACAGATTGACTAAGTCTGCCCACTTTATTCCTGTGAAGTCTACTTATAGAGCTGAGGATTATGCGAGACTCTACATCGATGAGATTGTGAGATGGCATGGGATTCCTTTGTCTATTATTTCAGACAGAGGAGCTCAGTTTACTTCTCATTTCTGGAGATCTTTCCAGAAGATCTTGGGCACGCAGGTGAAGCTTAGCACTACCTTTCACCCTCAGACAGATGGGCAGGCAGAGCGCACCATACAGACATTGGAGGATATGTTGAGAGCGTGTGTGATCGACTTCAGAGGTAATTGGGATGACCATCTGCCTTTGATAGAGTTTTCGTATAATAATAGCTATCACTCCAGCATTGGGATGGCACCGTTCGAGGCACTGTATGGTAGGAGGTGTAGATCCTCCGGTTGGGTGGTTCGAGGTTGGAGAGTCATCCATTTTAGGTCCGGAGATCATTCATGAGGCCTTAGAGAAGGTCAGAGTGATTAGGGACAGGTTGGCTACTGCTTACAGTCGGCATAAGTCCTATGCTGATAACAGAAAACGGCCCTTAGAGTTTGATGTTGGTGACCAGGTTTACTTGAAAATATCGCCTATGAAAGGGGTAATGAGATTTGGTAAAAAAAGGGAAGCTGAGTCCGAGGTATGTTGGGCCATATGAGATCCTACAGCGTGTGGGTGAGGTGGCCTATGAGTTAGCATTGCCTGCAGAGCTAGCTTCTGTTCATCCAGTCTTTCATGTCTCTATGTTGAAGAAGTGCTTAGGTGATCCAGCATCAATCTTACCTGTTGAAGGTTTGGGGGTTGGTGAGGACTTGTCTTATGAGGAGGTACCTGTTGAGATCTTAGACAGACAGGTCAAGCGGCTGAGGAACAAGGAAATTGCCACAGTGAAAGTATTGTGGAGAAATCATCTTGTTGAGGGTGCTACGTGGGAGGCTGAGGCCGACATGAGAGCCCGCTACCCTCACCTTTTCAGCTCTTGAGGTTAGACTTCCTACTCTTAAACCTATGTTTCCTTATCTCTCCGTATTTTGTTGCTATTGATCGACTATGTATAGTAATTTTGTTATGATCTGACTGGAATTACGATGTGAAGTGGTAGTGTCATTCTGGGACGAATGTTCCTAAGGGGGGGGGGGTAATGTAACAACCCTAAAAATGAATAGGATCAAGACTTAGGGTGTCAAGATTTAAGGTTGATAAATTAATTTAATTAATTGATAATTATTAATCTTATTAATAAAAACGAAAAAAAATCAGATTTTCTTTATTTATTTTTAGTTAATTAAAATCCTAACTTTTGACTAAGTCTTAAATTTAGTCTCCTAATCCTAAACCAACTCTCTCCCTCACGTTTCTCAACTCTCTCACGTTCTCAATCTCTTTCACGTTGGTTCTTCCAAAATAACAACAAAAATCAGAAAATACATCAAGAGTTCTTCACACTTGAAGAACTCACAAGAATTTTTTTAAGTAAAAGACAAAGTAATCAAAACGTCAAGGCTAAGAGAGGTTCATCGAGTAGGGGGTAATTTGAAGTGAATTGATCGTGGTTTGGAGGAGTTTCCAGGCAGCAGCTTCACGCTTGAATAACGTCCAAAGGTATGGGTTTCTCTCATGGAATTTTTTCTCCAAGAGTACTTTCTTTCGAACACTTCTTAAACTCTTGAAACTAAGGTTGTTCCCCTTCGTATGTCCTTGTCCTTAGCTCCGTAACGAATTTGTAGGATGGGTATGTTGTGCTGCTAGATTTTTGCATGAATGATGTCTTTAAATTAAATACAAATGTGTTTATGTGCGGAAAATCATGATAATGATCATCAAAATATGACCGGAGAAGTTGATGTATAGGCATGTATAGGGCAGTGTTTTAGTCACTGTCTTGGGGTGTATAAGTTGTGTATTTATTGTGTATTTTATGTATGTAATGGGTGTACAATGTGATGTTCATTATGATGAAGGATAGTGAATTGAATAACCCTCTTATAGCTATTTAAACTAATGAAAAATATGCATCTAAAAATGGTTGGAGAAGGACAAAAATTTCCAGATTTTGGACCCTTCAAAAGTGTCAAATTCTGAGTTTTTAAAATAAAATAAATTAAGTGAGGTCAATGGTAATCGAACCCAAGACCTCACCTGTGAAATAAACGGAAAAAAAAAATATATGGGGAGCTGGGGGTTCGAACTCGCGACCAGCTCCCCTCGCGAAAAGAAAAAAAATATATGGGGAGCTGGGGGTTCGAACTCGCGACCAGCTCCTCTCGCGAAAAGAAAAAAAATATATGGGGAGTTGGGGGTTCGAACTCGCGACCAGCTCCCCATCGCGAAAAGAAAAGAAAAATTAAAGGGGAGACGTGGGATTCGAACCCACGACCTCCCAGTGCGCGAGAAGAGAAACGAAAAAAAAACAAAAAAAAATAAAGGGGGTTGTGGGGGTTCGAACCCACCACCTCACAGTCCCCCCTTCAGCGAAATTTTAAAAAAAAATAAAGGGGGCTGTGGGGGTTCGAACCCACCACCTCACAGCCCCCCCCTCGCTCAGCGAAATTAAGGCAAAAATAAGAGGGGCTGTGGGGGTTCGAACCCACAACCTCCCCATTGTAGTGGACTTTAATTAAATTAAAAATTAAAGAGGTTGTGGAGGCTTGAACCCTCAACCCTTTGATTAATTAAGAGGGAAATTAAAATAGAAAATTCATCCTTCAATATAAATGTTGAGATTTAATTTAAAGTCTGATGTTATGAATATTAGAAAATAAAATTTATGAAAAATACAAATGATATCCAATTGATTCAAGATTTGGGTTTCCTTGCCCAAAATTCCGTATTGATGTATAAGTCATACCTGAGTAAATTATCCAAAAATAATGCCATCTACTTAGATCAAAAGAATTCAGATCTTGGCATATATATACAAGATACATAAGTCTTGTACTACCAAATTTTAGGAAAGTAAAAATCACTTAACGAATTATGAATGAAGCACATGGCTTGTATGTATAGACACATAAGTCTAACATACGTTCAAAAGTAAGTGAACCTAAGATGTATGTGATGAAATGACGAACCCTAGAAGAGTTAAGTGTGAGGGTAAGATACACTAAAAAGCCAAGTGCATTGGCATACGATGAAATGAACATTCACGTAATAAGAGGTGAGTAACTATGAAAAGTAAAGATGCTAATGATGAAGAATATGGTGACAACATAATGTGAGGCTAATGTAAATGATGAGAGCAATCTCAAATGAGTCTAAGTAAACGTTACCAAAACGTACTCACCTATGAGAGTGTAAGATAATGAAGAGACCAGTCTATATGGACACTCTAATGAGTGTATTGAGCTTAACACAGTCAACACTAATTATGAGATGAGAAATCATCTAATGAGCTATAAGGTCCTCATACTAGAAGCCAGCTTCCATGACGTATGAGATGAATGAAATGGAACTTTATACTGAGCACCGATAGACTAGCTATGAGCGGTGATGCCTTCTTTAGAGAAGGGCAAATGTTCACGTAACTCTCATGAGATGAGACTGTCCGGCCTGCCGGGTATGGGTCTCCATATATCTCCTAGTCTTTGAACCTATACTGCCAACATAGGGATCTGGCGGGGTTAAATTCCCATGTACGCTAGCATGTTATTGGGTCACTTTGGCCGGTGATTCCACCTCTTTTCGGTGTGGGGGAGACACTGGTTTCATGATGCTCACATGATCTATGTCGGTTAAAGTTAAAGTTCCCAATGAATGAAGGAGGCCAGCCTCAAATGAAGCACATAAAGAATTGAATGATACCGAAGGTGTTAGGATAGGATAATCAAGAGGTGAGCTAGACTCAGGTAATGACATTAGGTTATTCCTGATCATTGCACAGCAAACCCGACGAAAGTCTTAAACTACACCCTAGGTATAGCTGGTGTTCACACTGGCCTATGAATGAAATGCAATGAAGTACGTATGAATGAATGAAGCAGACTCTGTGTTTGCTAATGAAGACTCCCTAGTTGAGGTCCCATATGTTGAGCCCTCATTTTGGAAAGTCTTAATGTTAAGTCTATGATTCCAAGGTCTCATGGCATATGAATGAATGATACGAACGAAGCTATGTATTATGTGTTATGCGCTATGTTATGTGCTATATGAAGATGATATGTGTTGTGTGCAATGCGATATTTAATATGATGCATGTTACTCTCATGGCATGACCTTCCTAATCTCAAATTGGAAAGTCCACTGACTTGACTTCCAAAAATCATGTTGTTAGGAAAGAGCTATTATTTCTCATGCATATCCGTGGTGTGTGCTTGCATATACCCATACTTAGTACAAGTGTGTACTAACCCCTATACATCTATACTATTTTAGGTGCAGGCACAGGTGGTCGATAGAGTTGCAGGATCATTGTTGTAGCTATCCGGATGTCAGTATTCATCCGGAGTTTGGTAGGTCCTCATGCGTTCGAGGATACTACTGTTTTATATTCTAGCGTAGCTTTAGAGTTGAGCTAGTGGAGTATGTTCCACTAGCGTTTCTTTCCTGCTCTTTATTTAGACTTTGTATTTGGGCCATTTTGGCAATTATACAATTAAGACTTATGAACTATTTCTTTCAGTTGTTTATCTCTTTAATGTTAGATGGTTGATGATGAACGATTATAAAATTTTAAGGATGATTGGTAAGCATGTTTAAAGAACAAAAAGTTTTAAATTTTCCGCTAAAATTAACCTATGTAAAGTAAGTATGACGTAAGTAGGCTTGTTTGCGACCTCTGAGAGGTCAATGACGCCGGTCTCGTCTGGGGTCTAGATTCCAGTCGTGACAGAAACCAATAAATCGTATTGTTGCATTATTTTCCAGTCTTGATTATTTTTTTCGGGACCTTAATTTCATTGTCTTGTCCTGGTAATGGTAAGTGCTTCATGAAGGAATACATGTTTTGTGAAGCTATTCTTAAGTTTTCATAAACTCTAAGTATATAAATTATATTATTTGTGTTATAAAAGATAATAATCTTCTAACGCTTCTCGATTCTCCAAGTATCAATATGAGTATAACTATTATGGATTTTTCTGGTGGATACTAAGGTGGACGAACAGAAGGTGGATACTAATTAAGGTGGACGAACAGAAAGTGGATAATAAGGTGGTTTCAAACTTCAATTTTCAATTTCTAATTTTTACAAAGAAACTATTATAATAAGTTTCATCACTTGTCACATAAGTTCATAGAGTCCCCCCTCAATGAAATTTTTGTTCCATCTAAACCAAATCTACATTCATATATAGGTATTGTTGATGGATAAATTTGGAGTTACAAATAGAAAGGCACGTGCTATAATATATACACGTTTGTTAACATAGGATCTAAGGAATTCTAATTCAATTTGAAATATGTTATACAGTAATGCAAACTAGTTCTTATTCGAGATGTAGATTGAATATCGTTGTGAAGAAGAAACTTGGGACACTAAACATATTTCTGATTTTTTTAGATGGTTTCAAAAGATGAAAAAATATACCTTTTTATCCAGATTTTCTTAGAACTTATATGTCCAATTTTACGTGATCGATTTGAGCTTTATCGCGTATTGTTATTACAATTTTCTGAAAAAGGTGTATTATTGGAAAACATTAGGGATGTAGATCATTTCTTATATCGTAGCTCAAAGGGTATACTAAATATGGATATAGAGATAGTGGATCATGATGTATTAAACTTGATATTTGTTTGTGAAGTTGAGTCGTTGGGTTCGAGGAGAGAAATAGATTTTTGTCCCAACTGGAAAGATATCATTGTGGAGAGTAAGAACTTGAAGTATTATGTTATTCTACATATCCAACAATATTAATTTACATCAATATCTTAGCAACTGGCGTAATTTTCAAAAGGATTTTCAGATGTAATGACTAGGTTAAGCCTTTGAGCCTCCTATTATATATATTGATCAGGATGACAAAAGATGAGAAATACTTGGAGCCTAATTTACTATATAGTCAACTAGATGACAAACAAGAAGAACCCATGTTAATATCAAAATTTTACTGAATATTAAATTAAAAAATAATTTGTATTATGTTAAATTCATTGATATATTAGTCTAAATAAATATTATGGAACAATATAATTGAGTTAACTAATTAAATCAAATAAATATGAATTTAATTTAAGTCCACTACATAAAACCCATATGTCATGTCATTTAAATCTCATTGGCAGAAGGAATCATGTTCCAATCACAACTCTTCTATTCTAGAATTATAACTAGTGGTCCTCATAATTCAGCAAAGGAACCAAGAGTTCTAACAAGAAGCTGGAGAAAATTTCGTGGACCAATGACGCAAATTTCTCTACAAGTTCAAGATCAATCATTCAAGTTCAAGAATGAACAAGATCAAGACCAGAAGCGAACATTTCAGATAAAGTTCAAGTTCATTTAAGATTAAAGAACAAGCTCCAAAGCCATTAAATGAAAGATCAAGTTCAAGATAAGTCCTTATCAAGTTCATCAAATCCATATATCAAGATTAAGACTACAGGCTTCAAGATTGAACTTGAAACCCTTGAAATCAAGTATTAAGTCAAGATCAAGTTCAAGAACAAAAAAACCTTTGAATTGTGTCTTGAAAAGACAAATCCTGAATTATAGTTGAGGTGAATCAGAGAAAATTGTAACACTAGCACTTTCAAACCAATAAATATGATTGTTGCATTATTTTCCAATCTTGATTATTTTTTTCCGGGACCTAAATTTTATTGTCTTGTCCCGGTAATGGCAAGTGTTTCATGAAGGAATACACGTTTTGTGAAGCTATTTTTCGAAAGTTCCGAAGCTCTAAGTATATAAATTATCTTACTTGTGTCATAAAAATAATATTCTTCTTATGATTTTTGACTTTCAAAGTAGAACTATGAGTACAACTGTTATGGATTTTTCTGGTGGATACCAAGGTGGACGAACAGAAGGTGGATACTAATTGAGGTGGAGGAACAGAAAGTGGATAGTAAGGTGGTTTCCAACTTCAATGTTCAATTTCTAATTCTGACAAAGAAACTATTATAATAAGCTTCATCACTTGTTACATAAGTTCATAGAGTCCCCCCCCCCCCCCTCAATGAAATTTTTTGTTCCATCTAAACCAAATCTACATTCATATATAGGTATTGTTGACAGATAAATATTTGGAGTTCCAAATAGAAAGGCACGTGCTATAAGGATTTTTAATTTAATTTGAAATATTTTATACAGTGATGCAAACTAGTTCTCATTCGAGATGTAGATTGAATATTGTTGTTAAGAAGTAACTTGAGCCACTACACATATATCTGATATTTTAGATGATTTCAGAAGAAGAAAAACTATATTTTTTTATCTAGATTTCCTTTGAACTTATATGTCCAATTTTATATGATCGATTTGAGTTTTGTCGCGTATATTACGTACAATTTTCTGCAAAAGGTGTATTATTGGAAAACATTTGGCATGTGGATCCTTTCTTATATCGTAGCTCCAAGGAGATACTTAATATGGATGTAAAGATAGTGGATCATGATGTATTAAACTTGATATTTATTTGTGAGTTGATTTGTTGGGTTCGATGCGAGAAATAGAGCTTTGTCCCAATGGGAAAGATATCATTGTGGAGAGTAAGAACATGAAGTGTTATGTTATTCTACATATCCAGTATTATTATGTTACATCAATAGCATAGCGGGTAGCGTAATTTTCAAAAGGCTTTTCAGATATAATGACTAGGTTAAGCCTTGGAGCCTCCTATTTTATATATTGATCAGGATGACAAAAGAGGAGAAATACTTGGATCCTAATTTACTAGATATTCAACTAGATGATAAACTTGGTCTAGTAACATATCAATGTGTCAACGATAGAGATAATGACTCTTTAGTTTATGAAAGCATTAGATTTTCAGGATAGAAAGTGGACTTAAAGGACATGATCAACAAATATTCTTCTTTCAACATTATTTTCAATGGTTTGATTATGGACTCAAAGGTTCTTCCACTTTTTTGTATTATGATCTTTATCGCACCCCAAATTAATTTATGCATGACCATTTACTAGCTGTCTTAAATGTTTACCAAGATGTTGGAAATATTACTGAAATAGTGGATGTCATAGAAGCTTTCAGCATTTTGACCTTTAGCGATCATTGTGAAATTTAGGACTATTCGTAGGAAGTGTTTAGAGTGTTTTTGCATGAGAGTTATATTTGAACATGCAAGGCTAAGTAAGGTCGTTAATTTTTATGTGAATAAATGAACATCATTGAATCAATGAAAGTTGAGCTAGGTGAAGCAAAATAGGAATTGTTTAATTTTAGTGAAATGCTTTTGAAAGCAAAGCAAGATGAAATCTTTAACTCCATTTAAAGGCCCTCACAACTTCTCCATATATGGCAAAAAAAATTGTTTATCAAAAACTTTTCCTCATTATTAGTATAATTATCTCTTAGTTGCATGCTTCATTAAAACAGAATTTGCTATTATTTGTGTAAAATCTCGCAACAGTAAGGGATTACAAGTCAGTTTAAAATATGAAAATAAGTATTTTGGAAAGTATAAGGAAATCTGGAAATTTTAAGTAAGTTAAAAAGTGAGTGTTTGGTCAATTTCAAATGATCATAACTCCTAGGTTGGAATGATTTAGGTGTTGGTCCATATATGGTCAAAGATCTTTCCAACGCCGGCAAGTTTGCGCGATTCAGAGGTTATATGAGTGAGTTATGCCTTTCGGAAGTTGGGCTGTTGGAATGAGAAAAGTCTAACCCAAATTTTGAAAGGGTAAATTAGTATTTTCCTTACCTAATTATGTTAATGCATTTTTAGGAATTAATTGGGGTAAAACAAATTTTTTTGTCAGTTTAGAAAAGTTAGAGTTCAAGCTAAGGCTTGGAGAAAAGAGAAAAGAGGAGAAAGGAGAAGAGAAATCAAGAAATCGCCAAGAAACTTTTGAGCTGTAAGTGTGGATTTCATTGGGGGTAATCCCTAAAAACGTATGTAAGTCTTCCATAGTGTTGGGTTTGTCACCCACTTGCCAAGTATGTTTGATTTAGCGTGAAATTGTTTTGAAAAGATTGGAATCTTAATGTTGTTGATGGTTGTTCTTGAGTTGCTTTCGTTCTTAAACATGAGTTGAGATGTAGGAGTTTCTTGATGATTAAAGTGTTGTTCTTTGAGTTCCTTGAATTAAATTCTTGTGTATATGATTTGGGTACATGAATCGAATGTGAATTTGAGAAAAGGAATCATGTAAAAATGATTAAAGATTAGAAAACTAGAGGAAATATTCGTCATGTTTAATCTCGGGGAGGGCTGGCGCGACGTGCCCCCATATCACCATGAAGGCTGGGGCGGCGCGCCAGCAGTGCACTTGAACTGAGCCTCAAACAAGTGAGGCTGGCGCGGCGCAACCCGGATGCGCGTAAAACATCATTTTCACCCAATTGTCGTCATTCAATCCGTTTAAGCCCTTCTAAAGTGTATTAACACTCTCTAATGATTCTAACAACTCTAAATGACTTCTAAACATATAGAAATCATCCGACAACATGAATTACAACTTTGCATTCATAACTTTAAATTCAAGGATCAGTTTAGAGTCAAGTCATGAACAGATAAGATTAAAGTCAAAGAAGTTAAGAGTAAAGTAAGAACCAAGTCAAAGCAACATTCTTAAAAGTTTTAAATACTCTTTAGCACTGTTTAAACTTTTGTTTCAAGACTCAAGTTTCAAGTTAAGTTAAGCGTAACGAGTTGAGCTCATTCCTCATAAAATTTTATAAGGGAGCTAAGTATTCCCTAAGAGTTAATTAATGTTTTCACATTTGAGCAAGAAAGGGAACATCGATTCCAATAGAGACTTTGAGCTAAGATTTGAGTAGTTATCTTAAACAAAAGAAAGAAATTGTTTAAAAACACATGAGCTAAGTATATATTTGGGAGTAGTATTGAGCACCGATATGGAGATGCGAGTATATATTAACTAAAGTCTCTATAAATCATGTAGCCATCATAGGTATTAAAGAATCATACTTTTTAGATGATCAGTTAAGTTAAGCTAGTGGATCCACTAGGTTAAGTAGTTTTATGCGATGACAAAGAATAGGACAGTTCTGGCAACATCGGCAAGACGTTGTATCACCACTTAGACTCATAGTGGTGACTGTCTGTTAGAGAATGTCCCACAGAAAGTATGTTACTTCATTATATAAGTAATTTTAAGTTTGTTATCGAACTAAGATGTTTTCCACTGTTTTACAAGTATTATGTATATTGCATGTATCTTAATGCTTTATATTGAGTTAAGTTATTATTGAATTGAGAAGACCCAAGGTAAGTGTTCGTTTCATATTATTTTCAAGCTTAAGTTGTGTTTAGCATTCAAACTCGCATACTCGTACATTCAATGTACTGATGCCAAATTACCTATATTGTCTTATGATGCAGATGCAGGTAACTAGGATCAGCATCCAGCATTCCGTTGATCGAGTGAGCAACTCAGAGTCTGTGGCGAGCCTCCTTACATTACGGAGGACATATTTTATCACTTATTTTCTAGAATTCAGTTGTTAGGATCATTGGGGGTCATGTCTTAACATCCCTTTTTGTTTTAGAGGCTTCATACACAAATAATATTAGTTCTTTAATCTTATTCATATCAGTTGTAAACGTTTAAGACATGAGTTGCCACTTTTTCTAAGTAACTACTTTTAAGTTATTTTTATGATTTATCTCTTGTATTTAAGTCTTCCATTGAGTAAGTAAGCCAGGTCAAGGGTCCGCTCAGGGCTATCAATGGTATTCGAGTGTCGGCCACGCCCAGGGTGTAGGCTTGGGGCTTAACAAGCATGGTTTCAGAGCGCAGATTTCAAGAGTCATAGGGAGTCTATGAAGCCCTGTCTGTAGAGTCCTAGTTAGCATTGTGAAGTGCGCAACATCTATAACTAGGAGGTTACAACATTTAAGAATTTATTCACTTATTTCATATTCATTTCATGCATTAGAGTTTATCTCTAAAAAGTTCCTTTCTAACTCATTCTTACATGTAACCATTTGTGAGTTGGACTATTTTGAGAGTGATTTCATGGGGCGTTTCTTTCACACCCCCAGCCTACACGCTAGGCGAAACTGGAAATCGAAGACCATTGCTGGCCTCGAGCATCCCTTGGGCTAACTTACTTACTCAGCGGAAGACTTAAACACAACAAATAAGTTATGGAACATCTTAAAAGTAATACTTAGACATAGTGGAAATTCATGTCTTAAACGTTTACAATTGAAATGAATAAGACTAAAGAACTATTTTATCTGTTAATGAAGCCTCTAAACAAAGAGGGATGTTGGGACATGACCCCCAATCATCGTAACAACTGAAAAATGAAAATCAAGCGATAAAATGTTTCCTCCGTAATGTAAGGAGGATCACAACATACTCTGAGCTACTCACTGGATCAACGGTACATCGGATGCCAATCCTAGTTACTTGCGTCTGCATCATAAGATGATGCAGGCCAACTGACATCAGTACATTGAGTGTACGAGTATGCGAGTTGGAATGCTAAACAAACCTTAAGCATGAAAAAAAGAGTTAAAGGAACACTTTCCTTGGTTCTACAAAACTCAAAGAATAACTCAACTCAATATAAAACAATAAGACAATTGCAATATATATATATATATATATATATATATATATATATATATATATATATATATATATACACGTGTGTGTGTGAGTTGGAATGCTAAACAAACCCTAAGCTTGAAAAAAAAGTTAAAGGAACACTTACCTTGGTTCTACAAAACTCAAAGAAGAACTCAATTCAATATAAAGCAATAAGACAACTACAATATATATATGTATGTGTGTGTGTGCGCGCGCGTGTATGTATATATATATATATATATATATATATATAATATATATATATATATATATATAATATATGTATATATATATATATATATATATATATATATATATATATAAAGCTTGTAAAATAGTGGGAAAACATAGTTCATTAAAGAAAATGCAATAAAAACTCAACTTTACATATATAATTAAGTAACATAGTTTATGTGAGAGATTCTCTAACCGACAACCACCACTATAAGTCTAAGTGGTGATACAACATCTTGCCCAAGATACCAGAACTTTCCTATACTTTGTCGTCATATAGGACTACTTAACTTAGTGGATCCACTACCTTAACTTAAGCGATCATCTAAAAAGTATGATCCTTTTATACCCATGATTGGTACATGTTTAATGGAGACTTGACTTATTATGAACTCAGATCCCTATATCTGGGCTCAATACTACTCCAGAAAATATACTTAGCTCATATGTTATTAAAAGAACTTCATTCTTTGGTTTGAGATAATTACTCAAATATTAGCTCAAATGATCTCTTGGAATCGATGTTCCCTTTCTTGATCAAATGTGAAAACATTTATGAATTCTTAGAAAATACTTAGGTACCTTATAACTTTTGAGAAATGAATTCTAATCTTTACTCTTTTCTTAACCTGAAACTTGAGTCTTAAAAACAAAGTTAAAACGTTGCTAAAGACTCTTGAAAACATTTAAGAACTTTGCTTTGACTTGTTTCTTAACTGTTAGACTTCACTCTTAACTTCTTTGACTTTAATCTTAACTCTCCTTAAATTGGATTATGGATTCAAGGTTCATGATCACATGTTTATGGATGACTTCATGATGTTAAGATGAATCTTAGAGTGTTGAAATCAACTAGGAAACATAGGTATATCACTAAGAAACTAGTACAGAAAGATGGGGGAAGAATGGGGAGAACTGGCGTCCCTAGCACTCTGAGAGGCGCGGGGAACCAGCCCTCAAACCTCAGAGACTGACTTAGGGCGCTCTTTCTGGTGCGGCGCCCCAGAGTTCAAACTTCAGAGAGCCTCTTTTGGGTCTCTTAGAGGCGCGATGTGCCAGGACCCTCCCAGGTGTTCCCGGACTTTTTTCCTTTGTTTTTCATCTCTAAACGCTCTAAGCTTCCATGGTTATTTCCCCAAACACATAATATCATTAGTAATATCAACATATAATATATTCAAACCGAAATCACACCTGGAAACATGAATCAAACCATCAAGAAACTTTCAACAATGTTCTTCAAGAACTCAATTTCTTATCATTCAAAAACTTAAATTCGCTGAATTGAAAAATGTTTGGCGTGTGGGTGAACTAACCCAACACTATGTGATCTCACATACCTTTTTAGGGATCACCCCGACGAATTCCACACACAAATCTTGAACGTTCTTGGCAATTTCTTAATTTCTCCTTTTTTCCCTTTTCACTTTTCTCCCAAGCCCTAGCGTGAATTCTAAATCTTTCTAAACTAAGAAAAGGTACTGTTTTACCCCAATTAATTCTAAAAAAACGAATTATTTAATTAGGTAAAGAAAAGGCATTTCTGCACTTTCCAAATCTGTATTGAGCTTTCCTTATAATAATAGCCTAACTTCCAAAAGGCATAACTCACTCTTCCGAACTCGGAATTGTGCAAACTCGGCAAAGTTGGAAAGATTATTCTAAGGGATTTCCAACCATATTTGGAACTACACCTAAATCATCTTGAGCTAGGAGTTATGATCGTTTGAAGTTGACCAAAAACTCATTTTTAACTTACTTAAAATTTCAAGATTTTCTTGTTCATTCCAATAATAAGTATTTTCAGATTATAAACTCTTTTCTAGTTTTTTCTAGTTGGAGATGTTATAGTATCTCCCCCTTGGGAACATTCGTTCTCGAATGAGATTACTCTTACTAGGCTGAGGGTACTAACATCAAGTTCAAACACCCACAAGCAATTGCAACCAAACAATATGCCTACTCAAAATTTAGATTGTACTAAGAAGAAAATTAGTACCTTCGTTTGCATTTTCTCCGGATGCAAAGAGATGCAAATATGTCTTATTCATGTCCTCTTCATCTTCCCATGTAACTTCTTCAACAAATTGGTTTCTCCAAAGGACCTTGACTGATGCTATCTATTTTGTTCTCAACTTGTGAACTTCGCTATCTAGAATGGGCACCAAAATCTACTCATAATACAAGTTATTTTTTACCTAAATTCTCAGTTGGAATGATCAAGGAAGGATCACTCATGCACTTCTTCAACATGGAGACATGAAACACTGGATAAACCTTCGCTAACTCTCGTGGTAGTTCCAACTCATAAGCTACTTTGCCAATCTTCTTGGAAATTCTATATTGACCAACATACCGGGGACTAAGCTTACTCTTCTTACCAAACCTCATAACACCCTTCATGAGTGAAACTTTAAAGTAAACCCATTCCTCTACCTCAAACTCCAACTTTCTTCTTCTAACAACAATGCAGAATTTCTGACCACTCTGGGCCATTTTCTACCACTCTTGAATCACCTTCACCTTCTCCATAGCTTGATCAACTAAATCTGGTCCTCTCAATAATGGTTTACCAACTTCAAACCATCCAATAGGAGATCTGCATCGTTTCCCATAAAAAGTTTCATAAGGACTTATTTGGATGCTAGAGTGGTAATTATTGTTGTAGGCAACTCAATTAGAGGTAGGTGATCATCCTAATTTCTTGAAATAAATCAAGCATTCTCTCAACATATCCTCTAAGGTCTGAATGGTGTGCTCCGCTTGCCTATCTATTTTAGGATGAAAGGCAGTACTTAAGTTCACCTTTTAACCCAAAACTTTCTAAAAGGATTTCCGATTTGTGCAGTAAATTATGCACCTCTATCTGAAATTAAGGAGATAAGAACTCCATGAAGTCTTACAACCTCTTTAATATACAACTTAGCATAATCTTCAACCGAATGGGTTGTCTTTATCGGCAAAAAAGTGGGATGATTTTTTCATTCTATCGACAATCACCAAATAGAATCATGATGCCTACAAGACCTTGGTAACCTTGTGATGAAATACATATTAATCATCTCCTACTTTTATTCTGGAAGTTCTATATTCTGAGGCAAACCACCAGGTCATTGATGCTCTACTTTAACTTGGTAGCAATTTAAGCACTTTTCAACAAATACACCAATGACCTTCTTCATACTATTCAACCAATATATTTCTCTCAAATCACGATACATTTTTTAGGAACCCGGATGAATGGAATATCTTGAGCTATGAGCTTCCTCCATGATTCTCTCTTGGAGTCCATCCACCATTGGTACCCACAGTCTATCTTGATATCTCAATACACCATTTTCCCTTGTTCAAAAGCTAATGTTTTTTTACTTATGAACACATGACTCAATTCAATCAAAATGGGACCTTGGTCTTGCTTTTCTTTCACTTCTGACACTAGTGATGATTCATCCCCATTAGTCACTATGATTCCTCCTTCGGTGGTATCCTTGAGTCGGACTACTAAGCGTAAAAGTCTATGAAAATCTTTTACTAGATCTTTCTTCTCTTCTTCAAGATGGGTGGTACTACCCATAGAGAACCTGCTTAAGACATCAGCAACAACATTGGCCTTACCTAGGTGGTAAAGAATGCTCATGTCATAATCTTTGAGCAATTCTAACCACCTCCTTTATCTGAGATTAAGCTCTCTCTGAGTGAACACATATTGTAGGCTCATGTGGTAAGTGAAGACATCAACATGAACACCATAAAAATAGTGACACTATATTTTCAAGACAAAAACTACAACAACCAACTCTAAATCATGGGTTGGGTAATTCTTCTCGATTAACTTTTAACTGTCTAGAGGCATAAGCTGTAAATTTTCAATTCTATGTTAGAACACAACCCAAACCAACTCTAGATGCATCACATTATAGCACAAAGGCTTGAGTACCTTCCGGTAAAGTCAAAATTAGGGCAATAGTCAACCTCTTATTCAATTCCTAAAATCTCTTCTCACAAGCTTCAGACCATTTAAACTTAACTTTCTTCTGAGTCAACTTGGTCAAAGAAGATGAAATAGATGAAAACCCCTCAACAAACCATCTATAGTAGCCAGCCAAACCCAATAAACTCCTAATATAAGTTGGAGACGTGGGTCTAGGCCAATTCTGAACTGCTTCTATCTTTTGGGTATCAACTCTAATTCCATCACCGGAAAATATGTGGCCCAAGAATGCCACATACTGAAGCCTAAACTCACATTTTGAGAATTTAGCATACAACTTCTTATCTTTCAAAGTCTGAAGGACTATCCTAAGGTGACTATCATGATCTTTTTGATTCTCTGAATAGATTAGTATGTCATCAATGAAGACGATAACAAACATATATTAATAAGACTTGAAGACTCTAATTTAAGATCCATGAATGTTGCGGGCGCATTGGTTAACTCAAAGGACATGACCAAGAACTCATAATGCCCATATCTAGTTATCAATGCTTTCTTGGGAATATCACATTCCCTAACTTTTAACTGATGGTAGCCTGATCTGAGGTCAATTTTTGAAAAACAACAAGCACGCCGAAGCTGATCGAAAATGTCATCAATCCTTGGAAAAGGATACTTATTCTGGATGGTAACCTTGTTCAATTGACGGTAGTCTATACACATCCTAAGGGAACCATCTTTGTTTCTCACACACAAGTCCGGAGTTCCCCAAAGTATGATACTTGGTCGAATGAAGCCCTTATCTAACAGATCTTTTAACTATTCTTTCAGCTTTTTAAACTCTGCTGGTGCCATTCATATGGTAGAATAGATATAGTACGAGTATCTGGGATAATGTATAGGCAGAAGTTCGTTTCTCTCTCAAGATTGACTCCAGTTAGATCATCAGGAAAGACTTCTGGAAACTCTTTACTATAGGAACTGACTGAATGTGATATAACTCAGCACTTGATTCACTAAATCAGACTAAGTGATAGATACAAACCTCAAAACTAACTTTCTTGCCTTAACGTACAAAATGAAATGACCCTTAGACACTGCTAAACTACTACTCCACTCTATGATCGACTCATTAGGAATCTCAAACTTCACAACTCCAGTTCTACAATCTATTGATGCATAACATTCATGAAGCTAGTCTGTACCTAGAATGACATCAAAATCTACCATGTCTAACTCAACAAAATCAGCCATAGTGTTCTTGTGATTGATGGAAACTGGACAATCATGATAAACTCTATTTTCTAGAATAGACTCCCCAGCAGGTGTAGAAACACAGAAGGGGTCACAAAGTTTCTCAAGGAGGATATAAAACTTATTTGCAAAATAAGGGGTTACAAAATATAAACTTTCTCCTAGGTCTAGCAAAGCATAAACATAAAAAGTAAAGACTATGATCATACCAATGACAACATCTGGGGAGTTCTCTTCCTCTTGGAGACTAGTGATCGCATAGAGACTATTTTCTCCTCTGCCACTACCGGAAGTAGCTCCTCTAGGTGCAGCCCTGTCTACTAGAACAACTGATGAAGATTGGGCTCTATTGTCAGGATTTCCACTACCTTGCTTGTTCTTAGGGAACCTTTCATAAAGTAACCCTCTCGCAAGCACTTAAAACAACCTGTTTGTCAATCACGACTCTTAGATGAGTGGGTTCTACCACACTTAGCACATGCAGAAGCCCAGCTACCTCCTTGTGCCACACTACCTTGAGATTGTGCTGGTTTAGCTATGATGTTCTGTGAATTCTGGCCATGATGCTCACCATTATTTCTTGGTGCAGGTGCACTAGCAGATGATGGTGCAGGTCCCTTCAATTTCTGAAAGGACGAACGCTTCACACTACCTTTATGCTGCTCCTACTCATTTCCTGTCTTAGCTTTCTTATTTCTTAACTATTCATTGTCCCTCAACTTCTCTTCTGTGAACCTGTTGCACATAGACTATCAAACTTGATATGTCCATATCACCTATCATCATTGGTGCCCTACCCTCTTTTCTTGATGAACGACCCAGTCCAACAACAAATAAACTCATTCAAAAAGAGAGAGATAGCAAAAGATATACATAGATTTGCATAGCCGGGAGTCAGACTAAGCGATTTCAAAAAAAGAGGATTAGTGGTAGTGAATGCGGTTGAGTCATCATTAGTGTCAGAAGTAAAAGGCAAGAAAGACCAAGATACCATTTTTATTGAATTTAATGAAAATGTTCATAAGAAAAAAAGTAAGGGGTTTTGAACAACAGGGAGATGGTGTGTTACGGAATCAAGGCAGATTTTCTGTACCAATGGTGGATGGGCTCCAAGAGAGGATCATTGATGGATCTTATAGCTCCTGATAGTCCATTCATCTGGGTTCCAAAAAGATGTATCACGATTTGATAGAGGTGTATTGGTGGAGTAGCATGAAGAAGGACATTGCAAAATTGGTTGCCAAGTGTCAAAATTGCCAACAAGTTAAAGTCGAGCATCAAAGGCCAGGTGGTTTGACTTAGAATGGAAGTTGGAGATTATTAATATGATATTTCATCACAGGTTTACCAAGGTCTCGCAGGCAACATGATTCTATTTGGGTGATTGTTGACAGAACGACAAATTCAGCCCATTTTTTACCAGGTAAAGACTACCCATTTGGCAGAAAATTATGCTAAATTATATATTCAAGAGGTGGTAAGTGCACAATTTATTGCACAATTCTGGAAATCTTTTCACAAAGACTTGGGTTCAAAGGTGAACTTAAATACTGTCTTTCATCCCCAGAATGATGGGAAGTAGATCGCACTAATCAGACATCAGGAGATATGTTTAGAGCTTGTGTGATTGATTACAAAGGGAATTGAGATGATCACCTACATCTCATTGAGTTTTCTTACAATAACAATTATCATTCTTGCATCCAAATGACTCCTTATGAAGCTATTTATGCAGAAGTTGCAGATCTCCTATTGGATGGTTTGAAGTGGGTGAAGAAGGGTTGATAGGACCAAATTTAGTTCACCTAACTATGGAGAAAGTGAATGTGATTCAAGAAAGGTTGAAAATGGGGCAGAATCGTTAGAAATCCTATACTGATGTAAGGAGAAGGGAGTTAGAGTTTTAAGTAGGTCATTGGGTTTACTTGAAAGTTTCACCCATGAAGGTTTATATGAGGTTTGGTAAGAAGGGAAGCTTATTCCCCAGTATGTTGATCCTTATAGAATTTCCAAAAGGATTGGCAAAGTAGCTTATGAGTTAGAGCTACGACAAGAATTAGCAGTGGTTCATTCGGTGTTTTGTGTCTCCATGTTGAAGAAGTGCAAGGACTATCCTTCTTTGATCATTCCAACTGATAATATTGGGATCAAAGATAACTTTTCTTATGAGGAGATTCATGTGCAAATTCTAGAACGCTAAATTTGAAAGTTGAGAACAAAAAAGTTAGCATAAGTCAAGGTCCTTTGGAGGAACCAATTTATCGAAGAAGCTACTTGGAAATCTGAAGAGTACATGAAGAAGAGATATTTTCATTTCTTTGAATTCGAAGAAAATGCAAGCCAAAGTACCAATTTTCTTCTTAGTACTATCTAAATTATGAGTAAGAATGTTGTTTATTGCATTTTTTTGTGGGTGTTTGAAATTTATGTTACTACAGTAAGCCTAGTAGGAGAATTTCATTTGAGGACGAATGTACCCAAGGGGAAGATATTGTAACATCTCGCAACTATAAAGGGACTAGAAGTAAGTTTAAAATCTGGAAATAGTTATTTTGGAAAGTATAAGAAATCTGGAAATTTTAAGTAAGTTAAAAACTGATATTTTAGTCAACTTCAAATGATTATAACTCCTAGCTCGGGATGGTTTAGGTGTAATTCCTGATATGGTTGGAATGCTCTTTCCAACGCCGCTAAGTTTGCGCGATTTCAAGTTCGTATGAGTGAGTTATGCCTTTCGGAAGTTGGGCGGTTGGAATGAGGAAAGTCTAACCTAGATTTTGAAAGGGTAAATTAGTCTTTTCCTTACCTAATTATGTTAATTCGTTTTTAGGAATTAATTGTGGTAAAACAAGATTTCTTTGGGTATGGATTTCGTTGGGGGCGATCCCTAAAAGGGTCTGTGAGTCTTCCATAACGTTGGGTTTGTTCCCCCACGTGCCAAACATGTTCGACTCATCGTGAAATAGTCTTAAAAATATTGAAATTTGAATGTTCTTGATGGTTTTTCTTCAATTGTTTTCGTTCTTGAACATGAGTTGAGATGTAGGAGTTTCTTGATGATTAAAGTATTGTTCCTTGAGTTCCTTGATTTAGATCCTTGTGTATATGATTTCGGTACATAAATCTAAATGAATTTGAGAAAAGGAATAAAGTAAAAATGATTTAATAATAACGAGTTGAGTTCATTTCTCAACAAGTTATAAGGAAACTAAGTATTTCCTAAGAGTTCATAAATGTTTTCACATTTGAGCAAGAAAGGGAACATCGATTCCAAGAGAGTCTTTGATGTAAGATTTGAGTAATTATCTAAACTAAAGAAAGAAGTTGCTTTAAAAACACATGAGCTAAGTATATTTTTGGGAGTAGTATTGAGCACCGATATGAGGATGCAAATTATTATTAACTCCAGTCTCCATAAATCATGTAGTCATCATGGGTATTAAAGGATCATACTTTTTAGATGATCACTAAATTTAAGATAGTGGATCCACTAAGATAAGTAGTTCTATGCGACGAAAAAGTATAGGACAGTTCTGGGAGCGTGGGCAAGACGTTGTATGACCACTTAGACTCATAGTGGTGGTTGTCTGTTAGAGAATCTCCCACAGAAACTATGTTACTTCATTATATAAGTAAATTTGAGTTTTCTTATTGCATTTTATTTAACGAACTAATTTGTTTTCCACTATTTTACAAGCATTATATATATATTGCATGTGTCTTATTGTTTTATATTGAGTTAAGTAAATCATGAGTTGAGAAAACTCAAGGTAAGTGTTCCCTTCATATTCTTTTCAAGATTAAGTTGTATTTAGCATTCCAACTTGCATACTCATACAAAGAATGTATTGACGTCAGTTGGCATGCATTGTCTTATGATGCAGACGCATGTAACTAGGATCAGCATCCGGCATACCGTTGATCCAGTGAGCAGCTCAGAGTCAGTTGGTGATCCTCCTTACACTCAAGAGGACATATTTTATTACTTGCTTTCTAGTTTTCCATTGTTAGGATGATTGGGGTCATGTCCCAACATCTCTCTTTGTTTTAGAGGCTTCATAGACAGATAGTATTAGTTCTATTGTCTTATTCATTTCAGGTGTAAACGTTTAAGATATGAGTTGCCACGTTGGCTAAGTTACCACTTTTAAGTTATTTTCATGAGTTATCTCTTTAATTTAAGTCTTCCGCTGAGTAAGTAAGTCAAGCTAATGGTCCGCTCAAAGCCAGCATTGATCTTCGAGTGCCGTCCACGCCCAGGGTGTAGGCTCGGGGCATGACAATTTTTGAAGTTGCAAGTTTCATCTTCTAATATCTAAAATGAAGTTGCATATTTATTCGTATTGGATGTTCATTAGATTGGAATGATACCTACAAGTGCATAGAATTTCAATTTTACTACATGTCACGTGTTTTTTTACTTTTATTTTTCTCTAGAAACAGAAAAGTTATCCTCCGAAATTTTTGTTCGCGAACTTCCGAGAAAATGGGTTTTCTATTTAAGTCCAATGTATTTTAAAGAATACTTTTTACGTGTACCTCATAGCAAATGCAAGTGAAATGAAAAAGAGTTCAGTTAGTATGGCAAAAAAATACTTCAAACTATTGTGGAATTACTTATAACATGATATACTTGAGGCATATAGAGAAATTAACGTGTTCTTTTAACAATATGAGCAAGAAATGAAATTAGACCAATTGAAATAATAAATGAATGTTTATACTATTATTGGCAATAAATTAAATGAAATAAAAATGAATGTTCTTAATAATATGACTAAGAAATTGAAGAAGGATAAAATATGACAGGAAATCATAGTTAAAACCACATATGTCCAAATGACGAAGAAAAACATAGAACATGGAGAACAAGACAAAAATATATAAGAAATAAAAAAGAAAAATAGAAATAGAAATTTGTGAGCTTAATTAGTTGTTGAAAACGACAAGTTAGAGTAATTTCTCTGGATTCTTTTAATCTTTCACATTTTTTTCATTAAATCATATTTCAAACTAGAATTTTCATACTTAATTAGGATATTTTATCTAAAAGAGATTATATTGGTTTGAAATGCGGTATTGTTGTCTGACTGGTTTTATTCTCTCTCTAAAAATACTTTTCTTTCTTTGTTTAAGCTGAACTTAAACATAAGGGATAGAAACATATCTTTTCTAAAGTAAATTGACCAATCCAACTTCAAGACGAAAAATTTCAAGCAAATTTGCCTTGTTGGTTTCTCAATTTTGTAAAATATATGCTCCCTTCGCATATTATGGGGAGGAGGGGGGGGGGGGTAGTCTAATTTCTTCTTTATAGAGGTAGAGTTATTTTTGTAGTATATAGTTTAGATTCTCTTATAAATATTATTATAAAATAGAGCTTTCTAAGAAATTTTTTCGATTCCCATTTATAGAAACATGATGACAATGTTATTTTGGTTGATGAAAATGAAAAAAAGATTAAAAGGACAAATATATCCATGATCTATCATAAATGATACATAGATATCCTTCATTATACTTTCGGGATATTGGTTCCCCTGTTGCTCAAAAACTAGAGCATATATGTTCTTCACTCTAACAGAAGACTAAATATGTACACGTGGAGAAATCTTATCCATCGATAAATGTCGGATCGGTGGATAATATGATGACACTTGTATGTTTGCTTTATCAAAGGTATATATGCTCTAGTTTTCGGACAGCAAGGAATCAATGTCCCAAAGGTATGACGAAGGATATTTTCATACCATTTACTATAGTTCGGGGGTATAGTTATCCTTTTTCCCGAAAAGGTTTCTCGATGCTCACAATGTTCTTGAAAGAGTTGTCTTGGGCTTAAATTGATTCTTGAAAGAGTTGTCTTGGGATTAAATTGATTCTTGAAAGAGTTATCTTGGGCTTAAATTGATTCAGCCCTGGGAAATTCAGGTAAATCTTATAAGAGCTAAAATCCAATTCATTTTGTTCATGAAAGATGTGTTTTTTATTTGATTGATCTAATATGCACTAGTAGTGTTTACATCCCCACTCTATTCAAATAGAGCAAAACGTCGTGGCAACTCGAAAATAATGAATTGATTCAATTTTAAAAGAGTTATAAAAAATAAACGAGTTTTAAAAAGAGTCGCCACCTAATTTTAGGAAAACTAGGAAATCAATTAATAAATTAATTTAAAAGATAGTCTACGAAACCAAATTGATTCCAGGTAAGGGGTTCAAATTATTTCGAAGGAAAGGGATTAGGCATCCTTCGGAATCCACATATATGGTTCCCGACTGAGTTTATTTTTTTTTTTTAAATTGAGGAGGAAAATAAAATAATGTACAAGTATAATAAACAAGCAATATACACAAATAATAAAATAAGAAAATATATGAAACGGCCTAATGTTTGCCTAACGTAATATTACAAAATATTAAATAAAGAGTATAATTCGAACTTAATTCGAATAACTTCAATGGAAAGCAACTCCGGGGTACCTGTAAACACACTTAGTAAAAATGTTAGTAATAAATAAATATGAATAAAATTTAATATATAAAATAATAACTTAAAAATAAAAACCCGTCTTATTAACATGGGAGGCCTTGGAAATCGACGTTAATTTTTTCATTAGCCATTTTTAACAATAAAAAATATAGTTAACTAAATTTTTCGTCTTTTAAAATGGGAAGGCCTCCAAAACCGACGGAGAGATTTTCTCATTGGCCAATTTTAACAAATAAAATATATGAACTTAACTAAATTTCCGTCTTTTAATATGGGGAGGCCTCCAAACCCGACGGAGAGATTTTCTCATTGGCCAAATTTACTTGTTTTCAAATTAGCTCACTTATATAAGAACAAATATTAAAATAAGCGTAAAACAAATAATGAAAAATAAATAAATAACCGGGTGCAAAAATTAAACAAAATCAATCGACAATCACAATTAACACTAAAATGAGTGAAGAACTCAAACAACAATAGAACAAAGTTGTATGAAAGAAAAAAAAATAACATCAAAAAGTTGGCAGAAAAATAAAATAAAAAATGAAATAAGATAAGAATAAAAACATAATTAAATTATAACTATAACTCACAAACCGGCAACAATAAAAAAAAGAGTAACAGTAGAATTTATTATCATTAAAACAATGAAAAAAATATGCTAAACTACCATCAAAATCCATAAATCATATTAGAAACTTCATACTAGTCATCGACAACATTTAACAATCAAATATAAGCTTAAAATATCAAAACCTTATACATCAGATCTTATTTTTATTTTTTTAAAAAAATGAAACAATATTAACAAAATAAAAAATGAATAAACTCATCAACAACTAAACACATTTACCTATTATTGGAACTAAACAAAAAATGAACCATATTCAACTAACCACTAAATTCTCATAATAATAATAATACCAAAAACTAAAAAGAACAACAGCAAAACAAACATAAAAAAAGGGTTAACCAAAGTGATAAGAAATATAAATAAATAAAGGGTGAATCCTCACATGAACTAATTCCACTAAAATTCATAACATTCCAACAAAAATTGCTAAAACAATGAAAAGGAAAACAACCCCCAAACACATGAATATTATAGCACAATAGGATATATAATAGTAAACAAAAAGATTCAAATAGACTAGATTTTGCAACATCAAACATAGAATAACAATTTATATGATAAGACAACAAAAAAAAAGGAAAAAAAAATTTAATTACCATCATATTTTGCCCAAAGGAGCTCACTGGTTTGTTCAGTTATTGATGTTGTTGCTCGCCGGTAACTTGGAGCTTTGCTCCAGTTGTGCTCGCTTCATTGGAATTAATGGTGAGTTTGGGTTGTTTCCTGGCAGCAACAAGAGAAAGAGAGGGATCTAGTGGTCTTGTGTTGTTCCAGCAAGGGTGGAAGTCTGGTTTCTGGCTGGTTTGTTGCTGGAAAACAGAAAAGGGGAGAGAGTTTTGGATGCTGTGAGAAGAGGGTTTGACCAGTGGGGGTCTCTTTTGGGTGGTGACTGGTCGGAGCTTCGGGAGAGTTTGCCGGAGATAATGAACGATATAAAAAAAATCAAGTAAAAACTCTGAAAATTAAACCCCAAATTCTAAAATTTATTCCCCACCATATTTTGACCTAGTTAATAACATTAATAAGAAAACACAAAATGGGCTCAAATGATGGGCTTAGTATTGTGGCCCAAAATTATCTCAATAGAATCCCTAAATTTTTTCGTATTTGACTAAATTTTAGACTGTTCTAAATTCAACATAAATATTAACAAATGTAACAAATAAAATGAAATTTTAAAATAATATAATGAACGTAACTAATGACATGTGAAATGCAATTTTAAAAATTAACTAACAAAAAAATCCTAAATTTTGATAAATAAAGATAGTTATCGATAAATTTATTTAAAATTATATAAAAAAAATTAAAATAAAAATAAAATTATTCTAAGCTATTAAATAAATAAAACTTCAAAATTACGAATTTTTAAAATGTTAGGCCAAAATTTGGTGTCAGCCGCTGTCCCTTTCGTTGTGTATGATTGATGAAAGAAATCGTGGACAACGAAAATTGACAAACTCAATTTTGACGGAACACATGACCTTTGTAGAGAAGTGCGGTTGAATGTGGTGGAAGTCAATCCCAGACTTGTCTCCAAAAGGTTCTATGATGTGTTGCGTCATTGCTGAAGTAGTTTGGACATGTGCTTTGTTTTTTCTTTGAAAAATTCATCCTTTTGAATGCTCTCGATAAAGACTGAGATAAAACTCGTTAGCTAAAAAAATGCAATTTAAATGGGAGATAGTGTCTTTTATCGTGTCGACACTTAATTGCTCTCCTCGACATTTGACGTCAACTCGATCGATTTCACGTAAAGCAAATAGAGCTTATGTCTTATGTATGCATTGTAATCTTCAATGTATTCTTCATTTGATGTCGAAAATAAATAAAAACAGATGCAGTGTGCTGATATTTATCTTGATGTCGTCTTTGATGATTCCCTTGTCATTCACTCTTGCTAAATAAAGATGCAGTTGATGTTGAAGGGTAAATATTTCCTTTGAGATGCACGATTCCTTTTCTGGCAGTGCATGATTGCTTGCGGGGCATGGATATCTTTCCGCGATGCGTAAATTTTGCGAGGGATGGAATCTTCTCGCGATGCATGAATTTCGCAAGGTATGAAATCTTCTTGCGATGTGTAAACTTTTGCGAGGGATGAAATCTTCTCGCGATGTATAAATTCAGCAAGGTATGAAATCTTCATGCGATGTATAAACTTTTGCGAGGGATGGAATCTTCTCGCGATGCATAAAATTTTGCGAGGCATGAAATCTTCTCGCGATGCATAAATTCCGCAAGGTATGAAATCTTCTTGCGGTGTATAAAATTTTGCGAGGAATGAAATCTTCTCGCGATGTATAAATTCAGCAAGGTATGAAATCTTCTTGCGATGTATAAACTTTTGCGAGGGATGGAATCCTCTCGCGATGCATAAAATTTTGCGAGGGATGAAATCTTCTCGCGATGCATAAATTTCGCAAGGTATGAAATCTTCTTGCGGTGTATAAAATTCTGCGAGGGATGAAATCTTCTCGAGATGCATAAATTCCGCAAGGTATGAAATCTTCTTGCGGTGTATAAAATTTTGCGAGGGATAAAATCTTCTCGCGATGCGTAAAATTTTGCAAGGTATGATATCTTCTTGCGATGTATAAATCTCTGCGAGGCATGAAATCTTCTCGCGATGCATAAATATTAACTCGCAATGCATGATCTTCCGCGATGCATGAATATTAACTCGTGATGCATGAATATTAACTCGCAATGCATGATCTTCTGCGGGGCATGAATATCTTCCCGCGATGCATAAAATTTCTACGAGGCATGAATATCTTCTCGCGATGCATGAATATGAACTCGCAATGCATGAATCTTAACTCGCAATGCATGAATATTAACTCGTGATGCATGAATATTAACTCGCGATGCATAAATTTTCAGCGACACATGAATATCTTCTCGCGATGCATGAATATTAACTCGTGATGCGTGAATATTAACTCGCAATGCATGAATATTAACTCGCGATGCATGAATATTAACTCGCAATGCATGTATATTAACTCGCGATGCATGAATATTAACTCACGATGCATGAATATTAACTCGCGATGCATGAATATTAACTCACCATGCATGAATATTAACTCGCGATGCATGAATATTAACTCGCGATGCATGAATATTAACTCGTGATGCATGAATATTAACTCGCGATGCATGAATATTAACTCGTGATACATGAATATTAACTCGTGATGCATGAATATTAACTCGCGATGCATGAATATTAACTCGCGATGCATGATCTCCTGCGGGGCATGAATATCTTTCCGTGATGCATGAATATTAACTCGCGATGCATGAATATTAACTCGCAATGCATGAATATTAACTCGCGATGCATGAATATTAACTCGCGATGCATGATCTAATGATTTTCACTGTTACAAGGTGGATGGCTCAATGTCCAACTGTAACGAGGTGGATGGGTCGGGAATTGTTTTGAAAGTTTCATCTCCCCAATGCTTTCCCCTGTTCATGTACTTGAAAAGAAACAATTAGTAGAAAAAATATCATCTTAGCTAGCGACTTAGTCAAGAAACCTTGAGAAAAGATTCTTTAAAAGCCAATATGTACAAAAGCATGACAACTTTAACACATGTGAGCAATCAACATTTTAGTCTTGACCCTTTTATGTTTGTCGTGACTCATGTTTTATTAAGGATTTGTACGAGGAGCTGCTGGCTTGCCATCACGACGCTGAAGATTTGCACGTTGACGTTGAGCTTCAAGCGCTAAATGATCTTTGTAGTTGCTATCAAACTTCTCGCAGTACTTATCAGAATTTTGAGGTCTTCCTCAAAAATTCTGTCCCAGTTAGAATTTTTGGCAAATCTCAAAATGATCTTCAATCTTGACTTGTTGGCGATACCACCTTTATTGTGAATTTTTGAGATATTTTCAAAAATTATGTCCCAGTTTTTATTGTAAGGAGAAATAATAATCACACTGGGTATATATGACCGAGCCATCGTGGCGCCTACATATCCTGTTGAGGCAGGAATCAGGTCAAATATTGTTCCAAACTTGTAGATGATGAATACTGCAAAGAATCTGAAAGAAGATCATCAGTAGAAAATGTACAATATGAACATGATGAAATAGGAAAATAATATTCCATGTGATATCCAAAGCCTAGAGATAAAAAAAAGCATGTCACATTTTGGGACGGACAATCCATGAAGTAAAATAGGACTCTCACACATACAAGATTAACCCGATGACACTTTTTACAATGAACAACTCAAAAGGCAATTTTTTTTTTTTTATAAAATTGAAAGATTCTTAAAAAGGTTTTAAAATATTAAAGAATAAGTGTTTGCTTACTTTTTCTTTTCTTTTATGAAAAATAAAGAATGTGATGAGATAGTCAAACCTTCATTACAATTGGTACCAACAGTTAAGATTGCAGGTAAATCTCTCATTCCTTTTTTTTTTTTTTTTAAGATTGAATTTAAGGTAATTCCTACAGCTTCAAGTGGTATCTCAAACATACTTAAGGATCAACAAGATTCGTTCATCTTACTTCAAACACAGGTTTTGAATTGTATCAATCCTCATGTTTCAAGTGCCCTCACAAAAAAGACTTGTCCTATTTCACACATATTTGAAACATTTGATTTTAGGACATTTTCCAAAGTGCACTAACACTCACAAGAATGTTCAATGCATACAACTATGATACCATATGCTTGACCCTTATGTAAATCTCCACTAATGTGAGAACATTTGGAATGAGATCATGTAGGACTTGTCATTGGCTTGTAACGTAGGCTTAGGGATGGGTAGGATATTTATTTGGGATAAAAGTGACTTAATTCCTCCTTGAGCGTCACACAGAATTTGTGCTCTTAATGATTGGTACGCCTTTGGCGTTAAATCCTCTTCATTGTTCTCCACCTTTTCAACTTCTTTTGAATTCTCAATTTTTGACGTTTTCCCTTCTTTTTTTTTTCCTTTTGTCTCGACTTCTTTTGAGTCCTCATTTCTTGGATCTTTTCCTTTATTTCACTCTTTTCTTTGATTTTTTTCTTTTTTGTTGGAGTATTTTTTTTTCTTGTCTTTCACTGACCATGTAGGGGTATTTTTGTCTTTCTTTATTTTTTTCAACTTTTCTCTAGAAGTCTTTTTTGCTTCCTTGACATTTTGCTTTCATAAATTTCAAACATGGATCTTCTCTTATAATTTGCACATTCTTGGTGCACTCAAGAAGGTTGGGCCAAGAGAGGATAGTGCATGTAAGCACTCCAAAGGATAGTGGTTAAGATGTGGTTTTCCAAAGAAAGGTTCCAGTCTTGAAGTGGGAAAACTAGGGATTAATATCATTTGGTAGGCTTTGAAAGGCACAATCGGGTCAAAGAAGGCCTACAATCCTTTCCTGAACCAAACATTACTCAGGATTTCGCCTCGAAAAACATTCAGGCCAAGTTCTAAATCAACAGTGCAATGCAATTGAATTTTGATCTACAAGTTCTTCACCCCATGCACATGAAACCATGAGGTTGGTTTTATTCTTATCTTGATCGCATGCAAGAGAATTTTCAAGCGTCACAAAAGTACAGATAAGAGATACCACAAGAATCTATAGTTTACCACAGAGTCAGTCTTTTCCATCATATCGAATATATTTACATGCTCTTAACTGCATTGGTCCCAACCGAGCTGAAGACATGACTCTACATTATGTACACGCTATTATTTTATTTTTTAAAAGAATGATTATCGAATCCGAGAAGGGCTGCCTACGTATCTCATTAAGATGAGAATCAGGTGTGCGTAGTTTATGCAGATATGACTTGGAAGATATGCACAAACTATTTTATTTTATTTTTTACTTTTGGAGAAGATAATACCGAACCCAAGAAGGGTTGCCTACGTATCTCATTAAAATGAGAATCAGGTACGCGTAGTTCGCCCAGATAAGGCATATAATAATTTAAAGATTTAGACAACTCAAAGAAATTCCTAGGTCTAGCGCCACTAAAATTTGTAGTCATGAAGTGTTTTTTGACCCTTTTTTTTTTTGCACCAATATATTTTATAGCCTCTTAATCGTCAATATTTATACTGTCTGTTGAATGTAACCTACGAATTTCTACAGTAATGATTTGTTGTACTCTATTTGGATGTTTTCTTGGACCTTTGTCTCCTCCCAATTTTCACGAGATCCAGACATTGTAATGACCATCCCCGACTGTTGTCGGGGTCGATATTCCTACAAAAATATGAGAAATATGTGAGAGCAGGACCATCATGCAAAATAATAATAAAAATAAATTAGTGCGACCTCATAGTCAAATACTCCCCTGATTTATCGTTTTGACTTGATATTAATGTCTTGTGAAATACAAGGACTCAAATTTCGCTAATCCTCTTGTCTCTTGCGACTTCAGACAAATAATGATTTCTGAATTCAAACATAAATCAATCTTTCGCTTTGAAGAAGAACAACTCAAAATGTAAGAATGTTAGTTTCTGTTCATAATGGATAATGCAAAATATCACACAAATGAATTAAACACATAAACACTATTTTAATTAAAGACAAACTAAAATATATCACATAGCATACAAACAATTATTGCTCGTCATATACAAATATGTGACCCTTTTAAGCCTAGGGTAGGCCTATCAATTTGAAGGATGTATTACGCCATTTGACAACTTTCCATTGTTCCCCAAAACACTTGCTATAATATTTTATGAATAAATGAAATAGAATTTGAAGTAAGGGGAAAAAGAAAGAGAAACAAAATAAAATAAAATAAATAAATAAAATACAAATATTCAATCCCACGCAGGGGTACCATCCTATTCTAAGCCTTTGTGAAAGGTACTCTCTCTTAACTTGTTGTCATCTTCGATTTTCAACACTTTTGGATAGAATAATAGCTTGTGAAGAACCGGGTTTTGACAAAAAACAAACTATTAAAATAACCCTCTGATCGGATGGACAATGGTTTGTCAAATGTCGTATACATCCTTCAAATTACACACAATTATGATTGTCCGTTTAGGCCGGAGGCCATTATGGACAGAAGGTGGTCTTTCTAATGGACTCAACACGCCTTAGGTGTTGGGTCATCTTAGGCTGATGCTTAGATTTGGATTTTGTTTTACTCTATCCTAGGTTGACTAGAATTGGTTTAGAAGTGACGGTTACCCGAGTCGGACAAACAACGGAGTGAAGCTAATAAACGACGTTGGATGACCGCAAGCCAACTATTCGTTTATTACTTCCAAAGATTAGACTTGTGTGATTTTCTGAAGGAAGTCGTGGTAAGCCACGTAACTTCCTTTGTCCTAATGCAAACTATTTGCCATTTGGCGGGAATTATGCCATGAAATGCAATGATAATATACACACAATAAAATGAATAATGAATAAATACAATATACAAATAATCAACGAAATATAAAAATACAACGTATAACATAATAATAAAACAAAAATTTCCTCAATTTGAAAAAAATAAATACATGTTGGTTAGAACCTTTATAGTCCCCAGCAGAGTCGCCATTCTGTTTACATCCCCACTCTATTCAAATAGGGCAAAACGTCTCGGCAACTCGAAAATAATGAATTGATTCAATTTTAAAAGAGTTTTAAAAAATAAACGAGTTTTAAAAAGAGTCGCCACCTAATTTTAGGAAAACTAGGAAACCAGTTAATAAATTCATTTAAAAGATAGTCTACGAAATCAAATTGATTCAAGGTAAGGGGTTCAAATTATTCCGAAGGGAAGAGATTAGGCATCATTCGGAATCCACAAATGTGATTCCCGACTGAGTTTATTTTTTTTTCAAATTGAGGAGGAAAATAAAATAATGTACAAGTATAATAAACATGCAATACACACAAATAATAAAATAAAAAAATATATGAAACGACCTAATATTTGCCTAACGTAATATTGCAAAATATTGAATAAAGAGTATAATTCGAACTTAATTCGAATAACTTCAATGGGAAGCAACTCCGGGGTACCTGTAAACACACTTAGTAAAATGTTAGTAATAAATAAATATGAATAAAATTTAATATATAAAATAATAACTTAAAAATAAAAATCCGTCTTATTAACATGGGAGACCTTAGAAATCGATGGTAATTTTTTCATTAGCCATTTTTAACAATAAAAAATATAGTTAACTAAATTTTCCGTCTTTTAAAATGGGAAGGCCTCCAAAACCTACGGAGAGATTTTCTCATTGGCCAATTTTAACAAATAAAATATATGAACTTAACTAAATTTCTGTCTTTTAATATGGGGAGGCCTCCAAAACCGACGGAGAGATTTTCTCATTGGCCAAATTTACTTGTTTTCAAATTAGCTCACTTATATAAGAACAAATATTAAAATAAGCGTAAAACAAATAATGAAAAATAAATAAATAACCGGGTGCAAAAATTAAACAAAATCAATCGACAATCACAATTAACACTAAAATGAGTGAAGAACTCAAACAACAATAGAACAAAGTTATATGAAAGAAGAAAAAAATAACATCAAAAAGTTGGCAGAAAAAAAATAAAATGAAATAAGATAAGAATAAAAACATAATTAAATTATAACTATTACTCACAAACCGGCAACAATAAAAAAAAAGAGTAACAGTAGAATTTATTATCATTAAAACAATGAAAAAAATATGCTAAACTACCATCAAAATCCATAAATCATATTAGAAACTTCATACTAGTCATCGACAACATTTAACAATCAAATATAAGCTTAAAATATCAAAACCTTATACATCAGATTTTATTTTTTTTTTAAATGAAACAATATTAACAAAATAAAAAATAAATAAACTCATCAACAACTAAACACATTTACCTATTATTGGAACTAAACAAAAAATGAACCAAATTCAACTAACCACTAAATTCTCATAATAATAATAATACCAAAAACTAAAAAGAACAACAGCAAAACAAACATAAAAAAAGGGTTAACCAAAGTGATAAGAAATATAAATAAATAAAAGGTTAATCCTCACATGAACTAATTCCACTAAAATCCATAACATTCCAACAAAAATTGCTAAAACAATGAAAAGGAAAACAACCCCCAAACACATGAATATTATAGCACAAAAGGATATGTAATAGTAAACAAAAAGATTCAAATAAACTAGATTTTGCAACATCAAACATAGAATAACAATTTATATGAAAAGACAACAAAAAAAAAGGAAAAATAAAATTTAATTACCTTCATATTTTGCCCAAAGGAGCTCACTGGTTTGTTCAGTTATTGATGTTATTGCTCGCTGGTAACTTGGAGCTTTGCTCCAATTGTGCTCGCTTCGTTGGAATTAATGGTGAAAACACCTACAAATCCAAACAAAAATTGAAAAGGGAAAAGGGGGAAGGGGCTGGTGTGGTTTGATGGGTCGCGAAGTTGGTTGCTTTCCGATGGGGTTTCGGAGTTGTTGTTGTTGGTCTGGTGGGTGGTATTCCGGTGAGGTTTCGCCGGAAAAAAAAGGAGAAGACGGAAATGGATTTGTTTGGCGTGAAAAGGGTGGTTGTTTGCTGGTGAGTTTGATTTGTTTCCTGGCAGCAACAAGAAAAGGAGAGGGATCTAGTGGTCTTGTGTTGTTCCAGCAAGGGTGGAGGTCTGGTTTCTGGCTGGTTTGTTGCTGGAAAACAGAAAAGGGGAGAGAGTTTTGGATGCTATGAGAAGAGGGTTTGACTAGTGGGGGTCTCTTTTGGGTGGTGACTGGTCGGAGCTCCGGGAGAGTTCGCCGGAGATAATGAACGATATAAAAAAAATCAAGTGAAAACTCTGAAAATTAAACCCCAAATTCTAAAATTTATTCCCCACCATATTTTGACCTAGTAAATAATATTAATAAGAAAACACAAAATGGGCTCAAATGATGGGCTTAGTATTGTGGCCCAAAATTATCTCAATAGAATCCCTAAATTTTTTCGTATTTGACTAAATTTTAGACTGTGCTAAATTCAACATAAATATTAACAAATGTAACAAATAAAATGAAATTTTAAAATAATATAATGAACGTAACTAATGACATGTGAAATGCAATTTTAAAAATTAACTAACAAAAAAATCCTAAATTTTGATAAATAAAGATAGTTATCGATAAACTTATTTAAAATTATATAAAAAAAATAAAAATAAAAGTAAAATTATTCTAAGCTATTAAATAAATAAAACTTCAAAATTACGAATTTTTAAAATGTTAGGCCAAAATTGAGTGTCAACAAGTAGTATAAATGAATTGTTGCCCTTGGTCGACATGATGAGGAGAGTGGGATGTAGGTTGTTCTAGTATGTCAAGAGGAGAAGCGTGGATTCCTTTTGTTATAGTTTTATTGGTATTGCATTCCCTCTTAAAAAATTGGAACCATCCCAATATCATATCCTCATCTTGTCCACCACGAGGAAAACTCCCACTTTGTTTAATATATCTTCGTTCCTAATACTACATCTAAAGGATAATTAAGAAATTCATATAGACTATTGGTTCATATAAGATAAATCCAATGAAAATTGTAACTCTTTCTTTGACAAAAAAACTAGGATTTAAGCACATATAAGGTGTTACCTAAAATTCGCAAGGCTGAATCAATTGGAAATCCAAGGCATCTCTTTCAAGAAGGCTGTGAGAATTTCAAAACCCTTTCCAACCCCTACTCAATAAATTCTTACCCGTAAGGTTCTTGGTAGGAAATCTTTCTTCATTTTCATCCACAAAAAGAACAACGTCATCATATTTTGACAAATCGAAGTCATAACAATTTCTCAAAAAACTCTACTATGTCATAATATTTATAAAAAAAATAATCTAAAATATGAAGGACCAAAAATAATTCTAATTGAATCAATAATAAATTGCACTTACCAGCAAAAATCTCCCCGAGACATGAGAAGGGAGCATACATTTGACAAAACATGGAAACCCAATACGCTAATTTGGTTGAAATTTCTCGGCTCACGGTTGGGTTGATGACTCTACTCTAGCACAACTATGCTTTTGTCCCTTCCTTTTAGTTCTAGTAAAATCAAGAATCAAAAGAATTTTTAGAGAGTTAAGAAAACCATTCAGACAACAAGGTTGCACTAGGTGGAATGATTGTCTACTACTATGTATTTCATGAATAGATAAAGTGCTAAATCCTTAGTCTCTATATTTAGAGCAAATCATGGACTGTGACTGAAGATCAACTGTCCGAACATTGAATTTCTGACTAATAGAAGAGCAACGTAACCAGACTTTGGTGACCATAAGGCTACTTAAGAATCCTATGCCAAATCAATAGGGTAATGTGACCATACCTTTAATCTTCGAACATAAGGCTTCTAAAGAATACCATATCAAATAAACATCACAATTCCACATTAGAACAAACTTCCACTCAAAGATAATCAATACAAATATTCCAAGCCTGAACCAAATCCAATCCCAAACTGTCAAACCAAGCCAGATAGCCTAATCGTGAATCACCTGGGTCGTAGAAAAGGGGAGGTATATGAATAACAAATACATAATAACAATATTAACACAATCATTTAGACACCAATCATATTAATTAGAGACAAACACAAATTTAAGTCAATATGTGAATGTGGGACCCACCTTAGGAATTAAAGAATTGATTCCATCAAAATGTCCGTTTAAACTCCCCGAACTTTTATCCTAAAATGAGACACCAATTATGGCACGAACAACACCCAACAACCTACATGCAACAATTAAATATTTTAGCACAATCAAGAGGTATGGAAGCCCCTTCAGAGCAGAATTTATAGCAAACAAGCTTTCTCCTGCAATCCCCAAATAGTCCAATGCATAACCACAACCGTCCCGAACACACTAAACTTGAAATCACCCAATTTGAACACAAAAAACTTTCAGAATCATAAAAGGAAATTCTAGAAAAAAAAATCATAGTTGGTCTTTTATTGAAATGTCAAGCCACAAATAACAACCCACTCGTTAAATGTCTTTCACGATCCCAAAAGTCTAACCTCGCGAGCAAGATGACCAAGGGTGGTCAATGACACATCCACTCATCTATATTATAGATTGAGTCCCATGCAATCATAATGGTAAAGAACAATCATCCATGATTGATAAGGAACACATGTAACTTCGCTGAAGGAAGCACCAACACAAGATGTTGGTGCATTAGCTGAAAACACTGATGGGGTGATCGGGATTAATTTGGAACCCCGTGCTTGAAAATCAAATATGCTACCCCACTATATTTTGTATGTCGGACTCACTGGAGCTGGCGAAAATTCTAATTGAAGTCATCTAGAAAAAAAGTGGTTACCACATAAAACTCCATTTAAATGCAAATACCACAATGGGGCACGAGATTAGCGCGGACGCCTTATGATTAGTATGAAAGGTCCTAGATATTAATAACGGTCAGCATTTAAGACTTTTGTTACATGTAGGACTCTTCTTACTTTCACGACTATTTTTATTTTGCTTATCAACCTTTTTATGTTTAGAAGTTTAATTACGTAGGTTTCTCTAAGTTGTTATTATATTCTCAGCCTTGTATGTAATATACTGGCTATATAATAACAACACATTAATCAATACACATCAATTCATCTGCATTGTATCCAATCCTTCTCTTTCTCTTTATGGTGTTAAGAGTTCTACTACCTTAACAAGCTTTAACTATTTTTCCCTCCCAGACCATACACCTCCAGCCAAAAATGGCCAGAAATAGATATGTCGTCAATACCGACAACATCTTCGGTTCTAAGATTGTTGTCAAGTTCAATCCGGTTACTCAACTCGCATCAAACTTGCTGGTAGCCATAACTTTTCATTGTGGAAGTCTCAGGTGTCCATGCTTATGTGTGGGACAACCTCTTTGGTCATATTGATGGATCGATCCCAATCCCTTCCAAAACTATCTCGGAAAACAACCTCGAAGTATTTAATCCCGCCTATATTTCCTTGTTTCAACAAGATCAACTTATACAAAATGCTATCTTTGTAAGTGTAGATGCGATCATTGGCAGTACAGTCACTAGTCATTTCTGCTGCAAATGCGAATGTCGCTTGGGATGCCTTGCATACTGCTTATGCAAATAAAATCTCAAACTCGTATCCTTAGTCTTAGAAACCCTCTAGCCCGTCTCTCCAAAGACTCTAGTCATGTTGCAGACTATCTCCATCAAGTTTGCTCTTTTTGTGATGAACTTGCAATTACTAGCTCCCCCGTCTCTAATGAAGAATTGATTATAAAGATTCTCACTTTTTTTGGGTCTGAATTTCAAGAAATTTCAGCCGCTATTTGCACTCGAGATTCGGCGATTCCCAATGAAAAAATATATGAAAAGATCCTTGACCAGAAGCTTTTCCTTCAGCGTGAGGAAGCCATGAAGACACCTTCTGTTCCCATTGCTACCAATTTTGCGCAAGGGACTGCTTCTACTCCTACCCGTTAGGGCTCCAATAATAACCAAGGCTCAAACAATAACCAGAGCAGTAATCAATGATCCAATGCACAAAACAATCCAAATCGAAATCAATCTTGGGTAATAATTAGCAACCTCGGTGCAACGATCCACAACAATAGTATTCCAACAACAACCTCTACTTCCAACTTTGTGATGGTAAAGGTCATACTACTTGTGTCGTCCGAACACGTTCTCACAATCATCTTCAAGTGAGTGCTAATTATGATGCACACCTCCAGAACCAGTCATCTTCATGGATTATTGATAGTGGTGCCACCTACCATGTTGCCTCAGACACACAAATTCTAACTACTATGTAAGACTACCGCGGTTCAGAGCAGATCGTCATGGGTAGTGGAAATACCATTCCAATCTCTCAAAACTAGTAACATGAACTTTTAATGCATCAAATCACAATTCCAGCTTCAACGTGTCCTTTGCTCTCCAGCTATTACAAATAATCAAATATTTGTCTCTAAATTCTGTCAAAATAATAACTCCTACATGGAATTTTTCTTTCTTCTTATCTTGTGAAGGATCTGGCCAGAGGTCCATTGGCTCGGGGATGGAGTAAAAACGGGTTGTATGAGTGGCAACCGAGGGATGTTAATGGTCCGATGCAATGCAACGACGATGTTCCTTACCACTTGTGGCCTCAACAATTAGGCCACCCTAATCGTCAAGTTCTAAATAGTTTTTTTCATGTATTTTTTATTCCGTGGTTGGTTCAGGAAATAGTAGTGTTTGTCATTCATGTTATTCTAATAAAAGCCACATGATGCATTTTTCTAAAAGTTCTTAGCACAGTTTCAATCCATTAAATTTAGTCTAAAGTGATTTTTCGGGGGCAATCTTCAGTTTGATCGATTAATAAAAAATGATACTATGTTTTATTTGTTGATTAATATTCAAGATATATGTGGTTGTTCACACTAAAAGCTAAAACTTGAATACTATAAATCTTTCAAACTTTACATCCCATGCTTGAAAAATATCTTAGCATAAAAATCGTATCCTTTTAAACTGGTGGTGGTGGTGAGTTTCAAAAAATAGATTCCTATCTAAAGACACATGGCATTGAACACTTAGTGTCCACCCATACACGCCGCAAAGGGTAGTCTAGTTGAATGCTGTCATGACCGGGGAGCATTCCCTAGTTGTAACATGGCGTACTTGACCTCTCAGTGGTCTTATACAAGCCCATAGTTATCATTCATCGCATTATCATAGGTAAATTTAGCGAAAAATTTAAAAGTTTCATAGCACATCATATGCTAGAACATCACTTCCATTATATAAGAAATATCATAATACATAGTTAAAGACTCTAGTCTCTTTTTTGTCATCCTAGACTCAACATCACTAGAGTACATTAGGGACACGACCGTTATAACTTAATTCATAACTATACAAATTACATAACTTCACAGTAAACCATATGTAGGAAATCCTTGGACTTAAGGATTCCTTTCCTTGATCTTGGGAATCACATATCAAGCTCCTCATCATTTAAAGACATCCTTTAAGCATTCATAACCTACGCTTTGTGTAAAAAGGTGTATAAGAACGGAGTTAGTACAAGAATGCAATAAGTATGACAACCATGCAAAACCATGCATTTTAAAAGGGACATTTTACTTGAAATCATTGGTTATGCCTTTTTGTGAAAATCTCGTAAAACTTTGATACAATAGCATTTATACAATTCACATACTTCATATAGGCATATTCAATGGTCAAACATCACATAGAATCACACATTGCATTTAAGGCTTTTTAACCACCACTTTACAGTATGCATATTCCTTTTACAGTAAACTCTTTTCTATTTATAGTGAGCTTCTTCTTATTCTAACTTCTTGACTTTCCTAAGTAATCCTCTAGTGATACTTGGTGCAATGCATAGATAATGTCCCATAACACTATCCATACTAAAGCATCACCTTAAGACCACAAAGGACTCATGCAACCACCTTTCAACTCAACTCAACACATACATTCATAGGACCATTTCATATAACAAGGCACATACTTCACATTTAGACCTAATATAAGACTCTACTCACAATACTAATCTAAGTCTACTAGTGCAATGCACATGTGAAGCCCCATAACCTCACACATAATTATTAAATCTATCATAAGACCACAAGCATCATAACATTCACTTCATACATTAACATTACATGCATAGGAAACTTCATTCATGCCAAGCAAGACCTTCATCATATAGTAATTAAGACCAACATTATGCACACAAGGACACGACCACTTCGTATAGATCCATTTGGACTCATACCATGCATATCACCACTACAATTAGACAATACTACAATGTCATGCATAAAGACATAAACATAACCATACACATTAGAACACCTTCCTAGAACATCCTAAAGAGCTACTTGTGCAATGCATAGGTTAGTTCATTAGTCTCACCTATCCTAAGCAACTTCCCTTAGGTCATCCTAGTTATAGTACTAGTCATTTACTTCCATTGTCCATTTTACTTTAGGGAAACTATAGCCTTAACCGACACTAAGACCATGGGTGCTAAACATGGAATTTGGTGTTGTAGAGCCTTACACCAAAGAAGGTGTTCTTACCTAGCCAAGGTATAACATTAACACATTCTAGCATACTAAGTGAAATCACTTGCTAGGTCCTATGGGGCAAGAATAGTAATGGAACTTGGAGGTACATGTTGAAAACCTCTTTATCCTTATTGAAGCATTGTAGTTATCCACTTATGGAAACCCTCTTTATGCCTATTTAGGCATTGTAGTTATCCATCTTGTGAGGATTATGGTGTCCTACCTTCCTACAATGGAAAGGTACACCCCTCATCTTCAAGTTCACTCGGTGCTAAGCTAAGTTCCCTTTATTGAAAAGCCTTTATTAACATTACTTTATAAAATTAGGCTTAGGAGAGTTAAGTCCTCATATGCTTAGCTCATAGGTCATAGATGAGAGTTCATCAACCTATATCATGTGAGAAACCCTTTCACATGGACATAGCATATTCAAGCAACTATCTAGTTTAGGTTACTCTTGAGAACATCTTTCAAGTGCCCCTCTATTGACTATATCATTATACATGTATGTTTATACATATATGTGAGAAATCCTTTCACATAAAACATTAAGTTCACACATGTTCATACATCAATGCATAAGTATATAGGTGTAACTATATGAGCAATCTTTTCATATAAACACTTTAAGACACTATGCACACTCATACTTCATCATATCATATAAGTCATAATCATATCATGTTCATACATTCCTATTCATGACTTAGAAGACCAACCTAGGAACTATCCTATCAAGGTACACATATGCAATACATAGACAAGGTCCCATACCCTTGCCCATACTAGTACACCTATCAAGTCATCCTAGTTAATGATACATCACATAACATGCTTCATAGACATATAACTTACATGCATAGTAGTAGACATTAGTGAATATGAGAACAACCTTTCATTAGACACCATGAACATTTACTACATTGTAAGCGTGCATATTATGTGAGTGTGTGTACATTGGTCAACATGATCGCATAGTGGCTATCAATAACATATTGAGGCAGCCAGCCTCTTAGGACCACAATGCATCTTAAAGCATAGACCACACAACACAATTTAGCATAGGAGACAAGCTAACTTCATATTACACTTAAGAATCTAAACCTTAGCTATTCACACATTCACATAGGGGTACATAGGTAGGGGACATTAATCATTTATTCTCATCAATGCATGCACCTATTCGAACCCCAACATAGTCATTCATATGCTTATACAATAGCCATACAACCTAGATCACAACTAGACTTAAAAACTAGGAATGAGGCTTCACATTTGGTGATCATCACCAACACACATTCATAATATAATTGACTTCAAGGCCATGATCACATCACATATATATTGGCAATAAAGTAAACACCGCCACCAAAAGTGGACCATACCACACAATTCCATACAAGGCTTCGTCAACTACCAATTCTATAGGAAAGTAGAGGGGAAGATCCATTCTTACCAATTGATCAACCTTTGATCATCATTGATCAATACACCTTTTAATCAAAAATTCATGTATAGGGAAGTATCTAGATGTACTTTAACATAAATGAAATAATTCATAAGTCACTACAAAATCATGCTACAAACTAGTACACTACACCAATTCAATAAAGAGTAGAGAGACATAAATCACTTACTAATATCCCTTACTTTGATCATAATGATCAACATTCATAATTAACCAATAATACCAATCTAGGGAAGTAGCTAAAGACATAATAACCTAGTCTAAATAATGCTTCATCTACCTTAGAATTGAGATCACATCATGTACATTACAATATGAAATCTATAGGCTAGAAGAACCTAGATCAATTCTTACCAAGACTCCTTTGCTTTGATCATCAAGGATTCATACCCACAATTCATCAATAATATTAATATAAGGCAGTAGCTACAATTATCTTTACATAAACGAATCTACATTCATGCGCTATAGAGTCGATATTACAGTGAACACCATACATTACAATCGATAGGAAGTAGGGATCAAGTCTTCAAGCATCAATCCACATTGGACCAATAACACATAATTCATCATCACATTACATCATAGGCAGTAGTTAACAATCAATCTAACATAATTGAAATCACATTGTAATCCTCATAACATCAAGATCATACTAACCAATATATAGGCTTAAAACCAAATTTGGAAGAGGACATAGGTTCATCATGCAATTGGCTTAAAATCCACATTAGATTCAGTATATTATCATCAATTTATCATGATTAAACCTTTGAAAACTTTTTGAGAAAGAACCCATGGAGAGATTGAAGAAGAAGAAGTTTGATCATGAACTTGCATTGAAACAATTGAAAGGGACTCTCTAGATGGGAGATTAACTAGAGATGAAGGATCACCATTTTTTAGATGAAGGAACCACGAAATATTCATGAAAAATCCATGGGAATCCAAGCCCCATTCTGTTTTCGAGCTTCACCTCCAATGGAGGTTTCTAGAGAGAATATTTTGGGAGAGTTAGTCTAATTTTCAATTTAGGATTGGGAATGGGGTTGTCAGGTTTTTAATCACTTAAATACACCCAAAAATAACCAAATAAACCACCTAGGGTCAGGTCAGCACGTGAGGTGAATGGGAATGAAAAAGCGTGCATGATAGTGATGTTGCAGCCTGCATCGACGGCCACCAAATGACGCCCCTCAGGTCCATCGATGGGCCATTGGTGGCCACCTCGTTTGGGTCTGAGGCTGTCATTTGGCTGAGACTTCTCCAGGCTATATGACAATCGACGTCTCACCATCTACAAGGCCGTAGGTGAACCTACCGGCCGTCGATTGAGGGTCGTTGGTAGACACTGCCGAGGCAGTGTCTTGGCAGACTTTGGGTCCTCTTTGAGGGCCTTTTGCGGGGCCCTTGGCGAGTCATACCCAGACGTTTCCAACGTAAATACAAACCTTTACATGTCAAGGACCTTCCACATCAGTTTCACCCAAAACAAAAACTCGTAACACCTTCAAACATGCTAGGCACACTTAAGACACACATTCACGTCTCAAGGGCTAACTTTCGAACGTCTTGGACGTTCTTGGACGTTTAACTTCCAAACTTCATGAAACTTAACATACTGCCTATAGACATTATTATTAATCATATAATGACTTCATAATCCCATGACACACACATAAGCACATAAAACACATAAGGCCCCTTTGGTGACTAGTCGTTAAACATCTTGGTCGTCTCTTGACGTTTGACTTCCAAATCACCTAAATCTTTAGACATTGCCTCATTACAACCTTATAACCCATTTTATGATTTCAAAACATCAAGACAAAAATGTTAGGCTCTAGACACCTTAACTCATTTTAGGGGTCTTACAATATCCCCCACTTGGGAACATTCGTCCTCGAATACACTTGGAACACTTTAATCACAACAAGGACTTCAATGAATAATAGAGGAGATCACAATATTTATAACATCATCACATAGAAGTCAATGCACCATACTTACAAGGAACACAAACTTCATACCACTTAGCACTCAATGCAACACAAGCAAGCCACACTTTCACTCACTCATGCTTAATGCATCAAACACTTAGGCACTTTTCATGTTCATAGGAGAAACATCCTTCTCCTAATCATAACATGGTTTTTAAACTCCTTTTTATTAAGATTTCGTCACATATGATCGCACATAGGAAGATTCAACAACACTCAAGAAGCAAATAGGCACTCATACTTCAATGCACATAGACTCGAGTCAAGTGAACCAACAATGATCCTTATAGTTAGACTTAGCGCCATGAAGGTCACACTCAACCATACCGTGCTTAGTAGTGTCCATGGAGGAATATCCTTATCCTCAACACACTTACATGTCTCATGAGTCCTCACCCAAGCAAGGCACAAGGGTCAATTCATTGTAAAAATGAGAATTTCTCAACTTTAACCATATCATGCTCAATCTTCCTTCCTAGTGAAGTTAAAATGGTAATTCATACCACAAACATCACAACAATAGGAAGAAATTTCTCAACATTTCAATATCTATCATATCACTAGCTTTAATAAACAGGCATCAATTTGAAAAAAGTCTCAATATTTATAGGCACACGCAAGGACACTAGCTAAACATGCATTCACTTTTCAAGAGTGAACCTACAATCATGCTTTCCAAAACATAAAAGTCACATAATTTTTAACAGACTAAACATTTTTTTCATTTTAAAGAGGTTCAATTTCTCATTATAAGGTTGAACCTGTAACACACCGTATCCAAAACAAACCAAAAACCGGTTTTTTAGAAATTCTGCAGGTGCAATCGACGGACCATAGTCTGACCACGGTCTATACTACACATTCGTCGATTGAGTCAGAAACCCCCAAAATCTCAGCCCAGAAAAATTTGACTTAAGTCTCGAACCTACAGTTCGTAGGTTAGACTACGGTCCATAGTCTATGGCCATCGATCAACACCCCATTTACCCACTCTCTGACAAGAACCACAATTGACCATCACGGTCTGTAGATGGACCCACAGACGGTAGGTCTGACCGTAGGTGGGAATTAGCAGACAGTTAGGGGGGAAATGTAGTTGGGTCAACTTCAAATGATAAAAACACTTAGCACAAAATTAATTAGGTGTCCCATGACATACAAAAAGATATATAATTGAATTATCTTTCCATATCCACTAACCTTGCCAAATTTAGACCTCCGAGTAAAAAGTTATGCCCATTTTAGTAAAGGCTTGTCGAACAAACCCAACCTACGGACCCAAACGACGGACCGTCTGTCCAGGTCATCGTTTGGTCCGACAACAATTAACTCAGGGGTCTTTTGGTCTTTTCACACTTTGTTTAAACCCTAAGATACGTCGTTTTAACCCTAAATCATCAAATTTTAGTGAGTTTAAGCCTAGAAATATAACTAGAACTTACCTAAGTCAAAATCATAAATCAAAAGTTAGAAAATTAGAAGCAAGAAAGGAGAAAAAGGTCAAGAACCCTAGTTCAGGAACACAACAAGGTTCCAGCAGTTCCAGCCCCAAAACCGAAGTGTTTTTACGTGTATTTCATCACTAGGTATGTGGGATTTCACTAGTGGGTTCCTTTGACCCATTGATTCCCTAGTTTTCAGTCAGTTTTTGATTCTCTTATCATGATAGAATTACAGCAGAACTTCATGACTTAGTTAAAATATATGTTCCAAATCAGATCATCATGTTATTACTCAGTTTATCGCATGAATTTGAGAACCCTAGCTATGTATTTCTTTAGTTCTTGAATTACACATGCTAGGTCAGATATTTCAGTTATTCGGTTATGCATACCTTAGTTATTAATGCATTATTATCATATTAAATATTGCATTCTCAGTTTGCATGTTCAGTTTTGAGCTATCCAGTATTTACAGAAATTCAGAAATAATCAGTTAACCACATAAATCAATGGGAGTAGCATAATACCGAGTTGGACTAGGGTTCAGTGCACCCAATTAGTCCCTGAACTACTAGCCAAGTAGGTTGTAAGTCCCCTATGTGGCATTAATTTAGTGATCACGCCAACATGCCTTTATACCTCTACCAGGGTATATTGGGTCCTCTCGATGAGGCGTATACATCGGACTCCTCATTTAGCTCGTGTGGTTTTATTATCGGTTATTAGTAGCTCCTACAGTTTAGTCAGACTCTATTGCATTGACCATTTATCAGTATATTCAGTATTCAGTTTCAGCATGTTATAAATTGGTTATTGCATTCAGTTATCATAGAATTCAATACATCATATTAATATTTCTATACTTGCTTTTGTGCTTGTTCAATTATGTTTTATTTCAGCTTTACTCTATCCTACATACTCAGTACCTTCAAGTACTGACGCATACGTGTGCTACATCTTCTCGTGATGTAGGTTCAGGTTCTCAGCATCCAGATCGTACTTAGATCGATTCCCGATCTCCAGTTCAGCAGATTCAGTGGTGAGTCCTCATTCTTCGAGGACGGTAGTCATGAGTTTCTTTTCCGTGTTTAGTCCTTTAGTTTCAGATTTTGCTAGACTTAGCTGGAGCCTATCCCAGCATTTCTATTCAGTTTAGCGGTTATTTTCAGACATAGTTAGTTTCAACTTAGTATTGAGTTAATTACTTCTTGTATTAAACTCGTCAGTATTTCAAATATCTCAGTTATAGAATATGGGTAATCCCCATCCCTTCATTTAAAATTATGATTTAGCTTCCGCAATAGCTTATTGTCTTTAGTATGCTTATTATCATGGCAGTAGGGTTAGCTTAGGATCACTTGTGGTCCTAGGTCCCGTGTCCGCATCTCGGGAGTAGCTCAGGGCGTGACAAACTTGGTATCAGAGCAACAGGTTTAGGTGTCCTCGGATGTCTGAAAAGCTGCACTAAGTAGAGTCATTTTCATGGGTGTGAAGTGCACCATATCTAATGAAAGGGTGTCTATGAAGTGTTTTAGGAAAACTTCACTTTCTTGTTACTCTTATCGTGCGTAATGTATGATTTAATTCCATTCTAACTCGATGTTCGACGTTTCAGATCATGCCTCCTCGTAGAGCTAACGCTAGGAATGCGAACGCTAAGAATGCAAATGCAAGGAATGCAAACGCAGCTCCGCCAGTCCTAGATCAAGAAGTCTCCAATGCTGAGTTCAGGAATGCCATACAGATGTTGGCTTAGAGTATGACCAACCAGAACAATCGGGTTCATGCCCCTGTGAATAAAAATGGTGGATCAGCAGCAACAAGGGTCCGTGACTTTTTTAGGATGAATCCGCCTGAGTTCTTAGGATCACAGACTAATGAGGATCCTCAAAATTTCTTGGACGAGATCAAGAAAATCTTTGAGGTGATGCAAGTCACTTGGAATGATCGGGTTGAGTTGGCATAACACCAGTTGAAGAATGTTGCTCATATTTGGTACACTCAGTTGAAGAAGAATAGGGGTGCAAATGCATCTCCTATCACTTGGGATTGCTTTAGTGAGACTTTTCTCGACAGGTTTTTTCCAATAGAGTTGAGAGAAGCAAACGCTTAGGAATTCATGAACTTATGGTAGGGAAACATGACGGTCTAAGAGTATGGGCTGAGGTTTAACCAACTCTCCAGGTATGCTCCTCATATTATTGCTGACTCCGGGGATCCGATGAATAAGTTTTTGTATGGAGTGTCAGATTTGGTGAAAACTGAGTGCAAAATTGATATGTTACTAGGAGATATGAACATCTCTAGGCTTATGACTCATGCTCAGCAAGTTGAGGGTGATAAGCTTAGGGAACAAGCTAAGGAGAATAAGAAGGCTAGAACTTGGAACTATGACTATTCTCAGCAAAAATCGGGTGGTGGAAATTGCTCGAAGAGTCAGCAAAAGTTTTCAGCTCTATCCCCTTCATCAGTTAGTGTTCCATCCTCCAAGAACAGGTTTGACCAGAAGGTTAGAGCACCAGGCTATAAGTCTCAAGGAAGTGTTTCAGGCACCAAGACTTACCCCACTTGCCCTAAGTGTAGTAACAACCATCCAGGCGAGTGCCTTGCAGGAAAGGAAGGGTGTTTTGGGTGCAGTCAGTCTGGTCACAGGTTGAGGGATTGTCCTTCTATAAAGGGTCAAGGAGGAGGAAATGATAGAGTTTAGTTTACAACTTCATCAGCACCAGCAAGTCGCCCGACTCAATAAGGTAACTCATTTGGTACAGGTGGCGGTCAGCGCCAGAACAGGTTGTATGCTCATCAGGCTCGCCAGGATTAGGAAGGTTCTCTTGATGTAGTCATTGGTACGTTACGAGTCTTTGACCTTGATGTTTATGCATTGTTAGATCCAGGGGCTATTCTTTATTTTGTAACTCCTTACATAGCAGTCCAATTCAGTGTCAATCCAGAAACTCTCTCAGAGATTTTCTTAGTCTCTACTCCAGTCGGTGACCCAGTGATAGCTAGATGGGTATACATAAATTGCCGTGTCACGGTCTCTCAAAAAGTCACCTCAGCAGATCTTGTAGAGTTAGAAATGGTAGACTTCGATGTCATTCTAGGCATGGATTGGTTACATTCATGTTATGCCTCAGTCAATTGTAGAACTAGGATTGTTCGTTTTTAGTTTCCAAACGAACCAATCTTAGAATGGAAGGGTAGTAGCTTAGCGCCTATGGGTCAATTTATTTCTTACCTTAAGGCCAGAAATATGGTCTCTAAGGGTTATCTCTATCATATAATTCGGGTTAAGGATTCTAGATCTGAAACCCCATTTCTTGAGTCAGTTCCAGTAATCACTGAGTTTACAGAAGTGTTTCCAGAAGATCTTCCCGAAGTTCCTCCCGAAATGGAAATCAACTTTGGTATTGATCTCTTTCCAAATACCCAGCCTATTTATATTCCTCCTTACAGAATGGCTCTATAATAGCTTAACAAATCGAACGAGCAGTTGAAAGACCTTCTAGATAAGGGTTTTATCAGACCTAGTATTTCTCCATGAGGTGCACCACTGTTGTTCGTAAAGAAGAAAGATGGTTCTCTTAGAATATGCATTGACTATAGACAGTTGAACAAGGTCACAATCAATTAGAAGTATCTCATCCCCAGGATTGATGACTTGTTTGACCAACTTCAGGGTGCTAGCTATTTCTCAAATATAGACCTCAACTCGGGTTATCATCAGCTCAGAGTCATAGATAGTGACATTCTGAAAACAGCTTTCAGAACTTGGTATGATCATTATGAATTTGTAGTTATGTCATTTGGACTAACCAATGATCCTGCAGGTTTCATGGATTTGATGAACAGAGTGTTTAAGCAGTACTTGGACTTATTTGTTATCGTCTTTATTGATGATATCCTCATTTACTCTAGGAATGATGAAGAACATGCAAGTCATTTGAGAGTTGTTCTACAGACTCTCAAAGATCGCTAGTTATTCGCAAAGTTTAGTAAATGTGAGTTCCGGTTGCAATCCGTTGCTTTTCTTGGTCACATTGTATCTAGCGAGGGTATCCGAGTGGATTCGCAGAAGATATAAGCAGTGAAACAATGGCCCAGACCTACCTCTGCTACAGATATCAGAAGTTTCTTAGGTCTAGCCGGTTATTATAGAAGGTTCGTGGAAGGATTTTCATCCATAGCCTCACCATTGACTAGGTTGACTCAGAAGATGGTCAAGTTTCAGTGCTCTGATGATTGTGAGAAAAGCTTTGCAAAATTGAAAAAAAGATTGACTACAGCTCATGTCTTGACTCTACCTGAGGATTCAGATGGTTATGTGATTTATAGTGATGCATCCAAAGTGGGCCTGTTTGTGTGTTGATGCATCGAGATAAGGTTATAGCTTATGGTTCTAGACAACTTAAGGTGCATGAGAAAAACTATCCAACTCATGACCTCGAGCTTGCAGCAGTGGTGTTTGCACTCAAGATCTGGAGACACCACTTGTATGGTGTTCATGTAGATGTGTTCACTAACCACAAGAGCCTTCAGTATGTGTTCACCCAGAAAGAGTTGAATCTTCTCCAGAAGAGATGGCTTGAGTTCCTTAAAGATTATGATATGAGTGTGCATTATCATCCTGGTAAGGAGAATGTAGTAGCAAATGCTCTTACTAGACTATCTATGGGTAGTGTATCCCATGTTGAGGAAGAAAGGAGGGAGCTAGTGAAGGATGTTCATAGGCTTGCTCGCTTAGTAGTTCGCCTTATGAGCATATCAGACAGTGGTGTAACAGTTTAGAATGGGGAAAAATCTTCTTTGGTAGTGAAGGTTAAGGAAAAGCAAGACAATGATTCAATCTTGCTTGAACTTAAGGGTGCATTCCACAATCAGAGAGTGGAGGTTTTCTCCCAAGGGGGAGATGGTGTACTTCGCTACCAAGGTAGATTGTGTGTTCGTGATGTGGGCGAGTTGAGACAACATATTCTTGTAGAAGCCCATAACTCCAGATATTCTATTCATCCAGGTACCACTAAGATGTACCGCGATCTGCCGGAAGTCTATTGGTGGAATGACATGAAGAGGGATATAGCAGATTTCGTTAGTAAGTGCCACAATTGCCAGCAAGTCAAGGTAGAACATCAGAAACCAAGGGGTATGACTCAAGAGATCGACATTCCTACTTGGAAGTGAGAAGTGATCAATATGGATTTCATCACAGGGTTACCGCGTACTCGCGGACAACATGACTCCATTTGTGTGATAGTTGAAAGGATGACTAAGTCTTCTCGCTTTTTGGCAATCAAGACTATAGATCGGTAGATGACTATGTTAAGCTTTACATTAATGAAATTGTGAGGTTGCATGGGGTTCCTTTGTCTATCATCTCAGATAGAGGTCCTCAGTTTACCTCTCATTGCTGGAAGTCGTTTCAGAAGGGTCTTGGTACTCAAGTTAACCTTAGCACAACATTTCACCCGCAGACGGATGGACAGGCAGAGCGTACCATTTAGACCCTAGAGGATATGTTGAGAGCTTGTGTGATCGATTTCAAAGGTAGTTGCGATGATCACCTTCCTCTGATTGAGTTCGCCTACAACAATAGCTACTATTTCAGCATTCAGATGGCCCCTTATGAGGCTTTGTATGGACATAGATGTAGATCTCCTATTGGTTGGTTTGAAGTAGGTGAAGCAGCTTTGATAGGGCCAGATTCAGTCCTTAATGATATGGAGAAAGTGCAACTCATTAGAGATAGACTTAAGACAACCCAAAGTCGTTAGAAATCTTATGCAGATGTAAGGAGAAGGGAACTAGAGTTCCAAGTTAATGTTTGGGTTTTCCTGAAAGTCTCACCTACGGAAGGGGTGATGAGATTTGACAAGAAAGGGAAGATCATACCAAGATATGTAGGCCCTTACAAGATCTTGAAAAGGATTGTAAAGGTGGCATATGAGTTAGAGTTACCAGCAGACTTAACATCAGTGCATCCGGTCTTCCACATCTCACTCTTGATGAAGTGTGTGGGTGATCCAGCCTCTGTAGTGCCATTAGAGAGTGTGGCGGTGAAAGATAGTCTTTCTGATAAGGATGTACCAGTTGAGAGTATTGACCTTCAGGTTAGGAGGTTGAGAAACAAATAAGTCGCTTCAGTCAAAGATTTGTAGAGGAGTCAGTCCGTAGAGGGAGCTACTTGGGAAACAGAAGCAGCCATGAAAGCCAAGTATCCTTACCTCTTTCCTTCCGATTCCACTCCAACTTGAGGTAATAGTTCCTATTTAGTTTTTGAGTCATTCATGCGTGAATTTAGTCTTAGAATCATATTCCCTCAGTTTGTAATTGCATTTTCAGCGTATTTGCATGTTCTCAGAACTCAATTCAGTCAGAAACTCAGTTCTCAGTGTTTAGTAGTAGGGTTTGCAGCTCTCTCCCTCTATTTCAGCTAGTTTAATCTTCATTCGAGGACAGAGGTTCCCAAGGTGGAGATAATGTAACACCTCGTATCCAACACATACCAAAAACTAGTTTTTCAAAAAATCTGCAGGTGCAATCGATGGTTGCCATCGACGGACCGTAGTCTGACCCATGGTCCGTCCTGCACGTCCTTCGATTGAGTCAGAAACCCCCAAAATCTCAGCCCAGAAAAATTTGACTAAGGGTCGAATGACGACCGTCGATCAACACCCCATTTAACCACTCTTTGACAAGAACCACGATTGACCAGCACGGTCCGTAGATGGACCCACGGATCGTAGGTGGGAATTAGCAGATAGTTAGGGGGGAAATGTAGTTAGGTCAACTTCAAATGATCATAACTATTAGAAAAAAATGAACTAGGTGTCACATGACATTTCAAAAGATAGATAATTGAATTAGCTTTCCATAGCCCCCAACCTTTCTAAAATCCGACCTCTGAGTAAACAGTTATGCCCATTTTAGTAAATATCTGTCAAACAGACTCAACCTACGGACCCAAACAACGGACCGTCGATTGAACGACGGACCGTCTATCCAGGTCGTCGTTTGGTCCGACAGCAATTAACTCAGTGGTCTTTTGGTTTTTTTCCAGTTTATTTAAACCCTAAGATACGTCGTTTTGACCTTAAATCATCAGATTTTAGTCAGTTTAAGCCAACAAACATAACTAGAACTTACCTATGTCAAAATCATAATTCAAAAGTTAGAAAATTAGAAGCAAGAAAGTAGAAAAAAGTCAAGAACCCTACTTTAGGAACGCAACAAGGTTCCAGCAGTTCCAGCCACGAAACCTAAGTGTTTTTCCGTGAATTTTATCACCAGGCATGTGGGATTTCACTAGTGTGTTCCTTTCACCCATTGAGTCCCTAGTTTTAAGTCAGTTCTTGATTCTCTTATCATGATTTAACCAAGGGTTTCTATAATTACAGCAGAACTTCATGACTTAGTTAAAATATATGTTCCAAATCAGATCATCATGTTATTACTCAGTTTATCGCATGAATTTCAGATCCCTAGCTATGTATTTCTTTAGTTCTTGAATTACACATGCTAGGTCAGATATTTCAATTATTCAGTTATGCATGCCTCAGTTATTAATGCATCATTATCAGATTAAATATTGCATTCTCAGTTTGCATGTTCAGTTTTTAGCTATCCAGTATTTACATAAATTCATACATAATCAGTTAACTACATAAATCAATGGGAGTAGCATAATACCGAGTTGGACTAGGATTCAGCGCACCCAAATAGTTCTAGAACTACTAGTCAAGTAGGTTGTAAGTCCCCTATGTGGGCATCAGCTTAGTGATCACGCCAACATGCCTTTATACCTCTCCCAAGGTATATTGGGTCATCTCGATGGGGCATATACATCGGACTCCACATTTAGCTCATATGGTTTTATTATCGGTTATTAGTAGCTCCCAAAATTTAGTCATACTCTATTGCATTGACCATTTATCAGTATATTCAGTATTTACTTTCAGTATGTTATAAATTGGTCACTGCATTCAGTTATCTCAGCATTCAATACATCATGTTCAAATTTCTATACTTGCTTTTCTGCTTGTTCAGTTATGTTTTATTTCAGCTTTACTCTATCCTACATGCTCAGACCTTCAAGTACTGACGCATACGTGCGCTATATCTTCTCGTGATATAGATTCAGGTTCTCAGCATCCAGATCACTCTTAGATCGATTCCCAATTTTCACTTCAGCAGATTCAGTGGTGAGTCCTCATTCTCCGAGGACGATAGTCATAAGTTTCTTTTCAGTGTTTAGTCCTTTAGTTTTAGTTTTTGCTAGACTTAGCTGGGGCCTGTCCCAGCATTTCTAGTCAGTTTAGAGGTTATTTTCAAACATAGTTAGTTTCAACTTAATATCGAGTTAATAACTTCCTTATATTAAACTCGTCAGTATTTCAAATATCTCAATTATAAAATATGGGTATTCCCCATCCCTTCATTTTAAATTATGATTTAGCTTTCGCAACAATTTATTTTCTTTAGTATGCTCATTATCATGCCACCAGGGTTATCTTGGGATCACTTGTGGTCCTAGGTCCCGTGTTCACGTCTCGGGGGTAGCACGGGGCGTGACAGAACCATACACATTAAAAGTGACTTCAAACATGTTTCTTACCTTATCTGATGAAGTTAGATGCACAACTAGCATATCAAGATACACAACTAGCATATAAGCCGCACAATCAATATGAAAAAAACATAATTTGATCAAAATCCTTTTTCATTCACTTTAGAATCTTCAAAACATGCTTAGCATAATGTCAATTAAGACATACAAAATATAGGGAGAATATACAACTCATACTTTTATGCAAGACTCCTATCATAAACAAGCTTCTATGAACTCATTAGTTTCAAGCTCAAGTAAGAATAGAAGGATAAGATAGAAGTATCTAAAACCATATTACTCCATCACCATCCCCCCACTTAGGGTAAACCCATTTAAGAGCAACTTAACCCAATATCAAGAGGATCTTAACTTATCAACCTCCAATTTCATCACTTAAAAGTGATTACCACTTTATAAGGAATTACAGTAACTCAACATAGGAATACCAAAGGCATTCTAAACCTTATTTTCTAGGCAAATTATCCCCAAGCATCAAGTTAGCTCATACTATCCAACCACATAAGGTTTTAAACAATACTATAGACGCCAAGGTCATACAACATTAGGGAAAACAATAGAGGAGACTTAGACATAAGGACTCTTTCTTTTCTTTCTACTTTACAGTAAGGTAACTTCTAGGTCAAACAAACCCATATCATCACCCTACCAACATAAGCATGCTACCCTCAATTCTAGGATCAAGCCTATACCAAAGACTCCAATCAAAATAAGGCAACTATGAAGAACCACACATATACAAAGGAAAACATTTGAACCATTAAACATATATAAGGAAACATTGAACTATTAAATATATAGGCAACATGTATCTTTAGCTATTTACCACATTTTTCAAAGCATTTCAAGTCTAACCCATATCATAGAACTATAATCATGCATACTCATAAGGCCACTCATTATTCCAAAAGGAAGCTCAATTCAACTATAACAACTTCTAACATGCTTTAACCATATCACGACATACACTTCTCAACATAGCATGCCATTTCACATAGATCTCATATATATCCAGAAAGGGCATCATAGCAACAAGGCATACCAAATTTTACCTTCACATATACACATCAAACCATAAAACCAAGATAAACATCAAAACTCACCTTTCCTCCCTCAAGCATAGAGACATCATCTTATCCAAGCAATCACATCTAAAAGACCACCGGACAAGAAAACATATGAGAGAGATCTTATAGAGTTAAGTTATATGGCACGCCATGAGAATGATGAAGAAGGGAAACTCTATCTTCCTATAGCCTCTCTCCCATGGATGTGTCGCGAATCACTACCAATGAACGAGACTCTACTAGACATGGCAATATGAGACTTTTAGAACCTAAAACCACTTTTATAAACCTCATGCTCTGATACCACGTTTGTTACGACCGGGGAGCACCCCCTAGAAGTAACATGATGTACTTGACCTTTCGAAGGTCTTATACAAGCCCATAGTTATCATTCATCGCATTATCATAGATAAATTTAGCGGAAAATTTAAAACTTTCATAGCACATCATATGCTTGAACATCACTTCAATTATATAAAAAATATCATAACACATAGTTAAAGTATCTAGTATCTTTTTTGCCATCAAAGACTCAACATCACTAGAATACATTAGGGACACGTCCCTTATAACATATTCATAACTATACAAATTACATAACTTCACAGTAAACCATAAGTAGGAAATCCTTGGACTTAAGGATTCCTTTCCTTGAGCTTGGGATTCACATATCAAGATCCTGATCATTTAAAGAAATCCTTTAAGCATCCATAACCTACACTTTATGTAAAAAGGTAGAGAAGAATGGAGTTAGTAAAAGAATGCACTAAGTATGTCAACCATGCAAAAACATGCATTTTAAAAGGGACAGTTTACTTGAAATCATGCATTATGCCTTTTTGTGAAAATCTCTTAAAACTTTGATACAATAGCATTTATACAATTCACATACTTCATATAGGAATATTCAATGGTGAAACATCAAATAGAATCACACAATGCATTTAAGGCCTTTTAACCACCACTTTACAGTAAGCATAGTCCTTTTACACTAAACTCTTCTCTATTTAAAGTGAGCTTCTTCTTATTCTAACTTCTTGACTTTCCCATGTAATTCTCTAATGATACTTGGTCCAATGCATACATAATGTCCCATAACGCTATCCATACTCAAGCATCACCTTAAGACCACAAAGGACTCATGCATACAACCTTTCAACTCAACTCAACACATACATTCATAGGACCATTTCATATAACAAGGCACATACTTCACATTTAGACCTAACATAAGACTCTACTCACAATCCTAATCTAAGTCTACTAGTGCAATATACATGTGAAGCCCCATAACCTCACACATACTTAGTAAGCCTATCATAAGACCACAAGCATAATAACATTCACTTCATACATTAACATGACAATCATAGACAACTTCATCCATGCCAAGCAAGACCTTCATCATATAGTCATTAAGACCAACATAATGAACATAAGGACAAGACCACTTCATATAGATCCATTTGGACTCATACCCTACATATCACCACAACAAGTAGACAATACTACAATGTCATGCATAAAGACATAAACATAACCATACACATTAGAAAACCTTCCTCGACCTTCATAAAGAGCTACTTGTGCAGTGCATAGGTAAGTTCATTACTCTCACCTATCCTAAGAAACTTACCTTAGGGCATCCTAGTTAGAGTCCTAGTCATTTACTTTCATTGTTCATTTTACTTTAGGGAAACTATAGCCTTAACCGACACTAAGACCATGAGTTCTAAACATTGAATTTGGTGTTTTAGAGTCGTACACCAAAGAAGGTGTTCTTACCTAGCCAAGGTAGAACATTAAAACATGCTAGCATACTAAGTGAAATCACTTGCTAGGTCCTATGGAGAAAGCATAGTTATGGAACTTGGAGGTACATGTGGAAACCCTTTTTATGCCTATTGAGGCATTGTAGTTATCCACTTGTGGAAACCCTCTTTATTCCTACAGAAGCATTGTAGTTATCCACCTCTTGAGGAATATGGTGACCTACCTTCCTACAATGGGAAGGGATACCCCTCATCTTCAAGTTCACTCATTGCTAAGCTAAGTTCCCTTTATTGAAAAGCCTTATTAAGATTACTTTATAAAATTAGGCTTAGGAGAGTTTACTCCTCATATGCTTAGCTCATAGGTTATAGATGAAAGTTCATCAACCTATATCATGTGAGAAACCCTTTCACATGGACATAGCATATTCAAGCACCTATCTAGTTTAGTGTACTCTTGAGAACATCTTTCAAGTGCCCCTCTATTGACTAGATCATTATACATGTGTGTGTATACATATATGTGAGCAATACTTTCACATAACACATTAAGTTCACACATGTTCATACATCAATGCATAAGTATATAGGTGTAACTATATGAGCAATCCTTTCATATAAGCACTTTAAGACTCTATGCACAATCATACTTCATAATATCATATAAGTCATATTCATAACATGTTCATACATTCCTATTCATGTACTTAGAAGACCAACCTAGGAACTATCCTATCAAGGTACACATGTGCTATGCATAGACAAGGTTCCATACCCTTCCCCATACTAGTACACCTATCAAGTCATCCTAGTTAATGATACATCACATAACATGCTTCATAGACATATACCTTACATGCATAGTAGTAGACATTAGTGAATATGAGAACAACCTTTCATTAGACATCATGAACATTTACTACATTGTAAGCATTCATAATGTGTGAATGTGTGTACATTGGTCAACATGATCACATAATGTCTATCAACAAAACATTGAGGCAGCCACCCTCTTAGGACCACAGTGCATCTTAAAGCGTAGACCACACAACACAATTTAGCATAGGAGACAAGCTAACTTCATATTACACTTAAGACTCTAAACCTTAGCTATTCACACATTCACATAGGGGTACATAGGTAGGGGACATTAATCATTTACACTCATCAATGCAGCAAATATTCAAACCCCAACATAGTCATTCATATTCTTATACAATAGTCATACAACCTATATCACAACTAGACTAGAAAACTAGGCATAAGGCTTCACATTGGGTGATCATCACCAACACACATTCATAATATAATTGCATTAAAGGCCATGATCACATCACATATATATTGGCAACAAAGTAAACATCGCCACCATAAGTGGATCATACCACACAATTCCATACAAGGTTTTATCAACTACCAATTTTATAGGAAAGTACAGGGGAAGAGACATTCTTACCAATTCATCAACCTTTGATCATCATTGATCAATACACCTTTTTCATCAACAATTCATGTATAGGTCCATAGCTAGATGTATTTTAAAATAAATGAAATCATGCATAAGTCACTACAAGATCATGCTACAAACTAGTACACTACATCACCAATTCAATAAAGAGTAGAGAGACATAAATCACTTACTAATATCCCTTACTTTTATCATCATGATAAACATTCATAATTCACCAATAATACCAATCTAGGGCAGTAGCTAAAGACATAATAACCTAGTCTAAATTATGCTTCATCTACCCTAGAATTGAGATCACATCATGTACATTACAATATCAAATCTATAGGCTAGAAGAACCTAGATCAATTCTTACAAGGACTCCTTTGCTTTGATCATCAAGGATTCATACCCACAATTTATCAATAATATCAATATAAGGCAGTATCTACAATTATCTTTACATAAGTGAATCCTACATTCATGCACTATAGAGTCGATATTACAGTGAACACCATACATTACAATCGATAGGAAGTAGGGATCAAGTCTTCAAGCATCAATCCACATTGTACCAATAACACATAATTCATCATAACATTGAATCATAGGCAGTAGCTAACAATCAATCTAACATAATTGAAATCATATTGTAATTCTCCTAACATCAAGATCATACTAACCAATACATAGGCTTAAATGAGATTTGGAAGGGACATGGGTTCATCATGTAATTGGATTTAAATACACATTAGATTCTGTACATTATAATCAATTTATCATTATTAATCCTTTGGAAACGTTTTGAGAGAGAACCCATGGAGAGATTGAAGAAGAAGAAGTTTGATCATGAACTTGCATTGTAAACATTAAAAGGGACTCTCTAGATGGGAGATTAACTAGAGATGAAGGATCACCATACCTTTGATAGATGAAGGAACCACTAAATCTTCATGGGAATCCAAGCCCCAAGTTGTTCTTGAGCTTCACCTCTAATGGACGTTTCTAGAGAGAATATTTTGGGAGAGGGAAGTCTAATTTTGAATTGAGGATTGGGAATGGGGTTGCAACGTTTTTAATCACTTAAATACACCCAAAAATATCCAAATAAACCACCTAGGATAAGGTTAGCACTTGGGGTGAATTTCCCATTCACCCCATAATGAAACAGTGTGCATGGCAGTGATGTTGCAGCCTGCATCGACGGCCACCAAACGACGCCCCTTAGGCCCATCGACGGGCCATTGGTGGCCACCGTCGTTTGGGTCTGAGGCTTTCATTTTGCTGAGCCTTCTCCCGGATAAGTTTCAATCGATGCCTCACCATCGACGGGGCATAGGTGAACCTACAGGCCATCCATTGGGGTCCTGGTAGACACTGCCTTTGGAAGTGTCTTGGCAGACTTTGGGTCCTTCTTGAGGGCCTTTTGCGAGGCCCTTGTGGAGTCGTAACCGGACGTTACCAACGTAAATATAAACCTTAACATGTCAAGGACCTTCCACATCATTTTCACCCAAACAAACACTCGCAATACCTTCAAACATGCTAGGCACACTAAAGACACACATTCACGTCTCAAGGGCTAACTTTCGAACGTCTTTGACGTTCTTGAACGTTAGACCTCCAAACTTCATGAAACTTAATATATTACCCATAAATATTATTATTACGCATATAAGTACTTCACAAGACCATTCCACACACATAAGCACATAAAAACACATAAGGCCCCTTTGGTGACTAGTCGTCGAACGTCTTGGTCGTCCTTTGACATTTGACTTTCAAATCACCTAAATATTTAGAAACTGCCTCATTAAAACCTTAGAACCCATTTTAGTATTTCAAAATATCAAGACACAAATGTTAGCCTCTAGAAACCTTAAATCATTTTAGGGGTCGTACAAATGCCGACATCAGCATGTCATCGAGACAACCCGCACCATACTACACCAAGCATCCTTACCTTCAACGTTTTGATGTTATGCATGTCTTCAAGCAATATATTTGATCAATAGGATGACTTCTCCCAAACTAAAAAATAAATCTTCTTTTTGAGTCCTGTTTCAGTTTGTGCCTTAATATAATTCCATCAATGTTTTTGGCTGCTTATGCTTTCCATGGCTCAAACCATATTCCTGAAATAAATTGGACCTCTATTTGAATCAGTGTTTTGATCAAGTCAATGTAATGCTTTTGGATGACAATTTTCCTTTTCAAGATATTTTTTACAAGTTTTAGTAATAAAGTTAATGTTTCTTGGGATAACATTTCTGCTTAACAACAATCCAAAGCGGAAGCAAATTCAATTTTGTATTCCTCTTAACAACTCCCTCCACCAGTAGAAACTTTACCACGGTCACTCAACGCCTGCAAGTTATCTCCTCCGCTCCAGATGGTGTCTCTCAAGAATCAGGTAATATTTCGCCTCATGTCTCAACATCCACTACTTCATCTTCTCCACACAAACAGAGAACTAATTCTTTGCAGCACCTCAAATGTTTCCCTCACGGCCACTTATCACGTATCATGGACGAGAAGGATCTCCCATTCATAGACAAACTTCATGTCCTCCTCATAATCCATATGCTTCGGCATAAAATCAGCCACATATTGATTTTTGACCGCCTCAACCAGCAGAAAGTCTTAGTTAACCTAACCCAGCAACCTAAACTCGGCCAAACCGGCCAACCACCAATGTACACCCAATGACTACTATATCACAGATTCATAGCCTTAATCCTCGTTAATTTCTCACAACCACTATATTGTCTACAAAAATACATATAATTTATTAGCAAGCCAAGCCAATTGCCCAATGGACTTCAGTAATGCAAGCCGAATTTGATGCTCTTGTTCGCAACCATACTTAGGATCTGGTTCCATGTGACTCTTCCAAAAGTGTGGTGGATTGTAAGTGGTTATTCCAAGATAAACATAAATCTGGCAGTTCTGTTGATAGATACGAGGCTCATTTGTTTGCACATGCAATTACACAGTGCCTCAGACTGGATTATCATTCCACTTTCACTCTAGTATTCAATCCTTCTATTTTTTGTGTCGTCCTAACTATCGCCAATCAACTTGACCAGCATGTCCATCAGTTGATTATTAATAATGCCTTCCTGCAGGGTCGTCTTACGCAGAAGTTTACATGCGACATCCACTAGGATTGAAAACTTTGGGAATCCTACCCATGTATGTTGTCTACAGAAGGCAATTTAAGGTTTCAAATAGGCTCCTCGTACTTGGTACACCGAACTCAAAAATTATCTCGTTACTTTTGGTTTTGTTAAGTCACATTTGGATTCCTTACTCTTCATTATGCATAAAGCTGGGTTCACTGTGTATATTTTAGTTTATGTGGATGATATCTTCGGGACTGGTGATCACCAACGAGGTGTTCATTATATCATTGAGGCTCTTTCTCAATGTTTTTCACTGAAGGACTTAGGACCTCTTCATTACTTTCTTGGTATTAAGGTGATTCGTTCTTCTGCTTGTCTTTTGCTCTCTCAAGAGAAGTAAACTATGGATATCCTACATGAGGTAGTTATGGATAACTGCAAAGGTTTTTCCACACCTATGACATTTACTATGGTTTTTGATCCATCACTCAATGATCATCTAGTTGATGGTTCCTTATATCTGCGCATTATTGGTAAACTTCATTACCTTTCATTCACACGTCTAGACATAGCTTTTGTTGTCAGCAAGTTGTCCCAATCTATGCATCAACCATTTATGTCTCATTGGGTTGCTCTTATATAACTTCTCAGCTATCTCTGTTCAACTACCTCTTTTGGTGTACTCATTGCAAATGAAACCAATCGTAGGTTGCTCGTGTACTCTTACTCAGACTTGGTAGGAGATCCTCGTAATCTCACATAAACCATTGGTTATGTTATGTATATTGGTAGTTCCCCTATTTCATGGTATTCAAAGAAACAATGTTCAGTTTCTCGTTCTTCTACAGAGGTAGAATATCGGGAAGTTGCTACTACTGTTTTTGAAACTAACTGACTCACCTATCTTCTTCAAGAGCTTGCCATATTATGCAAGAGCTTCAATTTCCTCTTGTTGTTGCTCCAAGGGTTCTCTGTCACTATATTAACACACTTATATTTGTGCTAATCTTGTTTTCCATAGCTGCACGAAGCATGTGGCCATCGACTTCAATTTTTTTCTGTGAGTAGGTTAAGCACAAACATATTAAAGTTTCTCATTTACATGATGTTGATCTTCTTACAAAACCTCTTCCCCGTGCACTTTTTGGTAACCATTTCTCCAAGTTGAACGTAGTAAACCTCGACCCAACTTGCTGGGTGTAATAACGAGTAGCATATAAGACTTTTGTTACATGTAGGACTCTTCTTACTTGTAGGACTCCTTTTTATTTTTATTTTCACCCATTTTATCTTTATAATTGTAATAACATATGTTTATCTAATTTTCTATTTTTGTAACATCTAACAAATTCAAATTATCTAGGAATAAGCTAAGAGACTAAAAATAATCACTTCTGGAAAGAAAGGGAAAAATCTGGAAAAATTTTAAGCTTAAGAAGTGAGTTTGGTCATTTTAAAACAGCCATACCTTCTAGATCAGGATGAGTTAGAGGTAGTTCATGATATGGTTAGAAATCCCTTGGAGTGATCTTTCCAAGTCCGCCGAGTTTGTCCATTTTTAATGTCGTATGAGGGAGATATGCCTATCGAAAGTTAGGAAAGTCCCAATCCAAATTTAAGGAAGGGAAAACTAGTTTTTTCACCAACTAATTTCTTATTTCATTTTAGGGATTTATTTAGGGTAAAAACTAGTTTTAATCAGATTAGAAAATTTAACTTTACGCTTAGGGATTGGAGAAGAGAGAAAAGAAGAAGAAGAAGAAAAGGGAGAAACGTCAAGGATTCGCCAAGAACGACTAGGATTTGCAAGTGAAATTCGTCGGGGGTGATCCCTATTAAGGTATGTGATATCGTTTGTGTTGGTTTAGTCCATACACACCCCAAACTTGTTTCAATTCAATGGTTTTAGAATTGTTTACATGTTAAGAAGTGATTTCTTGATGAATCTTGTCCAATTCTTGTTAGTTGAGTTGTTTGAATACCCATTGATGTTTTATTTGTAATTCCGGGTTGTTTTTCGAGTAACATATATGGGGTATTGAAGGTATTAGTGATATAAAGGGGTTTGGTAAAAGAACTATGGAGGTTTAGAGGATTTAAGATCAGAAAATGAGTTGAAAAACTGGTCAGACAAACTTGTGCAGGCCAGGCGGGTCGTGCCCCCATAGCGCCAGGAAAGATGGGGCGGCGCTCCTGAAGTGCACTCAGAATGAGCCCCAGTCATTGGGGGTTGGCACGGCGTGCCCTGGATGCGCTCGGATTGGCAATTTTTGTCGAGTATTCATAGTTTAGCCTAGTTAAGTCCTTGTAAGGTACATTAACACTCTCTGGTGATTCTAATTACTTAAAATGATTTCTAAACACCTAGGAATCACAAAAAACACAAATCATAACCTTGAATTCGTAATTTCATTCCAGGAAAGCTAAGATCAAAGTCACAGCAGTTAAGAGTCAAGTCTAAAAGTTAAGAAGCAAGTCAAAGCAAAGTTTCTTAAAGTTTCAAGAGCCTTATTAAATGTTTTAACTTTGTTTTAAGGCTCAAGTTTCAAGTTAAGTAAAGAGTAAAGAGTTGAGATCTTCCTTCAAAGAAATATAAGAGAAATAAGTATTCCCTAAGAGTTGAGTTCATTTCTCAAAAGCTATAAGGGAACTAAGTATTCCCGAAGAGTTTATAAATGTTTTTCACATTTAAGTTAAGAGTAAACTAAGAGTTCCAAAAGAGTTCTGAATAAGAAAAAGGGAACATTGATTCCAAGAGAGCTTTTTAAAGCTAAGTGTTGAGCAATTTTTTTCAACCCAAAGAAAGAAATTGTTTTAAAAATACTTGACCTAAAGTACATTTTCGGAGTAGTATTGAGCACAATGTGGGGATCAGAGTTCATATTAACTCAAGTCTCCATGAAAACCATGTAGCCATCATGGGTATTAACGGGTCATACTTTTTAGATGATCACGTAAGTTACGCTAGTGGATCCACAAAGTAAAGTAGTTCTATGCAACAACAAAATATAGGACAGTTCTAGCAGCGTGGGCAAGACGATGTATCACCACTTAGGCTCATAGTGGTGGATGCCGGTAAGAGAATCTCCACAGAAACTATATTACTTCATATATAAGTAAAGTTGAGTTTGTTATTGCATTTTTTCTTTAACGAACTAAGTGTTTACATTGTTTTACAAGCTTTATTATATTGCATCCGTCTTATTGCTTTATATTTAGTAAAATTATTCATGAGTTGAGCAGAGCTAAGTTATATGTTTCTTCTTACTCTTTTCAACCGTTAGTTTTATTATCATTCAAACTTGCATACTCGTACATTAAATGTACTGATGTCAGTTGGCCTGCATTGTATCATGATACAGATGCGGGTAACTAGGATCAGCATCACCCAGCATCTCGTTGATCTAGCTAACCACTAGGAGTAAGTGGTGAACCTCTTTGCATTCTATAGGACACATATTTACTGTTTTCAATCTTTTATTTTATTAGATGTTGTGGGGTCTGTCCCAACATTCATCTTAGTATTATAGAGGCTTCATAGACCGTCAGACAGTTTAGTTTTGAGTCTCTCATTATTTGTATTACAGATATTCTATTATGAGACTTAAGTGCCATTTTGGCCAAGTTATTTAATTAAGTTGTTTTATGAGAATGTTTGCTTGTATTGAGTTAAGTCTTTCGGTGAGTTAAGTAAGTCAGGCAAGGGTACGCTCAAGGCCAACAATTGTCATTGAGTGTCGTACATGTCCCAGGTGTAGGCTCGGGGCGTGACAATTTTAGTCTCAGCTTTGTATGTAATACATTGGTTATAGTAAGGGAAACACATTAATCAATGCACATCAGTTCATCTGTGTCGCATCCAGTTCTTCTTTTTCTCTTTAGATGTAACTTAATATTCCAAAGCGAATGGAAGTGTCGGAATTGAATTATGAAGTCAACTTCTTGAAATTTTGACAAAAGTGAACTGTTTATTTTTATGGAGTTTCTGAAAAAAGAAACTTGAAAAGAGTCTGAATTAACAACAAGGTGACTGAAGTGTCATCCTAAGAAAGTGATAAATGACTTGGGCCACTATAAGAATGCTCTAAGAATAATAAATGAGCCAATAATACATGAATGGCCTAGAGGGTCATTATAGTGTTTCCTCCATCATATCCTACTCCTCTCTATGTTGACAATGCATATACTGTTAAGATCGTTATTAATAAAGTAAATCGTGAGTGTACCAAACATTTCAAAGTAGATTGACAATATAAGGAGAAGTTGTAGTTAAAGGAATGACTAATCTTCCATATATGTTAAATGACTTTTAAATAGTTTATGCTTTATATAATTCATGGCATGACAATCCCATTAGTTTCTAGTAGGACTGCATATAGTTTAGATGTGCACACACTACGGACATTCAAATAGGAACAACTTAGCATTAACATGAAAATTTCAGGTTACCAATCATAATCCTGGTGAACTTCTAATAAAATAGGTTGATCGATAATGTTTGTCATGTGATAACCTGAAAACACTCTCTTCCTAAAATTAAGGGGGAGAAATACACTTATTGTTCAAGTATATGTGGATGAAACAATGTTTTGAGATACAATGGATTCACTATGCAAACATTTACCATGTTAATGGGAAGTGATGACTTTGAATTGAATATGATGGAAAACTAAACTTTTCTTCAACCTTACAAGTTAAAAAGTCTTAAACATGCACTATGATCAATCAATAAAAGTATATTGGTGATCTGCTAAAAAGCGTCCACATGGAAAGTCCCAATCCAATTGATACTCCTATTGGACCGCTACAAAACTATATATTGACAAACTAAGTCCATCTGTAGTTTAGACAATGTATTGATAAATTATATTCTCTTTACTATACATCAAAACAATCAGACTGGATATAATCTTTAGTGTTGGAATGTTTTCAAGACTTTAGACCTATCATAACGAGTCCAACTTGAAAGATGAAAAATTATTCTAAGTAATGGAGACTCCATATAGCTTATATGTAAATTACTAATTGAACTATGAGGTAGGTTTTACTTAAGCAAAAAAATATTGTGTTAAGAGTCTTTTATCTGATGGACTTAATTAAGTATAAGCTACCTGCAGGAATTAATTATAACTATTACAATCAAATGTAAAATGTCATACAAAATCAGAAACATAAGTAAATAATAGATTAGTACCCAAAAGTAGATTAATAAGAGAGACACAAGTTGTTAGCAAAGATAGAGAATGTAATATTTGGTGTTCCTCCCTCCATACATTTGTGTACACATGAATTTCCAATTAGGAGCTAAATATAGAAATACAGAGGCATATGCATATTTCATGTCATGTGGTTACATTGAGTCTTAAATAGCAATTCTTCAACTCCAGTTTTTGTGTAAAAATAAAAAGGTAATATGAATAATAAACATCTTAACAATAATAACATGGAAAGCAACAATAATAAGATTATTTATGTGATAAGTATGTACTAACTCACCATAAGTACAAAGATAAATATGAAGTCATGATCATGTATGAATTCTATGATTGCCTTCTTTTTTACAAAACATATCTATTATACACCACGGTACACAAGATCCATAAAAGAGATGAAAATTAAATCACAAAACAACATAAAGATCTAAATCAATTATTTCTAAAATAATGTGTTCAATAGAGAATAGAAAAAATGGACTAAGGATTTACCTCTTATGGTGTACTGATTTGTTCATTATCACAACACTCGTTCTTCAAGTAGTGTAAAGAGACACCGAGAAGGGAATAAAAATGTTTTGTGAGATGATATGCAGCTTAAAAGAGTGGTGTTCTTGTGAGTGTAAAATCTTCTATGTACTAGAATATATGATGTGCCTAGGAGCATGAAATGAACGAGTCATCTATAGGGAGAGGGACATGTAAGAAGGGGTAGGAAAAAAGACTATATTTATCTCCAAAAATGAAAAAATCTAAACATATCCATAGATGAGGAAAGTTGCAAATTAGCATGAAAATTGCAAGAGATAGATGGGAAGATAATAATATTTGTTTTTGTGTGTTGTTTCAAAAAGATTTATGTAGGAAAAGAATTGACACGACATGACAACCTATAGACTATATTAAATACATTTTTTCCTTATTTTTCTTTGTCTACTTCCTTTAAAAAGAAAATTTTATTATTTTAGTATTCTTTTTTTCTCTATTTCCTTTAAAAGTAAAAATTTATTATTTTATTGTTTTTTTTCTCTCCTTTATAATTTATAAATTGTGTTAAAACAAGGTTGTTTCTTTACTTTTTATTCTCTCTTTTTCTGTATTTCTAAATTCTTTTTCATATGTATATTTTTTTCTCTACCATTTTTTTTTGTGTAATTCACTTTTTTTTTGTAATTTTTCTTTTTTCTTAAAACCACTCAATAATTAGAAATTATGTTATAAACATATTTGCATTATAGTGAATGTCTAATTATGTGGAGTCCTTTTAGGATATGGTTAGGAATCCTACTTGGAAACCAAGCTAGGCTTCCCCTATAAATAAAAGGGTTTTCCTTCATTGTAAATAAGATCTATGAATCCTAAATATACTTCAAGATGAATAAGAAGGCTTCTCTCTTCTCCCTACTTTGTTCTTCTTCTAAATTTATATATATAGTTTCATAACACGTTATTAGAACGATTGTTCTATTATTAAAAAATTCAGATAGAAGACGGAAAAATGCAAAAGAGATCTTGCATAAGTTATGGAATAAGGTTCTCATATCTTTAAGGTATGATTTATCTTTACTTTGCTAGTTATAATTATTTATGTGATAGATCTGGAGTTACCATGTGAAGTAAGTATTTCAAGAGAGTTGTCAACTTTTATACATTTTATTTTAACTAATTGAGAAGATCTATGAATCCTGAATATACTTCAAGATGAATAAGAAGTCTTCTCTATTCTCCCTACTTTGTACTTCTTCTAAATTTATATACTTTCATAACACGTTATAAACACGATTGTTTTATTCTTAGAGAATTATGATACAAGGGAGAAAAAGTGCAAAAGAGATCTTGCATAAGTTACGCAATAAGGTTCTCATATATTTAAGGTATTATTTATGATTACTTTGTTAGTTATAATTATTTATGTCACAAATCTGGAGTTATAATCTGGAGTAAATATTTAAAGGGATCTGTCAACTTTTTATACGTTTTATTTAACAGATTGAGAAGAGAATTTCTTAGTTTATTTTAATAATTAAATGATCACCATTTAGTGAAAGGTATGTTTTCAATCTTTATATGAGGTGTGTGATCTATTAAGTTATATTTATTAACTACTAATGTTGATTATAATAAATCAATAATCTCAATTTTGTGTGTTATTATATTGTACGATCATATTAATGATCATCAAAAGTAATAAAATTACAATTATTTTGAAGGCTTGAGGTTGAGTCTCATTATAGGTAAGACGGTGGATATAAGTCTTATTGCACCAACAGAATAAGACGTGGATTTACGTCCAATCGCACCAAGAGGGACATACATTGGGTTAAAGTCCTGGTGCACCATGATAAGAAGATATTGGGTTTAAGTTTCATATAATTATGGCCTAAGACACTTTTCTATGGATAAGACATTGAATTTGAATCTTAATGCACCATATTGATGATATACTAATAACTAAAGAAAAACTAATGTGTTTTTTATGAGAAGTCATGAAATTTAGAATTTTCTCCATTACTTAAAGTGAATGTGGTAGTAGTGCATAATATGTCTAAAAGAAGACAAGTGATTGAATAATGCACATGAATATGAAATGAGGTACTAAAGCTATCATAGTTTGATATGCTCACATGTTTGTGTTCCATTCATGAAAATGAGAATTTTTTAAAATGCTAAAAATATAGATCCAATCTCTAAAGTGAATGAGGTGTAAGCCACCATGCTACGCGTGGAAAAGATCGCCACCTTTAGGCATGGATGTGGTATAACTAAGAATGTCTCTGAGCATACATGTGTTATAGAAAAGTTCCATGTTTTATCTTATTACTTGTATTGGACAAGAACTAACGCGATTGAGGTACATTCTATAGTAAATCGAATGTTTATGAATTCCAATACTCAGATCGTGTGGGATATACTTAACTTATAGTGATGAGGCAAATTATAGAAGATTCAAATAGATATTCATTAAAGAACCTAAAAAAAATTAAATGGTGAATTTTCTTGTACTGCTTGTTAGCAAGGAAAGTTAATTGCGAGACTCATAAACGAAAGTTGAGATTGAATCTGTTGCGTTCTAGGAAAATATACAGATATTTGTGAACATATTCATCCACTTAGTGGATTGTTTAAATATTCAATGGTCCTAATAGATTTTTCTTCAAGTTTTTCTCATGTGAGCATATTGTCATCTCGCAACTTGATGTTTGCAAAAATATTGGCACGAATAATACGATTACAAACACAATTTTATGATAAACAGATTAGCTATTCAATGATGGGTCACGATTCACCTTTAGAAGAGGTAGAGTAATTGAGAAAAAATAAATCTTAAATTTACTCACGAAGTATTAAAGTTAAATTTGCTCATATAATAGTAATAATTTTGAAATTTACTAAAGCAAAAAGCACATAGCATAGTAAACTTGGAGTTTATAAGTACTAATAATTTGGTCATCCAAAATATATGCATACACAGTAATAGATATACATTGAAGAAGTAGAAGATTCTTGAATAATTCTATACGTTGCTTGTTCTCGTGATAAGTTGATTGAATCAGCCAGTGTTGAGACTAAATTTCTAAACTCTGAAAAGTATTACAGGTGAATATGGCTGATTAACCTATCATGTGATATATGATAAAGAGATGTATCTATAAGATAATGGCATGTGCATTTGTTGTCAACATGTAGTTTGACATTCGCAAAATTGTCTGTGCAAGATAATTAAGTTAAAGAGCACAACTTTCAGAATATGAAATCAAAATAATTCATCTTGCTAATTTGATAAATATCCAAGTTGATCCGACATTAAATTCCTTTAAATAAATAGTCAATCATTGTTTATGAGAAAAAAGTTTCATACTTTGAAATATAATGTATTACATCCTAAAGTAGTTGTATGCATCATACCAATAAATTATGATCAAATTTTATTTCCATTGATTACTGGTCAAGGACCAAATATTTTTTATTTGGTTATTCTGATGTGTAGTATATAATCACTAAATATACCATGATCCACAAAAAATAGATTCTCCAAAATATTGAGACATATGTTAGTTTGTCTAAAATAAGAGGGAGATCAGAAGCAACACGAGAGTTGTAAATGCTCCTATTAAATGTCCCTTAAGGATAGAGTTTACGAGATGCATGAAACATGATAGACTAAACGAATCTAAGTAAAATAATCATTGAAAAAGGGGGAGGATCAAAGAATCAAAATGATCATAATAAGGAGACAATGTGCTCTTGAATAGCTTACGACATAATACTTTATGAAACCTCATGAGAGAGGTACGTACTTAAAATAATGAAGTGATGAGATATCAATAAGTTATGTCGTATTGTTAATCGATACAAAATGATATATGGTTGATGATATATTTGATAAAATAGTGTGTAATGTTGTAAAAGATTATTATGATATAAATACGACTATTAAAGCATGTTGGTGTAGAAATAATTATCAACCAAAAAGTGGAATGATGTATCCGGTAAGCGTAAAAGTTATTTGACTTGTAATCTAGACACTAGAAGATGTCATACATTTAATATTAAATGTTATCACTTGACAAAATTGATAAGAAAATATCCGATGGGTTAAAAATCTAAAGCATATACAAGTTTTTGAAAAACTTATTTATAATTCTCATAAGGATTAAATAGATTCAAAATGCATAAATCATATACAAGTATTGTTATGCAAGTTGATGACTAGAAGTGAAACTCTTGAAGTATTTTCAAAAGGCAATAGATTATTTTATTAAAGAAGCATATTTCGTCAAAGTTTTTCTACACTCATGAGCTCTCAAGAATGGCGATATGTACATATAACATGTTTGTTCAAGAAATACTATTGTTGATTTTAACCAATTGAGAAGAGAATTTCTTAGTTTATTTTAATAATTAAATGAGTACAATTTAGTGAAAGGTATGTTTTCAACCTTTATAGGAGGTATGTGACCTATTAAGTTATATCTATTAACTACTAATGTTGATAACAATAAATCAAGATTAATATAATGTATGATCATATTAATGATAATCAAAAGTGATAAAAATTACAATTATTGAGGTTGAGCTTCATTGTGGGTAAGATGATGGATATAAGTTTCATCGCATCAAAAGGGTAAGACGATGGATTTACATCCAATCGGACCAAGAGAGTAAGACATTGGGCTAAAGTCCTGGTGCACGATGAGAAGATATTGGGTTCAAGTTCCATCGATTTATGGCCTAAGACACTTTTATATGGATAAGACATTGAACTTGAGTCTTAATGCACCACATTGATGATAAAATAATGACTAAAGTAAAACTAATGTGTTCTTTGTGAGAAGTCATGAAATTTACTGAATTTGCTCCATTACTTAAAGTGAATGTGGTAATAGTGCATAATATGACTAAAAGAAGACAAGTGATTAAATAATGCACATAAGTGTGGAATAAAGTACTAAAGCTATCATAATTTTATATGCTCACACGTTTGTATTTCATTCATGAAGAATGAGAACATTTGATAAATGCTAAAAATATAGATCCATTCTCTAAAGTGAATGAGGTGTAAGTCACTATGCTATGCGTGGGAAAGATCGTGATCTTTGATTGTAGATGTGGTATCACTAAGAATGTCTCTGGGCAACCATGTGTTATTTTTTAGTTGTAGTGGACAAGGATTAGTGCAATTGAGGTACATTCTATGGTAAATCAAAAGTTCCTACTTTCATACTTTAGCATGATCGTCTGGGACAACATGGGTCTATATCGTCTAGGATATCATGGGTCTATAATGATAAGACTAATTATAGATAATTCTAATCGACATCCATTAAAGAACCCAAAGATTTTTTTAGGTGAATTTGCTTGCGCTGTTTGTTATCAAGCCAAGTTGATTGTGAGACCATCATCAATGAAATTTGAGATTGAATCACATGCGTTCTTGGAATGTATACATAGGGATATTTTTGGACCTATTCACTCACCTAGTGGATGGTTTAGATACTTCATGGTCCTTATATATGATCCTTCTATATGGGTGTTTATTGTCCTCTCGTAACTTGGGGTTTGCAAAATTATTGGCACAAATAATATGATTACAGACACAGTTATTTTATAATTATATTAGTCTATTCAGCGATGGGATCACGAATCACATTCAAAAGAGGTAGAAAAATTAAGAAAAAATAAATCTAAAATTTACTCCCCGAGTAGTAAAGTTGAAATTTGCTCATATAATAGTAATAATTGAGAATTTTACTAAAGCAAAAATACCCATTGCATAGTAAACTTGGACTTTTTGAGTACTATAATTTTATTAGTTGGCATGAATAATTTGATCATCCCAAAGATGTGCATGCTGAGTAATGGACATACATTAATAAATTTAGAAAATTCTTGAAGAATTATTTTGTTGTTTGTTCTCATGACAAGTTGATTGGATCAACTAATGTTGAGACTAAATCCTTAAATTCTAAAAGTAGTAAAGGTGAATATGGGATATTTCACCTATCATGTCGCATGATAAAAAGATGCATCTATAAGATAATCACATGTGTGTTTGTTATCAACTTGTAGTTTACCATTCACAAAATTGTGTGTGCAAGATAATTAAGTTAAGAGCACAACTTTAAGAACATGTAATCAAGACAATTTTTCTTGATAATATTGATAAATACTCAAGATGTTGTGACATTTAATGTATGAGATCGTAAAATCATTGCTTGTGAAAATAAAGCTCCATGTGTTGATCTGAAATATAATATCACATACAAAAGTAAATGTATGCATCCGATCAATAAATTATGATCAAATTTGTTTCAATTGATTTATGGTCAGGGACCAAATTTTTTTCATCTGATTAGTTTGATATATGGTATATAATCAATGAATATACAATGATACACAAAGATATATTCTCCAAAACATTGAGGTATATGTTAGTTTGTCTAACATAAGGGGGATATTAGAAACAACAGAAAAGTTGGAAATACTCCTATTGAATGTCCCTTAAGGATAGATTCTACGACATGCATGAAACATGATAGACTAATAAATTCTAAATACAATAATCATTGAAAAAGGGGGAGGACAAAGAATTAAAATGATCATAATAAGAAGACAATGTTCTCTTGAAGAGATTGCGACATAACACTTCATGAAACCTCATGAGAGGGGTAAGTACCTAAAAATAATGAAGTGATGAGATTTTAATAAGTCATGTTGTATTGTGAATCGATATAAAATATTATATATTTGACTATATCTTTGATACAATAGAGCGCAATATTGTAAAAGATTATGATGATATAAATTCTACGACTATTAAAGCATATTGGTATGAATAATTATCAATCGAAAAGTGGAATGATGCATCTTGATAAACGTAACTCTTATTTGACTTGCAATGTAGGCACTAGAAGATGTCATACATTTAATATTGGTAATTATGACTTGACAAAATTTAAATGAAAATATCGGTTGGGTTCAAAATCTAAAGCATATACAAGGTGGAAAACTTGTTTATCATCCTCATAAGGATTAAATAGATTCAAAATTCATAAAGCATATACAAGTATTATTATGCAAGTTGATGAGTAGAATAACTCTTTAAGAGTTTTCAAAAGGCAATAAATTATTTTCTTAAAAAAAGTTGAAGTAAGGAACCTGTAGAAATCTTTGATCCTGAAGGGAAGATTCATAAAAGGAGATACAAGGAAGCATACTTCGTCAAAGTTTTTTCTACGCTCATGAGCTTTCAAGAATGGTGATATCAACATGCGATATGTTAGTTCAAGTAATAATATAGTTGATTTATCCACCAAGTCTCTACCAACTACAACATTCAAGAAGATGGTGCACAAGCTTGGATAACGAAGATTTCAGTATGTGGATTGATGTTCTCATTAGGCGGAGTTAATACATGATTTACTCTTTTTCCCTCACAAGGTTTTGTCCCATTGGATTTTCCTTATAAGGTTTCTAATGAGGCATCCATAATAGTATTATTAGATATGTGTACTCTTTTTTTACTTCACTAGATCTTTTTTTCCAATGGATTTTATCTAGTAATGTTTTAACGAGGTACATAATCTACCGATATTCAATGGGGAGTTTTATAAACATATTTGGATTATAGTGAATGTCTAATTATGTGGAGTCCTTTATGGTTAGGAATCCTACTTGGAGACAAAGTTAGGTTTTCCCTATAAATAAAGGGGTTCTCCTTCATTGTAAATACGATCTATGAATCATGAATATACTTCAAGATTAATAAGAAGTCTTCTCTCTTCTCTCTTTCATAACACATTATCAACACGATTGTTCCATTCTTAAAAAAATATGATAGATGACGGGAAAAGTGCAAAAGAGATCTTGCATAAGTTATGCAATAAGATAAGGTTCTCATATATGTAAGGTATGATTTATCTTTATGTTATAATTATTTATGTGACAAATCTGGAGTTACCATCTGGAGTAATTATTTAAAAAGACTTGTCGACAAAGAAATTAAGGAAACAACTTTATAATGGATGCCTATTTTATTTGATGTTGTTTCCTTAGTTTCTATGTGTTTCTACGGAGAAGAGAAAAGACTTCTTATTCATCTTTAAGTATAACAATATTCACAATTCATTGATCTTTATTTACAGTGAAGGAAAACCCCTTTATTTATAGGGAAAACCTAACTTGGTCCCCAAGTAGGATTCCGAACCATATCCTAAAAGGACTCCACATGATAGACATTCATTATAATACAAATATGTTTGTAACATTCCCCCTTGAATGTCGGTATATTATGTGCCTCGTTAAAACCTTACTACACAAAACCAGTGGGAAAAATATCTTGTGAAGGAAATAGAGTACACATATCTAATAATATGCAATATGGATGCCTCATTAAAAACTTTACTGGGAAAACTCAATGGGACAAAACCTTGTGAGGGAAAAAGAGTACATCGCGTATTAACTCCCCCTAATGAGAATATCAATCCACAAACTTGAATCTTCGTTTTCCAAACTTGTGCACCATCTTCTTAAAAGTTGTAATTGGTAGAGACTTGGTGGATAAATCAACTTTATTGTTACTTGAACAAACATGTTGCAGGTTTATATCTCCATTCTTGGGAGATCATGAGTGTAGAAAAATGTTGACGAAATATACTTCCTTCTATCTCTTCCATTTAGGATCAAAGATTTATGCAAGTTACTTACTGCAACTTCTTAAAGCAAATAATTTATTGCCTTTTGAAAACTCTTCAAGAGTTTCAATTCTAGTCATCGACTTGCATAATAATACTTGTATATGCTCTATGCATTTTTAATGTATTTAATCCTTATGAGGATTATAAATAAGTTCTCCAAAAATTTGCAGATACTTTAGATTTTGACTCCTTTGTGACTTTTCATATTAATTTTGTTAGGTGATTGAAATCATTCAATATTAAATGTATGACATCTTCTAGTGTCTAGATTGCAAGTCAAATAAGCTTTACGCATATCAAGATGCATCATTTCACTTTTCATAATTATTTCTATACCAGCATAGTTTAATAGTCGTAGAATTCATATCATCATAATCTTTTAAAATTGCGCATTATTGTATCAAATTATATCGTCAATGATATATCATTTTGAATCGATTCACAATACGACATAACTTATTGAGATATCATCACTTCATTATTTTTAGGTAGCTACCCCTCTCGTGAGTTTCATAAAATGTTATGTCGTAGGCTCTCCAAGAGCACATTGTCTCTTTATTATGATCATTTTGATTCTTTATCCTCCCCCTTTTTCAAGGATTATTTTACTCAAATTCGATTAGTATATCATGATTCATGCATCTCGTAAACTCTATCCTTAAGGGACATTAAAAGGAGTATTTACAACTCTTGTGTAGCTTCTAATCTCCCCCTTATGTTAGACAAACTAACATATATCTCAATCTTTTGGAGAATCTATATTTGTGCATCATTGTTATTCATTGATTATATACTACAAAATAATTAGATGAAAAATATCAAATCCCTGACCATAAATCAATTGAAATAAAATTTGATCATAATTTATTCATCTTATGCATACAACTACATTATATTTCAGACGGTGAAACTTTGTTCTCATAAGCAATGATTGACTATTTATTTGAGGAATTTAATGTCACATCAGCTTGGATATTTATCAAATTATCAAGATGAATTATCCTGATTTCATATTCTGAAAGTTGTGCTCTTAACTTAATTATCTTGCACAAATAATTTTACGTTGTCAAACTGCAAGTTGACAACAAACGAACATGTGATTATATTATAGATGCATCCCTTTATCATATCACCTGATAGGTGAACAAGTCCATATTAACCTTTAAAACTTTTCTGAATTTAAAGTCTTAGTCTCAACATTAGTTGATCCAATCAACTTGTCATGAGAACAAGTAACAAAAGAATTCTTGAAGAATCTTCTAGTTTTTCAATGTATGTCCATTACTCAGTATGCACATCTTTGGGATGACCAAATTATTCATGCCAACTAATAAATTATTAGTACTCGTAAACTCCAAGTTTACTATGTCATGTGTCTTTTTTGCTTTAAGTAAATTCACAATTTATTACTATTATATGAGAAAATTTCAACTTTAATACTCCAGGAGTAATTTCAGATTTATTTTTTCTCAATTACTCTACCTCTTCTAAAAGTGAGTCGTGATCCCATCACTGAATAGACTAATCTGATTATCAAAAAATTGTGTATGTAATCATATTATTTATGCCAATACTTTTGCAAACATCAAGTTGCGAGGTAACAGTATTCACACATGAGACCATCTAGAAGAAACATATATTAGGACCATTAAGTATCTAAACTATCCACTAAGTGGATGAATAGGTCCACAATTATCTGTATACGTTCCTAGAACGTAAAAGACTCAATCTCAGCTTTCGTTTATGATGGTTTCATAATTAACTTGTCATGATAACAAGTCATATAAGAAAATCATCATTTAAAAGATTTTTTTTTGTTCTTCCATGGACGTCCATTTTAATTTTCCATAATCCGTCTAAACATTATAGACTAATGATGTCCCAGACAATCATGCCAAATTAGGAAAGTATTGAAATTGGTAAACTTTTTATTTATCATAGAATGTACCTCAATTGCACTAATTCTTGTCCAGTATAAGTCTGAAGATAAAGCATCGAAACTTTTCTATAATACATGTCTTCTTAGAGACATTCTTGGTGATACCACATCATTAACCAAAGGTCGCAATCTTTCTCATGCCTAGCATGGTGTCTTACACCTCATTCCCTTTAGAGAATGGATCTATATTTTTAGCATTTATCAAAAGCTCTCATTCTTCATGAATGGAACACAAAATCAAATAATGATAGCTTTAGTACCTCATACCATATCTATGTGCATTATTCAATCACTTGTCTTCTTTAAGACATATTATGCATTACTACCATATTCACTTTAGTAATGGAGCAAATTCAGTAAATTTCATGACTTCTCATAAAAAACACATTAGTTTTTCTTTAGTCATTATATTATCATCAATATGGTGTATTAAGACTCAAATTCAATGTCTTATCCATATAAAAGTGTCTTAGGTCATAAATAGATAGAACTTGAACCTAATATCTACTCATCATGGTGCACCAGGACTTTAACTCAATGTCTTACCCTCTTGGTGCGGTTGGACGTAAATCCATCGTCTTACCTACAATGAAGTTCAACCTCAAGCCTTCAAAATAATTGTAAGTTTATCACTTTTGATGATGACTAACATGATCGTACATTGTAATTATACACAAAATTGAAATTATTGATTTATTATAATTAACATTTGTAGTTAATAGATATAGCTTAATAGATCACATATCTCATATAAATATTGAAAACATACCACTAAATTGTGCTTATTCAATTATTAAAATAAATTAAGGAATTCTCTTCCCAATTGGTTAAAATTAAAAGTATAAAAAGTCGACAAGTCTTTTTAAATAATTACTCCAGATGGTAACTCCAGATTTGTCACATAAATAATTATAACATAAAGATAAATCATACCTTACATATAAGAGAACCTTATTGCATAACTTATGCAAGATCTCTTTTGCACTTTTCCCGTCATCTATCATATTTTTTTAAGAATGGAACAATCGTGTTGATAATGTGTTATGAAAGGGAGAAGAGAAAAGACTTCTTATTCATCTAGAAGTATATTCACAATTCATTGATCTTCTTTATGATGAAGGAAAACCCCTTTATTTATAGGGGAAACCTAACTTGGTCCGCAAGTAGGATTCCTGATCATATCCCAAAGAACTCCACATGATAGGCATTCACTATAATACAATATGTTTATAACACCTCTATACTTAATTGGGAAGGCTATTTTTCATTTTGTTATTTTTTTCGTTTATTAACTTATAAAAATAAAATATCATTAATATATTTAAGTACATTATGATATCCTATTTCATATAATGTAAATATTCTGTTAATATGTTTATATATTATTTATACATTTTTAATACACCAAATATATAAATTATGTATAAATTCACATCCTAAACAAAATAATAATACAGGTTAATTAAACAAGTGAAATGTATTGAATAATATAAAATATTAATATATGATTAACATATGTGTCAAAAATATATATATAATTCAATATGTAATATTAATAACTACATTTGGATTTCAAATGAAAACTTGGGGGAAAATGGTTGTTCGTGAAATTAAAAAAAAAAAGATTGGAAAAATAGTATAGTTAGGGACTGTTTTCAATAAAAAGTGTAAAATTAAATCAATAGGGTAAATGTGTAATTTACTATTTTAATACATGTATAACTAATATCTACATAACTTATTTCACCTTCTACCTTACTTAACTTATACATAGATTCCATCATAAGTTATGTTAGTATTAATTATGTAGGACTATAAAAAACACAACCAAACACTGCATAAAATTAATACATGAATAACTTTTATACAATATTTGGAATCCTACCAACCAAACATGGTATGAGTTATATTGATTTTTCCACCTAATACAAACTTCTACCAAACATAGTAAAAACTATACAACTATTTATACATGAATGAAATGTAACTCATACAGTAACCAAGCGGCCCCTAACTAATTTTTCATTTCATAAAAACATTTATAGGTATAATATTTTTTAAATAAAAATATGTTACTACGAACAAATTTTTGAATTAAAATTCCGATCTTTATATTCTATTTCTTTAAAAAAAAAACTTGAACAAATGCTCATAATGTATACATCTCTAATGAAGTAAAAGTACTTTTTTTTTTTAACTGTGCAATGGTTGTGCAATATTTGTGCAAAAAGTGTGTGCGCGAATATATACAAAATATATTTGAGTTAAAAGAAAACATAAAGTGTATTTTTAGCTTTAAAACTAGCGAAGTACATTTGCGAGCCATATTAAATACATAAGGGATATTATTGATACTATTCCGTATAAAAATAATCTCAACGTCCTTGAAAAATTCATGAGATTTTGTACCAGTTTGACATGCAATTTAATTATTATATTTTAATTGTAGTCGATCGTTTAATTCAATTTGGAATCGAAGTTCTAATCAAATTTTCATGTTAAAAATTTTCGATCTACACATTCTTTTTGTTTAAAAAAGTTTGATAAAAATGCTCATAATGTATACATATAGATTAAGTAAAAATAATCATTTTGCTTTAATTGTGCAACGATTGTGCCTTATTTTAGCAAAGAGTGTGTATGGAAAGAGGAAACAATGGTTGTGCCTTATTTGTCCCAATCTTCCATATATTTTTACATTTCAAAGTATTTCTTAATATTTTGACTCCTATTTTTTGTTCACAAAAGATTCATAATATTTATCAAAAATCTTCGAATAAACTCGTTCTAGTTTTCCTCATGACCTATCAAACTAGCCGTTGCATACTTTTTACTAAAACAAAAATGTACGCCTCTAATTTATATCTTGAGAGTCTTTAAAAAAATTCAAAATCATCTTTACCCATGCAAAAGCTATGATGAGAAGATAAAAAAGGGTAATTAATGGATATTATATTAAACTCTCAAATTTTACCTTATCATATGTTCTATAAATTTTAGAGATATGTTCAAGATAAAAATAAAATAAAATAAAAAGTGTATTTTTAGCTTTAAAAACTAGAGAAGGACATTTACAAGTCATATTAAATACGTTAAGGATATTATTAATTTTATTTCCTATAAAAATAATTTCAAATGTCATTGCAAAATTCATGATATATAATACCATTTGGACATAAAATTAAATTATTGTGTTTTTTTACCTTTCATTTTTTTTTAAAAAAAACTTGATTATACATCTTAGTCAACTGTTTAATTCAATTTGGAATTGAAGGTCTAAACAATTTTTCAAGTAAGAAATTTCGATATTCATGTTATATTTCTTTCAAAAATTTGATCAAATTCATCATAATATATACATGTATGATGAAGTAAAAGTACTTATTTTTAAAATGTGCAAGATTGTGCCATATTTGTGCTAAGAGTTTGTATGCAAAGAGGAAAAATATTTCTTAACATTTTGCACCTAACTATCTAGGTGCGTTCACAAAGATCCCACAAAATTTATCAAGGACAATCTTCGAATAAATTCGTTATAAGTAGTATTTTTGTGACCTATTAAACTGACCCTTACTTTTTAATAAAACAAAAATGTTTTCCATCTCTGGTCAATATATTGGGCTTCATCAGAAAGCTTTCGCAAATCATTTATTACTAGTACAAATTTCTATATCTAGTTAACATACATAATTATATAAATATTCGAAAGTATCGCTTCAATAAGAAATCTGTTAAAATTAGTAAACTATAGTTAACAAAGTAACTCTAAAGTTAACTTATAGAAATAACGTTGGAATGTTACACAAACTTTAAAATAATGGTTATTTTATACTCTCAAATCATATCGTAGCATATCACATGATCTATTCATTTTAAAGATATGTTTGAACTAAAATAATATACATTTTGTATTTTTTTTCTTTAAAAACTAGCCGAGGACGTTCGAGCCATATTAAATACGTTAAGGACATTATTGGTCCTATTCCGTATAAAAATAATTTCATTAAATACGTTAAGGTCATCATTTGGACATACAATTTACCTATTGTATTTCGATTTGTTTTTGTTGGGATATATACTATTAACCATGTGTTAAGAAATAATATTTTATTAGAGAATAAATATTGGATCAATTTTAATAGATCATATATTCGTTTATGGTGTCCATTACATATATAGTGGATGATTTAGTGTGTAGAGTTTTAGCTTATACACAAAATATTAAATCATCAGTTCTTATAAGTATAAAGTTTTTGCTTCATAATCTAGGATGGATATTAGACATGCCATAGGGTACGATTGTAGTGCAAGATTATATGTTATTTATCCTGATTATGGGAACGGTATAGTTTAAACTTCTTTTGCTAGTACATTTTGTACGTATAGAGCAGGACTGAGTAGAGAAAGTCTATAGTTGTTTTAGACTGACTAATATTCTTAATCGTGATATAACTACAGACCATAATAGTTATAACTATAAATCGAAGAAGAAAAGTCAAAAGTCTGTCCGACAGGCCCTAGCGCTCCATGCCTCTACGAGCGGCAATACCCCTGGAGACCCCGTTCTTTCCCTACTTTTCGTACTAGTTCCAAAGTGATGTACCCTTCATTCCTAGTTGATCCCAACACTCTAGAGTACATCCAAACATCATGAAATCATCCATAAACATGAGATCATGATCCTTGAATTCATACTTCAATTCAAGAAAAGTTAAGATCAAAGTCAAGAAAGTTAAGAGCCAAGTCTAGAAGTTAAAAAGCAAGTCAAAGTAAAATTATAAAGTTTTCTAAAGTCTTTCATAAACGTTTTCACTTTGTTTTAAAAGACTTAAGTTCAAGTCAAGAAAGAGTAAAGAGTTGAGTTCATTTCTCAAAATCTAAGGGAACTAAGTATTCCTTAAGATTAAGTTTCAGTAAGCAAAGAGTATCAAGTTGAGTTCATTTCTCAAGAGTTATAAGGGAACTAAGTAGTCCTTAAGAGTTTAAACAAAATGTTTTCAAACTTTTGAGAAGGAAGGGAAGCTAGACTTCCACAGAGCCTATGGATAGTTTTAATAGAAGAAAGAGGAAACTATGATTTCCAAGAGACCTTTTTAAAAGCTAAGTTTTGAGCACTAATCTCAAATCACAGAATCAGTATGTTTTAAAAACATAAGAGTCAGTATATGTATATTTTTGGGAGTAGTATTGATTATTGATGTGGAGATGCAAGGATAGAAAAGGGTCATACTTTTTAGATGAATCCTCTTCATAGTTTATTAGTGGATCCATTAGGCAGTTCAGGTCCTATACTCTGGAAAAGTTAGGACGGCCGGGCAGCGTGGGCCGAGTAACTCTGTATCATCACTGTAGCTCTTAAGTGATGGTTGTCAGTCAGAGAATTTCCCACAGAGTAATGTATTTTCATAAACATCGGTCATTCTATTTTCATACACAACAGTTGGCGTGACTTATTTACATTGGCCTGACTTATTTACATTGCATTTATTTTAACTGCATATATTGAATAAGAGTTAGTAGATCATGAGTTGAGCAGAGCGAATGTAGATATTCATTCTTACTCCCTTTCAAGTCTAAGTTTTGTTAGTTCTCCAACTCACATACTCATACATTCAATGTGTTGATGCCAGTTGGCCTGTATCATTTTATAATGCAGATGCAGGTAACTAGGATCAGCACTCGGCATTTCGTTGATCCAGATTGAGCTCCTGAGTAAGTGGTGAGCCTCTTCGCTTTCCAGAGGACATCCATTTCATTTACTTTTAGTAGTTTAGTTTTAGGATGTTGTGGGATCTGTCCCAACATCCCTCTTCAGTCAATTTAAAGGCTTCGTGGACAGTAGAAATTATGTTTAGAGTTTGTTTTCAGATATTGAGACTTCAGTGCCATTTTGGTCAGATTTATGATATGAAGTATTTCTTTTAAATATGATTCATTTTTACTTAAGTTGAGTTTAGTTTTCCGCTAAGTTAAGAAAGTCAGGCCAAGGGTTCCCTTGGGGATCAACAATGGCCTTTGAGTGCCGGTCTCGCCCAGGGTGTAGGCTCGGAGTGTGACAAATTTGGTATCAGAGCACAGATTTCAAGAGCTATAGGGAGTCTATGAAGTCGTGTCTGTAGAGTCTTAGTCATCGGTGTGAAGCGCGCCACATCTATGATTAGGTGGTTACAACATTTAGGAATTTTTCACTTCTTTCATCTTCTTTCGTGCGAAGAATTTATCTCTAATGTCTCTCTCTCTAATTTGTGCTTACACGTATTTTTCACATCATTATGCCTCCAAGAAGAGTAGTCAGAGTTCGACCACGAAGAAATGTTGAGGAACAAGAGGTTCCAAGTGAATTTGAGGTACAACCCCAATGAAAGGTTACCAATGCTGAGTTCCGCGATGCTATCCGAATGTTGAGCCAAGCGGTGACTAACCAAGTTGTGCAACAGAGATGAGATCGACAGGAAGGGGTTGACACCTCGAGAATCGTGAGTTCCTTAGGATGAATCCCCCTAGTTTTACCAGATCGAATACTAATGAAGATCCGGAGAAATTCGTAGAAGAGTTGAAGAATGTATTTGATGTAATGCATGTGGTCGATGTGGAGAGGGTTGAATTAGCTGCATATCAAATGAATGGTGTGGCTAGAACCTGGTTTGATCAATGGAAGGATGGTAGAGCTGAGGATGCACCACATCCAAGTTGGGCTTGCTTCGAAGAAGCCTTCTTGGGGAGGTTCTTTCCTCGAGAACTGAAGGAAGCCCAGGTGAGGAAGTTCATTACTATGAAACAGGACTCCGTGAGTGTTCATCAATATGGGTTAAAGTTCATCCAACTGTCTCTCTATGCTCTGGAGATGGTGAAGGACATGAGCAGCAGAATGAGTCTTTTTTTTGTCGGTTTGGGTCGTGCTTCAAGTAAGGAAGGTAGGGCTGTCATGTTGAAAGGTGACATGGACATATCCAAGTTGATGGTATATGTGCAACAAGTCGAAGAAGAGAAGGTGAAGGACAAATAAGAGTACCGAAATAAGAAATCAAAGACTAGGAATGAGTTTGGCCAACAGAAAGGTGGTTCAAGTCAACCACAATTTCAAAACTCCAAGGGGTATGCACCATTATATGTTAGTGAACCTGCGCCTAGAAATAGAGGGGAGTATAGAGGCCATAACTCACAAAACTTCAAGGCTAGACCGGCTCAGACTCAAGGTAGTGTGGCGCAAGGAGGTACTAAGCCTCTTGCCTTCGCCAAGTGTAGTAGGAATCACTCTGGCATTTGTCGCGAAGGCTCCGTGGGATGTTTAAAGTGCGGTAAGACCGGACATTTCATGAGAGAATTTCCCTAGAGTAAGTAAAGCGGTGGTAATGGGGGCAATAGAGCTCAGTCTTCATCAATTGCTCCATCAGGCAAAGTTGCACCTTGGGGAGCTATTTCTGGTACAGGCGAAGGAACAAACCGCTTGTATGCTCTTAATAATCACTATGAACAAGAGAATTCGCCAGATGTTGTCACTGGTATGATTCGAGTCTTTGATTTTATGGCTTATGCATTGTTAGACCCAGGAGCTAGTTTATCTTTTGTAACTCTGTATGTTGCTATGAACTTTGAAATTTCTCCTAAGCAACATAGTGAACAATTCAGGGTGTCCACACCTGTTGGTGAATCCATTATAGCAGAAAGAGTCTATCGTGATTGTCCTGTTTTCGCCAGTCACAAAAGTACCATGGCTGATTTAATATAGTTAGACATGGTAGATTTTGATGTCATTCTAGGTATGGACTGGATCCATGACTGTTATACATCAATAGATTGCAGAAATCGAGTAGTCAAGTTTCAGATTCCTAAGGAGCCAATCATAGAGTGGGCTAGTAGTTCAGCAGTGCCTAAGGGTGTTTCATTTCGTACCTTAAGCCGAGGAAGTTAGTTTCTAAGGGGTGTATCTATCACTTCGTCCGAGTTAATGACTCCAGTGTTAAGGTACCTTCCCTTCAGTCAGTTCCTATAGTCAGCGAGTTTCCAGAAGTCTTTTCCAATGATTTACCCGAAGTCTCTCCCGAAAGAGAGATAGACTTCGGCATAGACGTCATCCCAGATACTCGTCAATCTCTATTCTGTCAAACATAAGGGCACCAGCAAAGTTAAAAGAGCTAAAAGAGCAGTTGAAAGATTTGTTAGATAAAGGCTTTATTCGACTGAGTGTCTCACCTTGGGGCGCTCCGGTCTTGTTTGTAAGGAAGAAAGATGGGTTCCTTAAGATGTGTATAGATTACCATCATTTCAATAAGGTGACCATCAAAAATAAATATCCTCTTCTAAGGATAGATGATCTCTTCGACCAACTTAAGGGTACTTCTTGCTTTTCAAAGATTGACCTCCGATCACGCTATCATCAGTTGAAGGTTAAGAAATGTGATATTCCTAAGACAACTTTTAGAACAAGGTATGTGCATTATGAATTTCTGGTTATGTCCTTTGGTTTAATGAATGCACCAGCAGAGTTCATGGATCTTATGAACAGAGTCTTCAAACCTTATTAAGATTTGTTTGTCATCGTCTTCATTGATGACATACTAATGTATTCAATGAATGAATAAGATCATGCTAGTCACCTAAGGATTGCTCTTCAGACGTTGAGAGATAAGGATCTATATGCCAAGTTCTCCAAGTGCGAGTTTTCGCTGAAGTCTGTGGCATTCTTAGGCCACAATGTTTCTGGTGAAGGGATTAGAGTTGACACTTAGAAGATTGAAGAAGTTCAGAGTTGGCCTAGACCCACGTCTCCAACAGATATAAGGAGTTTCCTGGGTTTGGCTGGCTATTATTGGAGATTTATTGAAGGATTCTCATCTATCTCTTCTCCTTTAACCAAGTTAACTCAGAAGACAGTCAAGTTTCAATGGTTTGAAGCTTATGAGAAAAGCTTTCAGGAGTTGAAAAAGAGATTGACTATAGCTCCAGTTTTGAGCTTACCAGAGGGTACTGGTGTATTGCGATGCATCAAGAGTTGTCTTGGGTTGTGTGTTAATGCATAATGGCAAGGTCATAGCATATGCTTCCAGACAGTTGAAGGTTCATGAGAAGAATTATCCAATTCATGACTTAGAATTGGCTGCAGTAGTGTTTCCTTTGAAGATATGACATCACTATTTGTATGGTGTTCATGTGGATATATTCACTAATCACAAGAGCCTCTAGTATGTGTTCATCCAGAAAGAGCTCAACCTCAGACAGAGAAGGTGGTTGAAACTACTCAAGGATTATGACATGAGTATTCTTTACCACCCAGGTAAGGCTAATGTGGTTGCTGATGCATTAAGCAGGTTTTCCATGGGAAGTACTTCCCATGTTGAAGAAGGAAAGAGGGAGTTAGAAAAAGATGTGCACCGACTTGCACAATTGGGAGTCAGACTTATGGACTCCACTGAAAGAGGCATAGTGGTGACCAACGGGGCTGAATCAACATTAGTGTCAGAGGTTAAAGAGAAGCAAGATCAAGACCCTATTTTGCTTGATATGAAGGCAAGTGGCCATAACCAAAGAGAATTGGCCTTCGAACAAGGGGGAGATGGTGTGTTGAAGTACCAAGGCAAATTATGTGTACCTAAGGTGGATGGACTCCAAGAGAGCATCTTGGAAGAGGCTCATAGCTCCAGATATTCCATTCATCCAGGTTCCACCAAAATGTATCGTGATTTGAGAGAGGTATATTGGTGGGAAGGCATGAAGAAAGACATTGTTGAGTTCGTTGTCAAGTGTTCAAATTGTCAGCAAGTGAAAGTGGAACACCAAAGGCTTGGAGGTTTAGCTCAGAATATAGAACTTCCGGAATGGAAGTGGGAGATCATTAATATGGACTTCATCACAGGCTTTCCAAGATCGCGAAGGCAACATGATTCTATTTGGGTGATTGTCGACAGAATGACCAAATCAGCCCATTTATTGCCGATAAAGACTACTAATTCGGCCGAAGATTATGCAAAGTTGTACCTTCAAGAAGTGGTAAGACTTCATAGGGTTCCAATCTCCATTATTTCATATAGAGGTGCACAATTTACTGCACAATTCTGGAAATCTTTCCAGAAAGGTTTGGGTTCAAAGGTGAATTTGAGTACTGCTTTTCATCCTCGGACAGATGGACAAGCAGAACATACTATCTAGACCTTAGAATACATGTTGAGAGCTTGTGTGATCGACTTCAAGGGAAATTAGGATGATCACATACCTCTCATTGGTTGAAGACAGCGCAGAGTCGCTAAAAGTCCTACACAGACGTTAGAAGAAGGCCATTAGAGTTTGAGGTAGATTATTGGGTGTATCTTAAGGTTTCACCAATGAAAGGAGTTATGAGGTTTGGTAAGAAAGAGAAACTTAGTCCCCGGTATGTTGGACCTTATAGAATCTCCAAAGAAGTGGGCAATGTGGCTTACGAGTTGAAGCTACCACAAGAGTTAGTAGCGGTTCATCAAGTATTCCATATTTCTATGTTGAAGAAGTGTTTGGGTGATCCTTCATTGATAGTACCAATAGAGAATGTTGAGATTAAGGATAACCTGTCATATGAAGAAGTTCTGGTTCAGATTTTGGATCGTCAAGTTCGCAAGTTGAGGACAAAGGAAGTTGCTTTAGTCAAGGTCCTTTGGAGGAACCAATTCGTTGAAGAAGCGACTTGGGAGGCTGAGGAGGATATGAAGAAGAAATATCCACATCTCTTTGAATCCGAAGAGAATGCATATCAAGGTACTAAATTCTCTTCTTAGCACTTTATAAGGTTATGTATAAACATATTATTACTTGCTTTTATTTGTGAGTGCTGAAATGATGTTACTACCCTTAGCTTAGTGAAGGAATTTTAATTCGAGGACAAATGTTCTCAAGGGGGATATTGTAACATCTCGTACCTAGAATTAACTAAGGTTAAGCTAAGAAAAACAAGAATAATCAAATTTGGAAATAAGTAAAGAAATCTGGAAAATTTCCAGATTTGAAAAATGAGTTTTGGCCATTTTCAAACGGCCATAACTTCCAACGCAGGACGAGTTTGGGTGAGTTATTTATATGGATGGAAATCTCTTCGGAAGATCTTTCCAACGACGTTAGGTTTCAAAATTCTAAAGTCGTATGAGGGAGATATGACTTCCGAAAGTTGGGATGTTAAGTAGAGGAAATTCCAAATCCGGATTTGTTAAGGGTGTTTTGGTCTTTTCCTAAATTAATTATTATTTTCGTTTTAAGGGTAATAAGTTAGGGTCTAAGATGATCCCAATCAGTTTTCACATTTATAAAATAAGCTAGGGCTTTGAGAGAAAGGAGAAAAGAGGAGAAGGGAGAAGAAGATGCAAGAAAGCCAAAAATTCGTTCGTGGATTTCATCGGGGGTGATCCCTAACAAGGTATGTGATATCTTTCGGTGATGGGTCCTTTCACCCACACCCAAATTGTTTCAATTTAGTAAAGTTTGAATTAGTGAACGATGAACATGGAATTCTTGATGAAATATTGTGAAATCTTGTTGGTTGAATTGTAGTTCATATTTGTGGTTTTAATCTATGTTTCCAGACTGTTATTTGGTCTAATCTGTTGGGTAACAAAGAATTTAGGGATCCTAAGTGTTTGGGGTGGGATCTATGGGAGTTTAGAGGAGTTAGAACTGAAAATCGAAGAAGAAAAGTCAAAAGTTGCGTCGGACACCGTTTGGGGTGCTGGGTCTGCCAGAGCGCCTCAAGGCAGGCTCTGTCTGACAGTCCCTGGCGTGGCACGCCAGCCAGATCGCCCCAGACCAGGTTCTGTCCGACATGCCCTGGAGCTCCACGCCTCTCAAAGCGCCAATACCCCCTGGAGACCCTGTTCTTTCCCTATCTTTTCGTACTAGTTCCTAAGTGATGTACCCTTCATTCCTAGTTGATTCCAACACTCTAGAGTATATCTAAACATCATGAAATCATCTATAAACATGAGATCATTATCCTTGAATTCATACTTCAATTCAAGGAAAGTTAAGATCAAAGTCAAGAAAGATAAGAGTCAAGTGTAGAAGTTAAGAAGCAAGTCAAAGTAAAGTTAGAAAGTTTTCTAAAGTCTTTCCCAAACGTTTTCACTTTGTTTTAAAAGACTTAAAGTTCAAGTCAAGAAAGAGTAAAGAGTTGAGTTCATTTCTCAAAATCTATAAGAGAACTAAGTGTTCCCTAAAAGTTAAGTTTTAAGTAAGCAAAGAGTATCAAGGTGAGTTCACTTCTCAATTGTTATAAGGGAACTAAGTAGTCCCTAAGAGTTTAAACAAAATGTTTTCATACTTTTGAGAGGAAGGGAAGCTAGACTTCCACAGAGCCTATGGGTAGTTTTAATAGAAGAAAGAGGAAACTATGATTTCCAAGAGAGCTTTTTAAAAGCTAAGTGTTGAGCACTAATCTCAAATCACATAATCGGTATATTTTAAGAACATAAGAGTCAGTATATATATATTTTTGGGAGTAGTATTTAGCATTGATATGGGGATGCGAATTCAGATAATTCAAGTCACCATGTAAATCATGTAGCCATCATGGGTAGAAAAGGGTTATACGTTTTAGATGAACCCTCTTCATAGTTTACTAGTGGATCCATTGGGCAGTTTAGGTCCTATACTCTGGCAAGGTTAGGATGGTCGGGTAGCGTGGGCCGAAGAACACTGTGTCATCACTGTATCTCTTAAGTGATGGTTGTCGGTTAGAGAATCTCTCATAGAGTAATGTATTTTCATATATATCAGTCATTGTATTTTCATTCACAGAAGTATTTTATTCTCATATACATCAGTATTGTATTTTATATACATCTCAGAAATTATTGTATACTTGTATACACACACACACACACACACACACACACACACACACACACACACACACACACACATATATATATATATATATATATATATATATATATATATATATATATATATATAATATACACTCAGAGATTTAAGCATGTTTTCAGTTAACATTTCTTTATATTGCATTTATTTTAACTCCGTATATTGAATAAGAGTTAGTAGATCATGAGTTGAGCAGAACCAAGGTAAGTATTCATTCTTACTCCCTTTCAAGCCTAAGTTTTGTTATTTATCCAACTCGCATACTCGTACATTCAATGTAATGATACCAGTTGGCCTGCATCATTTTATGATGCAGACGCGGGTAACAAGGATCAGCACGCGGCATTTCGTTTATCCAAATTTTGCTCCAGAGTCGGTGGTGAGCCTTTTTGCTTTCCGGATGACATCCATTTCATTTAATTTTAGTAGTTTAGTTTTAGGATTTGTGGGGTTTGTCCCAACATCCCTCTTCAGTCAATTTAGAGGCTTCGTGGAAAGTAGAAATTCTGTTTAGAGTTTTTTTTTCAATTATTGAGACTTAAGTGTCATTTTGGTCAGATTTATGATATGAATTATTATTTTTAAATAGGTTTCATTTTTGCTTAAGTTGAGTTTAGTATTCTGCTGAGTTAAGTAAGTCAGGCCAAGGGTTCGCTTGGAGACCAACAATGGTCTTCGAGTGCCGGTCTCGCCCAGGGTGTAGGCTCGGGTCGTGACAAGATGTTCATGAGCGTCAAAATTTATAATTGACTTATTTGTTATTTTCTTGTTCAATTCCTGTAAAACTAGTTTACTTCTAGGAACACAGTTTACTTAATGATCCTTTTCTAGAAATCCAAGAGTTGTGTTAACAATTGCCTTATTTTCTTTAGGACACTATAATAAACTTTTTTTCATTCTTTAGGATATCCAATTAACACACATATTCCGTTGTTAATTTATATTTTTTTTATTCTCCCACAAAGTATATGTGCTTGACAATCCCATATCTGAACATGTCATAGATTAGACTTATGTCAAATCCAACTAGTTCTATAGTTGTTCAAGGTACTGATTTGATAGAAGTTGAATTCAGAATGTGTTATGCAGTTATTAGAACCTATTCCAAAAAAACAAAATAACTAATAATAAGTCAATAATTAATCTTATCATCTTCATAAGCGTCTACTTCTTTTCTCTTCTACACCAATTTATTATAGAGTGTCTCGTGTAGAGAATTGAAAGATAATTTTTCTATAAGATAAGTGACTTATGAGCTCTGCAGAGAGGTTTACGTAACTACAATTAGATTGTAATGACTTTATATATTTTTCATAATAATACTTTCATATGTCTTAAATATTTTGATCAGCTTATCAAGCCATTCAAACTAACGAAGCATCAAAAAATACATATTCATATCATAAGTAACTGTTTGTCTCAGAATACTCAAAGTCATCTCTTGCCTGAATGTTCATTTACCTCACAAATCGAAATAGAATAATTCTAACTTATCACAATCACATTTTTCCTTATTAAGAGGAAAGGTCTCTTAGTCATTTTTCCTTCTAAACAAAATGTACATGTTGGTAGTGACTTAACTTTCAATGAACCGTTATGTCCATCCATTAACTAACCTCAAAATTCTATTCAGAATAAATGACTTAGACGCTAATGTACTGATAAGTTTCATTTAATTTAAAAGATATTTTTCCTTATGAGACATATTAATATAATTCAATTCATGAGAGATAATACTAATAAAAGAATCATGCATCAATATACCACAAGAAATAAAATATTTATCAAACTCAATGATAGGAGAGTTACAAATAATATATTAAATACTCATCTCTTATCTAGTTAGAAACTGGAAATAATTTCTTCTAACATAAGGTACATGTACAATGCATGCTTTGAATTAATATCTTATCTCTACCAAAAGAAAATCTTAAGTAGTACTAAGTGGGTGCACAAAGTCTATTGAGAATATGATACACAATACTTTAAATAAATCATAATATTTCGAATAATCTCAAATAACAAAATTCAGGGTTCATTTATACATATATATCCATGCATCTCAAATATCAATAGTTGGGAATGGAGAACTACTCATGCAATACACATATACAATGACCGATTATTCACTCCATAAACTTATACAGACCTAACTCAGTTGGAGAGTCTACTGTTAGTTTAAATCAAGTGAAAATTCTCTAGTTACATTGATCCAATCTTATATATAGGAGAGTTAATATAGATTATCAAAACTAGACGATTAAATACATAGTGACTTGTATCAATTTCATCCGATGGGGAGGAAAGACTCTGACAATACATAAAACTAATACTTCACTACTATTTAATCAAATATGACCAAAAACTCATATAACGATCCAAAAAAAATTAATTTCTTACTAGGTCGTTCTTACGAATCTACCAACTTTCAGATCAATCAGAGTTCTTTTTTTTTTGAATTTCAAAACTATGCTCAATTTGATTGAAAACGTTGTTTTGCCAAAATAGAATTTAAGTTTTTTCCGCTCAGTAATTCTTATTATATATCATCATTTTGTGAAATAGATACACGAATCAAGAATAAAGAACGAAATTCTAAAATTCCAAAAGAAAAACATTGTTATGTGTACATTGAGTATTAAAATTCAAAAACACACCTCATAGATATCCATGCATCTTAAACAATAAATTTTGATGAAAAAATGACTACTCATGCAACATACATATGTGGTGTTAGATATTCACTTCAACAAATTTAAAACAAAAGATAACTCAGATGGAGAGTATATGTTAATTTAGGTCAAGTGAATATCATTATCCCTAGATCCATTGATTCAATCAAATATTACTCAGTTTAGGAGAGAGTCAATACAGATAATCAAAACTAGAGATTAAACTTTAATGACTTGTATTAATTTCATCCGTTATGGAGGATGGTCTAAGACAACACATGAACTTTATACTTCACCAAAATTTAGTCATCAAGACCATAGAGAACAAACTCTATCACCACTATATCATAGTCGAGTAACTTTTCGGTACAATTAATTTTTCAAGATACAAAAATTATCTAAAAACATCATCTGAACGACTTCAAATTACCAAATCACTATATAATAATGAGTGTTTTAAATTTGATCATTTCTTATGAACCTACAAAATTTCAGATCACTCAGAGTTCAAAATTAATATTTATCTGCAAAGGTATGATCAAATCACATTCAAACGATTCGAGGAAAAATGAACAAATTTACATCCTTATCATATATCAATTCATGTTAACTCATCACGTGTTATCATGTATCACATATAACATAAATAAAACCGATATAAAAGCTTACCATATTTTTTCTGTTAAATAGCTAATCATATTTGATATTAAGAAAATATAAAAATGAAAACTTCATATTTTTAAATTTTTCGATGAGTACATTATTAAATTATTGATTTTTTGATAGTCAAACATTATTCATTATTTTAGTCACAAAATTTTATATTTTCTTCAAATTAATTAAAAAATACTGATATGTCATTTTAATGACTATTTTAATAATCAAAATACAAATTTAGTGGTCATATTATGTAACATAATATTAAAAATATGTTTACGCAATATTTCTTTAAAGTATTTTTAGGAACACAATATTAACTTTTCAAACACATTTTACTTTAATTAGTTCAATTTTTTTTCCTAAAATATGTCAAAACAAGCTTAGCATTTATTATTGTCCGTAAGAAGTTAAGTAATAGAAACTCTTCATTTAAACAAAATTACAATAATATCCTCGTGGGCCCATAACAAAAGTTAAGACATGTACGGATTCTTCTATATTTTCATTTTAACCTTTAATTATACAATTATTATTTTACCCTTAAATGATATTAAAATTACTGAAATGTCATTGGTCGTCCTTATCATGGCTCTTCCATATAATAGATAATAATAATAATATGGAGAGTCAAATGACACATCACCAACACCTCGTGGATGACGTTAACTTCAGTGATATAACTAATATTCCCGCGATTGAAGGTTGTGGAGGAATAACACTTGTTTGGAAAAAAGGAGTTTGTTTTTGTTTGATGGGCTTGTAATCAACAACGAGGAGATACATTGCACCATTAACGTACAATGATTTTATTTAATTTATGCTAGCTCAAGGATAATAATATTAGATATCAATTGACTTTGATGTTACTTAATTTATGCTAGTTCAATTATAATAGTATTAGATATCAATTGACTTTGATAGATAACAAATCTTTTTTTCACAAAATATAATGTTTCTCATAATACAAGTATCTAATATCGTACATATAACACCTAGTTGAATGCTTACCAATCTATACATTTTAGTACATTAATTTTTTTTTTATTATATCAAACAACTTCTAAAACCATCCTTTTGGAATAAAAAAAATCATTTATGTACTCAATTATTTAGGTCATTTAAGGCCTTGGGTTAGGGTGGTCTTCACCCATTACTTTTATCTAAATTAGTCAGAACATTACCAAAGTCACTAACCCAATATCAAATAACCAAACCAACTACAACTTGTAGTCTAATATATATACTTGAAGGGAAAGCCCGTGGGACGCACGGGCCCAACATGACAATTTTGGTATCTTAATTTGTATTAGATAAAAGATTAAAACAAACAATTAGAATTTTTGAGGATGCAAGCCCCATTTTATTCATTTTGTTGTATATGTGATCAAGAACTATTGAGAATGAAGCAGTTAGATTTTTCTCATGTAAGAGACCAATCTGCTCAATTTTCAAGCATACTTCAAACCTCAAAACATATAGTTAGTTTGAAAACCTCAAAAGACAAACCAAAAGCACCAAAAGACTACAAGTTGAACATTTGGCCTCAAACCTCAACAGATAAGTGCAAGTAGCTTAAAAAATTTACTCGACTTATGAACTAAGTGTATCAGGTGGCACATTCCATTCTACCTTTTTCCAACAACGAAAACACTACCAGATAACTCCTAATTATCAAAAGACTCTCAGACTCTATTTCAGTCTCTTAAGTCTTGTTCATCATGATCCTCTATTAGATCATGCTCGTTATAAATGCATAATTCATGTCTCAACAAAGATAAATGATTAGGACCAATTCTAATTTATAGTTCATACTCATAGAAGTACACATTTCCTTTTCTCCTCGTTCACCATCTCAAATGCTGGAAACCAAAAGGAAATGGAAAGAGTTAGGCAGATGCCAATTTGTCTGCAATATATTAAGATGCATACATATAAAGACAGAGAAGTAATGCGGACAAAGGGAGCAACATGGACTTCTACAAGTAAATTAGGATGGTAACAAAAAAATCAGGTTAAGTAACTTAGCAAGGAGCAATACAGATTTTTCATTGGCAGAAATCTTCAGAATCAAGAGGAAAATCCTAGTCTAGTTTCATATGATAAAATAATTACCACGTTTGTGTTAAGGTAATTGATCAGGAGTAGTATAAGTTTGTGGATCTGAAGTTTCTTGGAATGAATAAACCCTTTGAAACAACACCTGCTGAAAGTTGACAAAGATTTGTTAGATGTTTGCATAAGATATATAACATGCAATTGTAATAAAATGAAAGCAGAAAACTATGTTTGAGGTTCCAGTGATACATTAAAGAAGGTGACCTTTGTTTTTCTTGCAACAACTTCTCCAAATCACTTATTCATATATGATACTGCACTGTATGCATAATATTTTGTATTTGTCTCAAGTCGTCAATTGCAAAGCTAGGGAAAAACTAAACAGAAGAAGCAACTCTTTCTTGATATTGACAAGTAACTAATAATCTTGTCATACAAAAAAAAAGTAATTGTATTTCCCTTTCTAAACCGTATAACTTTACAATTTTATCGCCTAAAAAGGCTTTCAAAATAATTGTAACTAGAATTGAAACAATTGAACAAGGAAATGTGAATTAATATATGCTCTAAGGTTGAAAATATCTTTGAAATGAAGAGTCCGTTAATTATATAATCCTAAAATGAAAATTGAAAATTGAATTCATTAATTATAAAATTTATTTATCCTTTTCAACAGACATATGCCGCTGGTTGGACTCGAACCAAGCGCTTGAGTCGTTTCAATAAATAATAATTTTGCACTTATAAGTTCACCAAATATTCTGTTATTTTAGAAAAGCCAAGCAGAAAATGAGGGAGAAGTTGAGTTGACTGAAGTACTACTACTATTCTCAGCCAAAAAGAACAAAAGAAAAGAAGTACTTACTACTAAGCTGAATTTGTGCAACACATGTGGTTTGCCAAAATTACTCATAGAGCACGTTTTCCTATGAAAATACACAACGAATTAACCATTAGCAGCAATAATTAACAATCACAAAGTTTCTGCAGCAAGATTACAAGTACATAAAAAGAATATGCACTCTTATTTCAAGGTCTATGTTTGTTCAAACTTCTCTGTAACCATATTTGATTAAACAACTACATATATATATTAAGTAGAAAAGTAGGGACGACACAACATATGATATAGTGAATCCTTGTTCAGTGTACTAACCAAAGTCATCAAAATTCTTGTTAGGCACCGTTTAATTGGAATAACATGTATTCAAGATCCTTATTTTAAGGCTTGGCATAGTTGATTGCAGTTATTTTTAAATGCTACAAATCTATGACGAAAAATATTTAGATCGAATATGTATAGATATTGCGGGTTCAAGTAACAAAATGATTCACTGATTATTTTGAGTCATTGATAATCTTATTGGGTTATTATCCGTTCATCTCTATCCCCAAGAATGCACAGACACATCAAAATAAATAAATTTTTCGGAAGACTTATTTATTCCAAAATTACAAAGTTAAGGCGAAAAGGGAATACAAAGAAACATAAAGGGTGTGTTTGGTATGAAATAGAAAATGTTTTCCAATTTTCTCATGTTTGGTTGCGACAAAAATCTTGGAAAATATTTTTCAAATCAACTCATTTTCCTCAAAATTAAGGAAAATGATTTCTCTTAAAAAATTAAGGAAAACATTTTCCAAAACTTTCCTCCAACTTCTAATTACAGTTTTTTTTTGGCAAAAATATCAATTTTTAAAAAATATTTTCAATTTCAAAATTTTATTTTTCAACCGATCCTTGACCCCTCCCATCCCACCTTCTCCCAAAAAAAATTGAGTTCGTTTTAAAACTCCTACCTACCTCCCCCCCCCTCGCCATCCCCCTACCACCCCACCCCTCACCAAAAAAAGTTAATTTTATTTTTAAAAAATATTTTCAACTTCAAAATTATATTTTTTCACCTACCCTCTGCCCACCCCTCACCAGCCCCCTCCCCCCGCCAAAAAAAAAAATTTTATTTTTAAAAAATATTTTCAACTTCAAATTGTTATTTTTTCACCTACCCCTGCCCCCCCCCCCAATAAACACACACCCTCCCCCCACCCCACCCCACCCACCCCCCAAAAAAAATAGTTTCTAAAAAATATTTGCAATTTCATAAATTATTTTCTACTCTAGTAAAAATAAAAGATGTTTCTCAAAAAACATTTTCCAATGATAAATCAAACATTAAAAATCATTTCCGGAAAATATTTTCTACTCACCAACCAAACATGAAAAAATAAGTCCAAAATCTACTTGTTTTCCAAGAAAACATTTTCCATGGAAAACATTTTCCTTCATACCAAACGCACCCGAAGAATGAAGTGAATTTCAACTTTCTTGATATTTTAGTTACCATAATGATAACATGCACAGATAAAATAAAAAATAAAAGTATGAAAATGAAAATTCAAGTGGGATATAAAGAGATGGAGAAATAAATATTGGTGAAAACATTTAATTACCTAATATCTGCTCGTCTTACTGTTGGAAATTTGAGTTTTTCTCCATATTAAACTTGCCATCCTCCTACTTGCCCTTTGTGAAACCATGCCCCATTTGGTACGAATGTCTTGAACTTTAGATCCCGAGCTAATTCACGAACCTATGTTGTTGAAACTATTACTGGTACCACTGAATCTTGATCCCCATTTTATGTAGTAATTAATCATATTGATTAGAGTAATTGCACGTTATAAATGAGTGAATTCAAGCTATAAATTTGAAAAAGAATCAAAATTGGCCGTATAATATTAGGTAAGGGAAAGTACTGTGTGACATGATGACGATCCAGCAGAGGGAAAATCTATTATATGTATAAACTATAAACTTACTCATCCCCTTTTATAATGAACAAATCAAAGTCGCTTACACGTAGAAATGGATCGTACACAAACCTATACTAACATAGAAGGACCTTGATTCTGATTGTGCAATTGCTCTAAACAACTCTCTTTGATAAATAAGAATGCTCTCAACTTTCAGCTCGTGAAGTAGAAAAACTAACATGTTGTAAAGTACTATACAAGTTGATACCGAATACTAATGGAAGATCGAAACATTTACGAAAAGAAAGGAAGAAAATGAAAATTTTTTGAAATGTGAAAAATAATTAGTAAGATTAACTTACCTCACATCAACACCAGAAAGTTTTGGGCCCAAATATTCGTTAATATTCTTTACAGCATTGAGGACCCCTTTACCACCATAAAGGCTATTGTCACCATATCTGAGCTCCAATGCCTCATAGACCCCGGTGGAAGCTCCACTTAGAACCGCCGATCGGTAAAGTAGATCATTGCCAGTGACCAGATCAACCTCGATGGTAGGATTTCCCCAGCAATCTATGATCTTCTAATGTTTTAGGTCTATATGGGCTAGGAACATGACCAAACTAAAGTTAAATAGCATATTGCTCTTGGCCTGCACCTAACCATTCACATATTGGAGTACATAACATGTCCTATGGAGAATAAAAGTCAGGCATATAGAGAAATAAGTAAATATTAAGACTCAATTCAACGGCTTATAACAATAAAAAGAAAATCTTGAAATGCCTATCCTCATAAACGAACATGTAATGTGTGAATATGAATTTAGTCAAATCCCGATATAGATACTGAATACCAAGTAAGAAATAATCACTTCACCAAACCCCCCTAAACTTACACATCTTTAACTAAATACACCTCTGAGTTTCATAGATAATAGGAGGCAGGTGTTCCATACCGCATTGAAGTCTCACTAATCTAGATTTGCATCGCATAAAGTTTCATTTGGGGAAGTGCTTTGCTTGACCCCTTGGCTTGATCTTGCTAATTGCTTTGCAAACGTAATTAAGTAATTGTCGTCCGATAAGACCATAAACAAATGCAATTTTGTTTCTCTTCTGGACAAATATGATAATGAGACTTTTTCCTGGTACGCGATGAGGATAATTATGCTATTGAGATAACTTTTGCGCACTTTGATCATGGGGAAAAATTCACCTCGTATTTTAACTTCTGTTGGAATTTGAACTTAAAACATCATCATGGTTATCAACGTATACTTCACTGACCACTAAACTACAATGCCGACAACACTTGTACAAAACAAACAGGAGAGAAGGAACAAACCAATAACAATCACCACAAATTAACTCCGGGCAAAAAATACATAAATTGTAGCATACAAAATCGATCAAAACCTTAAAAGTGTTTATTGAACAAAAACTCTCCAAATAATGGATTTTCTTTCAATTAATTACTAATATTTTTCAAAAGATAACAAAATAGGAAAGAAACATGCATCCACAAATAAGGTAGATACACTTACATGTATGAGTACAATACATCAATATATTAATTCCAACCGAGAACACCAATGAACAGAGAAATTTCAAGGTAGAAGGTGATGAAATTGAGGGATATGGGTAGTCTCTATTCAATTTTAGTGAAACGGTCAATTTTAGAAGAAGCGGCTAACAGTAAAATGTACTGGCAGCTCCCAGCTTCACCATAAAGAACTGTAAACTATGGAATTAATCAATATACACGATATTTTGTGACAAATCAAAAAATGCATGTCCAGGATGAATCCAAAAGGAGGATTTCTATGAAAGGCAAGATAAAAATACAAATTTTTAGAAAATCATGAAAACAAAGCTCAAATTGAAATGTTTGCCGATGAACAGATCAATAAATAATAGAGCTACATAGTAACTGAACAATTGGTTGCTGATCTTTTCAACTTCCTTGGCTTCAAATAATTCATTCCAAGGTCTCACTTGCCGATATTTTCTTACCTCTTAAAGAGTCACACCACAAGCACACAAGAAAATTGAGAAGTTACAAAATACCTTAAAAGACTGAAGAAATAAGAGAAGCATAGTAGAAATTTGGAGAACCTAAAATGGTGCACTGCAATGTGAAACCAAAATTTTGGTGATTGGAAAGAAGATGAAGAGAATAGGGGTACAAATGGTTTTCTTTGGAAATCATAAAGACTCAAGTAATAATAACATGGACCCCACTGATACAATACAAATTAAATTACTTTTGTTTAACTAATCAGTGTGGTGTTTGTCCTCATCAAAGTCTCACTTCTAAATAAGGAGAATGTGTCAACTCTAAAACAATAAAAAAAAAAGTGATTACAAAAATAGTTATTGCTTGCATCAAATTCTTCTTAACTACTTTTTAATGAAACTGACATCTATAGCTTTCTTAGAAATCATACAATATAATTAGCGGAAATCACTTAGGTGTGTACTTTTTCAAAAAATAATTACCATATTTTTCAACACTATTTTTTTTACCATATATGACAATTTGGTTGAATTTAATTAAATTCAGTTTATATTTTCCATTTTTTCGCTCCCAATTTTCTCTCGCCACTGCAATTTTCTCTCGGCACTACAATTTAAAGGTTAGTGTTGAGTAAGCACTGTTCGGTTAGGGTGCTTGTACTGCAATCTGCGGTTTTTGTTGGCCTGCTTTGCACTTAACTTTCCTTTTTTCTACGCTTGCAATTGTGGTCGTAAAGTTTAATTTCTTCTTTTTGTGGGAAAGCCTTTGTTTGTTGATTTCTGTTGAGGTTTCATTTGATTCAAGTTTCCGTGAGTGTCCAGTATTTAGTTCTCTTCTCGGTATTCAGTTCTCTTCTAACCCACTTTCTTCAAAGTGGTGCTCTTCCTATAGTTAGTTTAACTGAAAATTTTACTTTTCAATGTTCATTTTCATTCAATTTTTGGTTTATTTATTGGATGCACTTTCTGCAAGCCATAATCACAATAAATATAGGTTTAATTCACTTGTTAGCATTTGTATAATACAACTTTAATTCAGGTTTAATTCACTTGTTAGCATTTTGTAACATAGCTTTTATTCAGGTTTGATTGACTTGCCCAGCAATAATGCTCATCTATATTTTGTGTTCTTGCTGCTAATCTATCGCGTATTCAGTTCAGTTTTCTTCTCTAATTAGTATGATCTTTTCTAACCCACTCTCCTCAAAGTGGTGCTCTTCTGATAATTTTTTTTTACCTGAAACTTTTACTTGTCAATGTTCATTTTCATTCAATTTGTGGTTTATTTATTAGATGCAGTATCTACAAGACATAATCACAATAGATACAAGTTTAATTCTCTTGTTAGCATTTGTATAATACAACTTTAACTCACTTGTTAGCATTTGTGTAACATAGCTTTAATTCAGGTTTAATTCACTTTCCCAGTAAAAATGTTCATCTATTTTTTGTGTTCTTGCTACTAATTTATGAGGTATTCAGTTTAGTTCTCTTCTCTAATTAGTATGATCTTTTCTAATCCACTCTCTTCAAAGTGGTGCTCTTCTAGCAGTTGTTTAATTGAAACCTTTACTTGCCAATGGTCATTTTTATTCAATTTCTGGCTTATTTAGTGGGTGCAGTATTTGCAAGCCATAATCACAATAGATACATGTTGAATTCACTTGTTAGCATTTGTGTAATATAACTTTAATTCAGGTTTAATTCACTTGTTAGAATTTGTGTAATATAACTTTAATTAAGGTTTAATTCACGTGCCCGGAAAAATGTTAATCTATCTTTTGTGTTCTTGCTGCTAATCTATCGGGTATTCAGTTCAGTTCTCTTCTCTAATTAGTATGATCTTTTCTAGCCCACACTTTTCAAACTGGTGCTCTTCCAGCAGTTTGTTTAACTGAAACTTTTACTTGTCAATGATCATTTTTATTCAATTTATGGCTTATTTATTGGGTGTAGTTTAACATCTTGTAACTTGAAACATCTAAGAATAAGCTAAGAAACCAAGAATAAATATATTTTTTGAATTAAGTAGGGAAATCTGGAAAATTTTGATCTTTCAAAATTTAGTTTTAGTCATTTTCAAACGGCCATAACTCCCAGCTCAGGAGAAGTTTGGATGATGAGTTCTTTATATGGATGGAAAGCCCTTGGTAATATCTTTACAATGGCTCCAGGTTTGCACAAATCCAATGTCGTATGAGGGAGATATGCCTTTCAGAAGTTGGGCTGTTGGACTGAGGAAACTCCAATCCTGATTTTTGTAAGGGCAAAGTTGTCTTTTCACCCTAGTATTGCCTAATTCGTTTTAAGGGTTATTTAAGGGTAAAGATCAAGTCCCAAATCAGTTTTAAAATAATTTAGAAAGTTTAGGGCCTTGGAGAAAAGAGAAAAGAAGAGAAAGATCGAGAATTATCCAAGAACTCCAAGATCGTTGCATGGATTTCGTTGGAGGCGATCCCTATAGAGGTATGTGAGATCATTTGGTGGTGGGTCCTTTCAGCCACACCCAATTTTTTTAAATTCCGCAAGTTAGTGTATATGGAATGATGAATATGGGAGTTCTTGATGAAAAGTTATGAAATTCTTATTGGTGGAATTGTAGTTCATATCTAGTAGTTTTGATTCATGTTTCCAGACTATTTTTGGGTCTAATCTATTGGGTATTGAGTATATTAATGATTCTAAGTGTTTTGGGGAAGATCCATGTAAGTTTGGGAGGTTTAGAATTGAAAGTCGGAGAAGAAAAGTCGTAAAGCCTGTCTGACAGTCCCTGGGCGCCGCGCCTACCAGAGCGCCTACGTACAAAATCTGTCCGTCAGGACCTGGCGTGCCGCGCCATCTAGAGTGCCTGAGGACTGTGTCTGTCCGTCAGCTCTGGAGCTCCGCGCCTCTCAGAGCACCAAGACCCCCTGGTGACCTCGTTCTTTCCCTATCTCTTCGTACAAGTTCCGAAGTGATGTACCTATCATTCCTAGTTGATTCCAACACTCTAAAGTACATCTAACTATCATTAAATTATCCATAAACATGAGATCATGATCCTTGAATCCATAATCCAATTCAAGAAAGTTAAGAGTCAAGTCTAAAAGTTAAGAAGCAGGTCAAAGTAAGTTCCTAAAGCATTCAAGATTCTTAAACAAACATTTTAAATTTGTTTTAAGGTTCTAGTAAAGAATTGAGTTACATTTTCAAATGCTATAAGGAAACTATGTATTCCCTAAGAGTTAAGTTTCGAGTATGCAAATAGCATAAAGTTGAGTTCATTTCTTAAGAGTTATAAGGGAACTAAGTAGTCCCTCAGAGCTTAAACTAAAATGTTTTCAAACTTTTGAGAAAGAAAGGAAGCTAGACTTCCACAGAGCCTATGGCTGTTTTTAATAGAAGAAAGAGGAAACTATGATTTCCAAGAGAGCTTTTTTAAAAGCTAAGTTTTGAGCATTAATCTCAAATCACAGAATCAATATGTTTTTTTAACATAAGAGACAATATATATATATATATATATATATATATATATATATATATATATATATATATATATATATATATATAAGTTTTGAGCATTAATCTCAAATCACAGAATCAATATGTTTTTTTAACATAAGAGACAATATATATATATATATTGGGAGTAGTATTGAGCATCGATGTGGGGATGCGAGTTAAACTCAAGTCTCCATGTAAACCATGTAGCCATCATGGAGAGAAAAATGTCATACTTTTTAGATGAACCCTCTTCATAGTTTACTAGTGGATCCATTAGGAAGTTCAGGTCCTATACTCTGGCAAAGTTAGGATGGCCGGGCAACGTGGGTCGAGTAACGTTGTATCATCACTTAATCTCTAAAGTGATGGTTTTCGATTAGGAAAGCTCCCACAACAGTATTTTATTGTCGTATACATCATTTATTGTATTTTCATATACATCAGTTATTGTATTTTTCTATACATCTTGTAAACATTCAGAGGTTTCAACATGCTTTCAGTCAGCATTTATTTATATTGCAATTACTTTTAAACTGCGTATATTGAATAGGAGTTAGTAGATCATGAGTTGAGCATAGCCAAGGTAAGTGTTCATTCTTACTCCTTTTCAAGACTATGTGTTGTTTAGCTTTAGAACTTGCATACTCGTTCGTTTACTGTACTGATACCAGTTGTTCTGCATCGTAGCATGATGCTGACGCAGGTAACGAGTATCGACATCCAACACACTATTGATCCAGTTGAGCACTCCAGAGTCAATTGGTGAGCCTCCTTGCATTCCGAAGGACATCATTTTATTGCTTTCTAGATTAGTTCAATAGAATGTTGTGGTGTTTTTCCCAACATTCATCTCAGTCAGTTTAGAGGCTTCATAGACAATTAATAGTCCAGTAGTCTTTACTTTTCATTCTTGAGTTAAAGACTTGGTTGCAATTTTTTCCAGCTTTGAATGTTTAAACTTTGAAAATAGTCCAGATAATAATATTGTTCAGTTCAATTAAGTTCTTTCATTATTATAAGTATGACTGTTGTCTTCAGCTGAGTTAAGTAAGCCAAGCGAAGGGTTCGCTCGAGGCCAACAATGGTTACCGAGTGCTAGTCCAGCCCAGGGTGTAGGCTTGGGGAATGACAAACTTAGTATCAGATCACAGAGTTCAAGAGTCCTAGAAAGTCTATCAAGTCGTGTTAGTAGATTCTTATTCATCGGTGTGGAGCGCGCCACATCTATGATTAGGAGGCTATAACATTTAGGAATGTTTCACTTCTTTCATATTCTTTTCGTGCGTAAATGTAATCTCTAAAACACTCTCTCTAATTGGTGCTTACGCGTATTTTCATATCATCATGCCTCCTCGAAGAGCTATTAGAGGTCGACCAGCCCGAAGAAATGTTGATGAACAAGAGATTCCTAATGCAACGGATGTGCAACCCCAAGGAGAGGTTACAAATGCCGAATTCTGGGAAGCTATCTAGATGTTAAGTCAGGTAGTAACCAATCAAGTCGGGCAACAGAGAGAAGCTGGACAAGAAGGGGCTAACACCTCGAGGGTTCATGAATTTTGGAGAATGAATCCTCCTAGTTTTACCGGATCAAGCATTACTGAGGATCCGAAAAACTTTGTGGAAGAATTAAAGAAAGTGTTTGAGGTAATGCATGTGGTTAATGTTGAGAGGGTTGAATTAGCTGCATACCAAGTGACGAGTGTGGCTAGGACTTGATTCGACTAATGGAATGGAGGCAGAGCTAATGATGCACCACATCCAAGTTGGGTTTCCTTTGAAGAAGCCATCTTGGGGAGGTTCTTTCCTCTAGAGCTAAAGAAAGCCTAGGTAAGGGAGTTTCTTACTCTTAAATAGGAATCCTTGAGTGTGCACGAGTATGGGCTAAAGTTCACCCAGCTATCCCTCTATGCTCCTGAAATGGTGAAGGACATGAGGAGTAAAATGAGTTTGTTTGTTGCTGGTTTTGGTCGTACATCAAACAAGGAAGGCACGACTGCAATGTTGATTGGTGACATGGACTTATCCAGGATAATGTTATATATGCAGCAAGTTGAAGAGGAAAATATGAGGGATAGAGAAGAGTACAGAAACAAGAAATCCAAGACTGGGAATGAGTCTGGGCAGCAGAAAGGTGGTTCGAGCAAACCACAATTTCAGAAACAGAAAGGGCATGCACCATCATCTGCTAGTGCACCTGCGCCCAGATACATAGTTAAGCATCATGGTCAGAAATCCCGAGCTAGACCTGCATATTCACAGGGTAGTGTGGCGCAAGGAGGTAGTAAGCCTCCTGCTTGTGCCAAGTGTGGTAGGAATCCCTCTGGCATTTGTCGTAAAGTCTTCGATGGTTGTTTCAAGTGCGGTTAAACCGGGCATTTCATGAGAGAATGTCCAAAGAGTAAGCAAAGCGGTGGTAATGGGATCAATAGAGATCAGTCTTCATCAGTTTCTCCTCCAGACAGAGTTGCTTCTAAGGGAGCTACTTATGGTACTGGCGGAGGAAAAAACCGCTTGTACTCTCTCAATAATCGCCAAGAACAAGAGAATTCACCAAATGTTTTCATTGGTATTATTCGTGTCTTTGACTTTACTGTGTATGCATTATTAGACCCAAGGGTGAGTTTATCTTTTGTAACTCCCTATGTTGCATGAACTTTGAGAATATTCCTAAGCAACTTAGCGAACCATTCAGTGTTTCAACACCTGTTGGTGAATCAATTCTAGCAGAAAGAGTTTATCGTGATTATCCTGTTATCGTCAGTCACAAGAGTACCATGACTGATTTAATAGAGTTAGACATGGTAGACTTTGATGTCATTCAAGGTATGGACTGGCTCCATGACTGTTATGCATCAATAGATTGCAGAACTCGAGTTGTCAAGTTTCAGATCCCTAATGAGCCAGTTATAGAGTGGAGTAGTAGTTTAGTAGTGCCTAAGGGTCGTTTCTTTTCGTACCTAAAGGAAAGAAAGTTAGTTTCTAAGGGGTTTATCTATCATTTAGTCTGAGATAATGACTCAAGTGTTGAGGTACCTTCCCTTCAGTCAGTTCCTATAGTGAATGAGTTCCCAGAAGTCTTTCCCGATGATCTACCCAGAGTCCCTCCCGAAAGAGAGATAGACTTTGGTATAGACATCATCCCAGATACTCATCCTATCTCCATTCCGCCATACAGAATGGCACCAGCAGAGTTAAAATAACTAAACGAACAATTAAAAGACTTGTTAGATAAAGGCTTCATCCGACCAAGTGTCTCACCTTGGGGCGCTCCGGTCTTGTTTTTAAGGAAGATAGATGGGTCCCTTAGGGTGTGTATAGACTACCACTAATTGAATAAGGTGACCATCAAGAATAAATATCCTCTTCCAAGGATAGATGATCTTTTCGATCAACTTCAGGGTGCTTCTTGCTTTTCCATGATTTACCTCAGATCAGGCTATCATTAGTTGAAAGTAAGGGAATGCGATATTCCAAAGACTTCTTTTAGAACAAGGTACGGGCATTATGAATTTTTGGTTATGTCCTTTGGTTTGACAAATGCACCTACAACATTCATGGATCTTATGAACAGAGTCTTCAAACCTTATTTAGATCTGTTTGCCATCGTCTTCATTGATGACATACTGTTTATTCAAGGAATGAAGAAGATCATGCTAGTCACCTCAGGATTGTTCTCCAACATTGAGAGATAAGGAGTTATATGCCAAGTTCTCTAAGTGTGAGTTTTGGCTTAAGTCGATGGCATTCTTAGGCCACATTATTTCTGGTGAAGGGATTAATATTGACACTCAGAAGATAGAAGTAGTTCAGAGTTGGCCTAAACCCACATCTCCAATAGATATTAGGAGTTTCTTGGGCTTGGCTGGCTACTATAGGAGTTTTGTTGAAGGGTTTTCATCTATCTCGTCTCCTTTGACCAAGTTAACTTAGAAGACAGTCAAGTTTCAATGGTTTGAAGCTTGTGAGAAAAGCTTTTAGGAGTTTAAAAGAAGATTGACTACCACTCCAGTCTTGACCTTACCAGAGGGTACTCAAGGTTTTGTGATGTATTGTGATGCATCAAGAGTTGGCTTGGGCTGCGTGTAGATGCAGAATGACAAGGTTATAGCTTATGCCTCCAGACAGTTAAAGGTTCATCAGAAGAATTATCCAACACATTGAATTGGTTGCTGTAGTTTTTTCCCTTGAAAATATGGCATCACTACTTGTATGGTGTCCATGTGGATATATTCACTGATCACAAGAGCCTCCAATATGTATTCACTCAGAAGGAGCTAAATCTCAGATAGAGGAGGTGGTTAGTATTACTTAAGGATTATGACATGAGTATTCTTTACCACCCAGGTAAGACTAATGTGGTTGTTGATGCCTTAAGCAGGTTGTCCATGGATAGTACAACCCATGTTGAAGAAGAAAAGTGAGATTTAGCTAAAGATGTGCACAAAATTGCACGTTTGGGAGTCAGACTTATAGATTCCACAAAAGGAGGAATAGTGGTGACCAATGGGCTGAGTCATCATTAGTGTCACAGGTGAAAGAGAAGCAAGACCAAGACACTATTTTGCTTGATTTGAAGGCAAGAGTCCATAACCAAAGAGTATTGGCTTTTGGACAAGGATGAGATGAGGTGTTGAAGTTCCAACGCAGATTGTGTGTACCTAAGGTGGATGGACTCCAAGAGAGGATCTTGGAAGAGGCTCATAGCTCAAGATATTCCATGCATCCGGATTCCACCAATATGTACTGCGATTTGAGAGAGGTATATTGATGGGAAGACATGAAGAAGGATATTGCTGAGTTTGTTGCCAAGTGTTCAAATTGTCAGCAAGTGAAAGTGGAGTACCAAAGGCCTGGAGGTTATGCTCAGAATATAGAACTTCCATAATGGAAGTGGGAGATGATTAATATGGACTTCATCACAGGCTTGCCAAGATCTCAAGGGCAGCATAATTCTATTTGGGTGATTGTTGACAGAATGACAAAGTCAACCCATTTCTTGTCAGTAAAGACTACTTATTTGGCCGAGGATTATGCTAAGTTGTATCTTCAAGAAGTGGTAAGACTTCATGAAATTTTGGTCTCCATTATTTCAGCTAAAGGTGCTCAGTTTACTGCACAGTTCTGGAAATGTTTCCAGAAAGGTTTGGGTTCAAATGTGAACTTAAGCACTGCTTTTCATTCTCAGACGGATGGACAAGCAGAGAGTACTATCCAGACATTAGAAGATATGCTGAGAGATTGTGTGATCGACTTCAAAGGGAATTGGGATGATCACATACCTCTCCTTGATATTGCATACAACAACAATTACCATTCGAGCATCCAAATGGCTCCTTATGAAGCTCTTTATGGGAGAAGATGCAGATCTCCTATTGGGTGATTCGAAGTTGGTGAAGTGATACACTCAAATTACACTTCTTTACAGAAGTATTAGCGGTCATATCAAGTAAAGAATCCAACAAGTAGGTTGGGTCGATCCCACGAGGAAAATGGTTTAGACTTAACTTCAATATATAATTACGTCTATTTAGCCAAGTCCTTTTCGAAAAAGTTAATTAAAAAGGGGGGGTTTTGTGAAACAAAAGAGTTTAATTAATTCTAAGTAAAACAAATAGCAAGGTTAAAACTTTGATGTTTATCTAATGATGAGAGAAACTAGGGTGTAAGTGTTCCCCATAGGTTAATAACGCGGTAATCTAGCTATAACAATTCTTTCCTAGTATCTTGCATGCAAAGTGATAAGTTATGTATCTCTAAATCTTTGGTCCGGCATTTAGAGAATTTCACCCCATACCTTGGTCCGTCTACATGTGTTAAGTTACTAAACCTTACCTTTACTTCATATTAAGCATCATATTTGATGTTTGTCTTAGTTACTACTTCGCACCAATCAAAACTAGCCTATTAGATAGTGTCTACTAAATCTATGTTGATAATTCTTTTCCTATCAACTACCCCCTTGGTCCGGCAAGTAGAAATAGGACAAGTTCTAAAGCGTACACTCGTTAAAAAGACTTCTAAATGAAAGAATTATCAATACATGCAAGAACCTATTCTAAAATTGTTAATTAGCTAGTTTTACCTTGTTAATCACCCATGTTTCCCACAATCCTAGTTGTGGATTTAGTTACCCATGCCTAAAAATACACAATTCATGCTTGTTAAACAATAATTCATGTACTTACTTTGACAAGTTTGAAGAAAATCCAGAAATAACACTTGCAATAGCAAAATTCACTTGATAATTGATTCCGGAAACTTAAATAATTTGTCAAATTGCAAAGTCAAATCTCCAAGAACAAAAGGATGAAAAATAATAAAAAGTCTAACCCCAAAACCGAGGTTTTTAACCCTATTTATAATAACAAAGTCCTAAATTAAAAGGAGTTCAAAATAAGGAAAGTTTGTACCAAAACGCGTCTTCAATCGACGACTCCACTGACGGAAACGACGGACTGTCGACTGCTAGTCCATACTTAGCATCTTCTTCAAGCTTCCAAATTGCACCTTCTCTGATCCAATCGACGGACCAACAACATGGTCGGTCGATGCTTATCGTCGTTCCATACTTAGCCTTTCTCCAACATCGGGTACTGGGGCAGTCTCTGATCACATCGACGATTTGCCAGCACGGTCCGTCGATGCTTATCGTCGTTCCATACTTAGCTTTTCTCCAATATCGGGTACTGGGGCAGTCTCTGATCACATCGACGATTTGCTAGCACGGTTCGTCGATCAGTCGACGGACCGTCGATCTTTCTGTAGCCCCACACTTAGTCAGAATTCCCCGAGTTGCTTCCATATGCTCGATCCTTCAGTCGACGGTCACCACCTATGGTCCGTCGATGAGACAACGGGCCGTCGATGGCTTTGTGGATCACTTCTGCATTGATTTCTGCACAGTATTCTGAATTTCCATTTTGGATAACTTTCCTGCAAAACAAAGATAAAAACACATTCAAAATTACTACAAAAAAGGCCCTAGACACATACTAAACTTAAGTAAAAAGCATTAAAAGTATCGTGAAACCACGGTACATCATGAAGCATGGCTGATAGGAACAGATCTAGTTCAACAAGCTATGGAGAAGGTGAAAGTTATTCAAGAATGGTTGAAGACGACACAAAGTCGCCAAAAGTCCTACACAGATGTTAGGAGAAGAACATTAGAGTTTGATGTGGATGATTGGGTGTATCTTAAGGATTCACCCATGAAGGGTGTTATGAGGTTTGGTAATAAGGGGAAACTTAGTCCTCAATATATTGGACCTTATAAAATCTCCAAGAGAGTGGTCAAGGTAGCTTATAAGATAAAGCTACCCCAACAGTTATAAGCGGTTCATCCGGTTTTCCATATTTCTATGTTGAAGAAGTGCTTGAGTAATCCTTCATTTATAGTACCAACAGAGAATGTGGGATAAAGGATAACCTATCCTATGAAGAAGTTCTGGTTCAGATTTTGGATCGTCAAGTACGCAAGTTGAGGACAAAGGAAGTTGCTTTAGTCAAGGGTCCTTTGGAGGAACCAATTCATTGAAGAAGTGACTTGGGAAGTTGAGGAGGATAGGAAGACGATATATCCACATCTCTTGCAGAAACAATACACATCAAGGTACTAAATTCTCTTCTTACCACTTTATAAGACTATGTGTAAGTATGTTATTACTTGCTTTTGTTTGTTGAGTGCTGAAATGGTGTTACTACCCTTAGCTTAGTGAAAGAGTTCTCTATCGAGGATGAATATTGCCAAGGGGGAGATATTGTAATATCTCGTAACTTGAAACGTCTAAGAATAAGCTAAGAAACCAAGAATAAACATTTTTGAATTAAGTAGGGAAATCTGGAAAATTTCCAGCTTTCAAAAGTGAGTTTTGGTCATTTTCAAACGGGCATAACTCCCTGCTCAGGAGGATTTTTGATGATTTCTTTATTTGGTTGGAAATCCCTTGGGAGGATCTTTCCAACGGCGCTGAGTTTTCACAAATCTAATATCGTATGAGGGAGATATGCCTTTCTGAAGTTGGAATGTTGGATTGAGGAAAGTCCAATCCGGATTTCTGTAATGACAAAGTTTTCTTTTTACCCTAGTAATACCTAATTTGTTTTAAGGGTTATTTAGGGGTAAAGACCAAGTACCAAATAAGTTTTACAATAATTTATAACGCTTAGGGCTTGGGAGAAAAGATAAAAGAACAGGAAGATCGAGAATTGTCCAAGAACTGCAAGATCGTTGCGTGGATTTCATCGGGGGTGATCCCTATCGAGGTATGTGAGTACATTCGGTGTTGGGTACTTCCACCCACACCCAATTTGTTTAAATTCAGTGAGTTAGTGTATATGGCATGATGAATATGGGAGTTTTTGACGAAAAGTTATCAAATTCTTATTGGTTGAACTGTAGTTCATATCTATTAGTTTTAATTCATGTTTTCGTACTTGGTTCTAATCTATTGGGTATTGAGTATATTAATGATTCTAAGTGTTTGGGGGAAGATCCATGGAAGTTTGGGAGGTTTAGAATTGAAAGTCGGAGAAGAAAAGTCGTAAAGCCTGTCTGACAGTCCCTGGGCGCCGCGCCTACCAGAGCGCCTACGTACAAAATCTGTCCGTCAGGACCTGGCGTGCCGCGCCATCTAGAGTGCCTGAGGACTGTGTCTGTCCGTGAGTAAAATCCATTTGATAGGCCCTGGGGTGCCGAGCCTATCAGAGCGCCTCAGGACAGACTCTGTCCGTCAGGCCCAGGCGCGCCGCGCCAGTCATAGCGCCTGAGCACAGTGTCTGTCCGTCAAGATCTGGCGCTCCGCGCTTCTTAGAGCGCCAAGACCCTCTAGAGACCCTGTTCTTTCCCTATCTCTTCGTACAAGTTCCTATGTGATGTACCTATCATTCCTAGTTAATTCCAACACTCTAAAGTACATCTAACTATCATGAAATCATTCATAAACATGAGATCATGATCCTTGAATCCATAATCCAATTCAAGGAAAGTTAAGATCAAATTCAAGGAAGTTAAGAGTCAAGTCTAAAGGTTAAGAAGCAAGTCAAAGTAAGTTCCTAAAGCATTCAAGAGTCTTAAACAAATATTTTAACTTTGTTTTATGGTTCAAGTAAAGAGTCGAGTTAAATTCTCAAATTCTATAAGGGAACTAAGTATTCCCTAAGAGTCAAGTTTCGAGTATGCAAATAGCATAAAGTTGAGTTCATTTCTCAAGAGTTATAAGGGAACTAAGTAGTCCCTCAGAGCTTAAACTAAAATGTTTTCAAACTTTTGAGAAAGAAAGGAAGCTAGACTTCCACAGAGCCTATGGCTAGTTTTAATAGAAGAAAGAGGAAACTATGATTTTCAAGAGAGATTTTTTAAAAGCTAAGTTTTGAGTACTAATCTTAAATCACAGAATCAGTATGTTTTTTTAAACATAACAACCATTATAAATATATTTTGGAAGTATTATTGAGCACTGATGTGGGGATGCTAGTACATATTAACTCAAGTCTCCATGTAATCCATGTAGTCATCATGGATAGAAAAATGTCATACTTTTTAGATGAACCCTCTTCATAGTTTACTAGTGGATCCATCAGGCAGTTCAAGACCTATACTCTGGCAAAGATAGGATGGACGGGAAGCCTGGGGTCGAGTAATGTTGTATCATCATTTAAGCTCTTAAGTGATAGTTTTCGGTTAGGAAAGCTCCCATAACAATATTTTATTTTCATATACATCATTTATTGTATTTTCATATACATCAGTTATTGTATTTTTTTATAAATCTTGTATACATTCAGAGGTTTCAACATGTTTTCAGTCAGCATTTATTTATATTGGAATTACTTTTAAACTGTGTATATTGAATAAGAGTTAGTAGATCATGAATTGAGCATAGCCAAGGTATGTGTTCGTTCTTACTCCTTTTCAAGCCTATGTGTTGTTTAGCTTTCGAACTTACATACTCGTACATTTAATGTACTGATGCCAGTTGTCCTGCATCGTATCTTGATGCATACGCAGGTAACGAGGATCGACATCCAACGCGCTGTTGATCCAGTTGAGCACTCCAAAGTCAATTGGTGAGCCTCCTTGCATTCCGAAGGACATCATTTTATTGCTTTCTATATTAGTTCAATAGAATGTTGTGGTGTTTTTCCCAACATTCATCTCAGTTAGTTTAGAGGTTTCATATATAATTAATAGTCCAGTAATCTTTACTTTTCTTTCTTAAGTTAAAGACTTTGGTTGCCATTTTGTCCAACTTTGAATGTTTAAACTTTTAAAACATTCCAGATAATATTATTGTTCAGTTCAGTTAACTTCTTTCATTATTATAAGTATGATTGTTGTCTTTCGCTGAGTTAAGTAAATCAGACCAAGGGTTCACTTGAGGCCATCAATTTTCACCGAATTCCAGTCCCACCCAAGGTGTAGGTGACATATAGTATCTGTAATCCATAATCACAATAGATACAGGTTTAATTCACTTGTTAGAATATTTGTAATACAACTTTAATTCAGGTTTAGTTCACTTGTTAGCATTTGTTTAATATAGCTTTAATTTATGTTTAATTCACTTACCCAGTAAAATGTTCATCTATCTTTTGTGTTCGTGCTGCTAATCTATAAGGTATTCAATTTAGTTCTCATCTCAAATTAGTATGACCTTTTCTAACCCACTCTCTTCAAAGTGGTGCTCTTCTAGCAGTTTGTTTAACTGAAACTTTTACTTGTCAATAATCATTTTTATTCAATTTTTGACTTATTTATTGGGTGCAGTATTTGCAAGCCATAATCACAATAGATGCAAGTTTGATTCAGTTGTTAGTATTTGTATTATACAACTTTAATTAATGTTTTTTCAAGTTTAAGTCACTTTCCTAGTAAAAATGATCATCTAACTTTTTATGTTCTCGCTGCTCATCTTTGTGTCTTCCATTTTCTTTTTTCTTATCACGCCAACTTGAGTTTTGTGTGTTGAAAGGATGTATATACCCTACATCGTGAACTATATTGGAGAATTAGAGTTGGAATATTTTTAAGGTTAGTGTTCAGTATGCTTGTTGTGTAAGTGCTTCCAATGCATTCTTGATATCGTTTTACGCCTTCGAGAAAAAAGGGGTTGCGAAATATTAACGATTTGAAAATTTTAAAGCTTAGTGTTTAGTAAGCTCTGGTCATTAGTGTGTTTGCACTGCAATTTGGATATTATTTTTAGTGATTCGGGAAAAGGGCATTTCTAAATATTATTGCGCCATTTCTCATGATCTTCCAAGCGATTTGTGTTGGCCTGCTTTGCACTTAACTGTTTCTTCTTTCTGTGCTTACAATTGTGGTCTTAAAGGTTTAATTTCTTCTTTTTGTGGGGAAGCCTTTATTTGTTGACTAGTTTCTCAGGACGTGCTTCGCACGTGTGTTTCATGTGAATTTTTATAGATACGTTAGAATGACAAAAGTTTCATGGAAATATATATGTAAATTGTAATGAATAATAAAATGTAACAATTAAAAAATAAGAATAAAGACTTACGATAATAAAACATTCACAGAAAACTAAATTAAGAAGTCTAATAGAGAAAAAGAAGTAAAAAAGAAACAGATTTAAAAAAAATAGAATGTAGGCATTATTCTTATAAGATTGATGTATGCATAGATGAAACATGAGTACAAAATTAGTACATAAGTCTCTGAGTTCTTATCGACTCCTTCCATATCCCATCAAAATCCAAGAGGCTTCTTCATCTACTTTCACTATAGAATAAGAATAATAGCCTAATAATCTTGGTAGGAGTTTCATGAGATAAAGAAGTTGAATTTATATAGATAAAATAGAAGGAATATCAAAATATATCGTAAAATTTTAGTTTAAATATTTGGAGGTTATGAATATGAAAAGATGAGAGTTATGAATATTAAGAATATAAAAGTTGAGTAAGTAATTAACAAATAATAATAAATAAATGAAGAATATCAAAAAGAAAATTTAGGTTTAGCAAACCATGTAGAAAGAACAACTAAAGTTTTTATCACGTAATTAAGTATCAATGAATTTAAATTTGTGAAGCTAGAGTCATTTTTTAATATTAATCAAGAGGACATTATCAATGTGTGTCTGCATTTTGCATTTTTGCACCCTTTAAATTATTAAATTTCCTTATTTATCATAAATTATAATATTTTATCCACATAAATTATATTATTCATGAGAGAGGTTAAGGAACAAGTTATGAGAAGAGAAAAAGTATAGTGATGTACCGTGGTTATACGGTACTTTCAATGCTTTTTCCTTAAGTTTAGTGTGTGTCTAAAGCCTTTTTGTATTGGTTTTAATGTAATTTTCTCTTTGCTTTCAGGAAATCTGTCCAGAAGGAGAACGTGAGAGTTTTGTGCTGAAAGTTCCAGAGGTGACAACCTACGGAGCCATCAACGGTCCGTCGTGACCTCGACGGTCCATAGGTGGCAACCGTCATAAGAAGAAGAAGGCTGACAAAGGAAGTTGGGGAATTCTGACCAAGTGTGGGGCTACGGAGGCTCTCGATGGACCGTCATAGCCACGACGGACCATCCTGCACATCCGTCAACGTCAACAGAAAGTAGCCTCAGTACCCATCTTCAGAAGGTTCCAAGTATGGAATGACGGAGGGTCTCGATGGTCCGTCGTGCCCTCGACGGTCCGTCGCTCCAGTCGTCGACTCAGACGCATTTTTTGGACAGATTTTCCTTAAATAGATTTCCCTCTTTTATTAGGATTCCAGTATTATAAATACCTGTATACACCTCTTTTTTGGGGTTAGACTCTTGGATATTTTTAGTATTATTGTTCTAAGTATTGAATTTTGGGATTTTGCAAAATTACTTTATTTTCCGGAATCGTTTGTTGCAAGTTTTTGATTAATTCAAGTAATTTTCTGGATTAGCTTCAATCTCATCAAAGTAAGTGCATGAATTCTTATCTAATTAATATGAATTTTGTGATTATTAACATGGGTAATTAAACTCCATAACTAGGGTTGTAGGAACCATGGGTAAATAACAAGGTAAAATCTAACTAAAATAACAATTCTCAAATAATGTCTTGCATGTATTGATAATTCTTTCGTTTAGAAGTCTTTTTAACGGCGGCCAACGTTAGAACTCGCCTTACTGCAGCTTGCTGGACCAAGGAGGTAGATAATAAGAAAAGAATTATCAACGTAGATTTAGTATATACTATCTAATAAGCTAGTGTTGGTTGGTGCGATGTAACAACTAAGACAAATATCGATTATTATGCTTAATATGAGGTAAAGGTAAGGTTTAGTAAAGCATACACACGTAGCCGGACCAAGGTGAGGAGTGAAATTTCCTAGTTGCCGGACCAAGGAATTAGGGATACATAACTTACCACTTTGCATGCAAGATATTAGGAAAGGATTGTTATATCTAGAATTACTGAGTTATGAACCTATGAGGAACACTTAAGCCCTAGTTACTCTCATTACTGGATAAAAATCAAATCTTTGAACTTGTCGCTTGTTTACGTAGAATTAGTTAATTACATTTGTTATTCAAAACCCCATTTTTTGTTATTTGTTTTCGGAAAGGACTTGACTAAATAAATGTAATAGTAGGTTAAAGTTGAGTCTAAATCATTTTCCTCGTGGGATCGACCTCAACCTTATAGTTGGGTTCTTTACTTGATACGACTGCTTGTACTTCTTTTCGAGAAGTAAATTTGAGCGTATCATATAGCAATTTAGGTAGAGACTTTTTTATTTAAAAAAGTTATAATTATTATATACATATAGATTATAGATGATAAATATTAATAAATTAGATATCTAATTAGGAATTAATCTTAGAAAGTCTAAAAGTCATTAATATTGTAATCAAATTTATACAATCAAATATGTGTGTGGGTGCGCGCGCGCGCGTGTGCGCATGTGTACGTGTGTGTGCGTGTGTGTGTGCGCATGTGTGCGTGCGTGTGTGCGTGCGTGCGTGCGTGTGTGTGTATAAATCTGAATCTAGAATCGCTGATGTGACATGTCTCTTAGGGTTGGATTCATATCTATTTTTTTTTTGTGGTTTTTTTAGTTTTTCCATTTTAAAACATAAAATATTATTTAATGTTTTTGATCATTAAGTCCTTCACATAAAAGCTTCAGTTATCAATTTCTTACATTAAAACATTTTTCTTAAATTATAAAATTTAAGAAGATTTATTCTTTACACTTAATTAAAGAATTTGAAAAGTTTTTCAACATTAACTTTTGAATACTATATAGACACATACAACTAGATTGTTACATGACGTACATGAGATTGTATGTAAAAGATGAAGGTTGAACGGATATGATGGTGTCAAGATAGCCATGGATTTCTGCGCAGCTGATCGAAAAAGACGACTTGATATGGAGTTTGGAAACATGTGAAGCTCTTGTCATTCTTCTGCATTTGTTTATTTCCTTCTTTTTAGAAAAAAAAAAATTAGTTAGTGCTATACTTTATTTTCCTTTTTGATTATAGGGAACCGGTCCACTTTTGGGATTGGTAGTTGTCCTATTTTTTAATTCTATTGATTAATAAACCCCGATGGGTCATTTGTTTTTTTAAAAAAAAAAAGAAAGAAAAGATTTCATGTATTATAATAAAAATTTAAGTTTAATTTTCAATTGATGACTCATTTATTTTGTTACATATTTTAATTTTTATTTTCTCTAATTTATGAAATGTGAAAAAAATATATTAAATTTCTCATCGTTATTATAATTTATTAATTTTCATCTTTCTTTCTTATTTCTACAATTTATTATTTTTATTTAAATTCTTTTTTCTACCTTCTATTTTTCTATTTTTTTTTTTGAAAAAAACTTATTTATCTCTAATCCTTATTACCACAAAAAAATGTATATATATATATATATAGTAGGCAAATTATCCGTGCTTCGCACGGGATTGAACTATTTTATTAGGCTTACATATTATCATTAGGTAATATTTGTATTTTCGATACATAATTGGCAAAAATATTTTATCTTGAGGCAATGCGTTTCTCCAAAATTTAAAGTGCTATATTTTTTCTTAAAAAAAAATTTCATACAAAAATTACGAGTCATAGATAAATTTTAAGTATTAGTAAGAAGTCTAAAAAAATCTCCCTCGAAATAGTTGGTAAGATGTAATGAAAAATTATAAATTCTAAGAAGTCATAAAGAACAACATTAGAAGTTAAAAAAGAGACCAGAAAACATTTAAAAACAACACTACCATGTAAAGTGGAACATCACGTCCATACAAGATCATAATTAATTAAATTCAAATGGACGATCTTGAACTCCTTTTTTATGAACCTTAATCAATCTCTTGTTTATTATTGTATGGCATATCAAGTACATGCTAAAAATGACCCTAAAATTGTTATTATCATAAATATTTTTTGGCAATGTCTCAAAATAGTCATTACTATTTTTAAGGTTTCATATCACCGGCCCCAACTTATTTGGATTAAAACATAGTTATTGTTATAGTTATAGTATGCAGTTACCAAAAATTAATGCAATTATCAACCAAGTAGTAGGTGACATCTGAATGTTCACAATGGGATATACTATTCAAAATTTTTGACACATAACATATTAAAATCTCACAACATGATTTTATGAGCACTTGAACACAAAAATCCAAAAATAATAATAAAGATGGTCTCACTTTCATAATAATCAAGAAGAAAAATGCATGTGCTTAATATATTTTTCAAAAAGAAAGTCTTTCGGGTATTATTCAAATTTACAGTTCACAAATTTAATTGAAAGAAGCCAGAAAGAGTTATTACTTCTTTATCAAAAATTAAAAAAATTAATCACAAAATGAGTTATAACTACAAAAATGATCTTTAATGATAATTAATAAATTAATTATCATTAAATATGTATTTTCAAAGGCAATTGGTACTCTGTATAAATGTCCCTAAAGTCTGTAACAACATTGAATTCAATGTCAATTAATTAATGTCGTTAAAGGTTGTAGCACTTTTCGCGAATGTGCATCTTTATTGCCGATAAAAAATATTTTTGTTGTAGTGTATTTTGGACATTTGTTAGTTTCACGAAAACTTGATCTCTTATTATGCTGAAAAAAGAAGAGACGAAGAAGTTTGACAAATTAGTTAACTTTCAATAAAAGATGTGACAAATTGTCTCCATAAAAATATTCTAGCAATAGTGCAATGACATACAAAATGTTTGTACCTAAGAAAAAACAATCAAAATAATATACTAACAGTGGCAAGCAAGAGAGCAATCATTTTGGTTCTTTTAATAAACTTCATCGTTGGTTCCGTATTAGTTATCAAATATTTATTATTGTGTGCTATCAAATATAGCACAACCCACAAACAGTTTTCCCAATAGTACATGAAGAAACCCTATAAAAGGGGACAAAAGAGAAGATGAATTTTCAATCTTCCACATTGAAATTTTTAAGATAATTCAAAAAATAAAAAAGTCACCAAAATAGCTAAAAAGAAGTTGCAATAGATACATGAATCACTATGATTTATACTAAAAAAATCAACTTCATGAAATAGGAGGAAGAAAACTTTGAGAAATGAAACACTTTATATGAAGCATAATTAATGTATTTGAATTCAAAAAAACATACAAATAATAATGAAAGAAATAAGAGATTTGTTTACTTAAGAACCAAATGTAATGAATTCAACCATCAACCATTTCAATAGCGTTATGAGTTGTACACTAAGAGGTCCAAGAGTCGTAATGTCTCATTGCAATTGAAATCAATTTGCTTTATTTATATGAAGAGACCTGCAGAAAGGGACAAAAGAAAAGATCGATTTTCAATCATCCTTGCAGACACTTTAACATATTTAAAAAAAAAAAGTCACTAAAATAGGATTTTTTTTAATCATAGTTAGATGAATCACTAAGACTGATAGTAAAGATTAAGCTCCATGAAAACTTTTAAGAATGGAACAAAATTCATAAAAACTCAATTAATGTATTTGAATTTGACTACCCTATAATGGAAAAAACCCCTACAAATTACAGTGGCAAGAAATTCCTCTATTTATAGACAACATAGGGTAGTGTGAACAAATATTTGTTGTGTCTTATCATAAATGTCACAACTCTTTGGAAAAGTTACAACCTTTCAGAAAGGTCACAACCTTCCATAAAAGTCATAATTTTTCATAAAAGTCACAACTCTTCATAAAAGTCAGCTCTTCAAAAAAGTTACAATTTTTCATAAAAGTCACAACTTTTCATGAAAGTCACAACCTTTCATAAAAAGAGAAGGCTAGTTTTGGAAATAAATGAATTTAAAAGGGAATTCTTGTTTCTGGTGGTGCACATAGGCGGGCCTAAGGTTCTCTTTTATATAAATATATGATTATGTATGAGTCCTTTTTATTACCATAAATATGTTCTTCCCTTTAATTTTCTCTCAGTTAATCTCATTTAATTTGTTGTAAAATGTTGAAGAAAATTAAAATATCTTATTTTTCATCATTAATAAAATACTATTAGTTAATTTTCCTAAAACAATTCTTTTCCTTCTCCTAAATTTCTTTCATTTATTAAAAGAATAAAACATAAATCTCTATCACAATCATTTTCAAAGACTTTTATATTTTTGTAATTTGTCATTTTTGTCAGAAATTTATTTTTAACTTATTCTTTTTAATTTTTAAACTTTATATTTTTTTGAGTGGCACGACTTTAGCTTTTTTTTTGTGTGTGAAAATAATTATATATATATATATATATATATATATATATATATATATATATATATATATATATATATTATGTGTAGGCAAAACGGTAGCTTTGGAATTTCTCGTTTTTGGAAAAGTATAACTGATTATTAATTAAAATTGATCTTTTCTTTTGTCTTTTTTTTTATTTTGAGTATTTTTCTTTATTTTTTCATCATTTAAAACTCTATTATTTAATTCTATTAATTATATTAAATACAATGTTAAGAAACTAAAAAGTCATTTCTTTAATATAAGTTTTATTGATATTTATTTTCATTACATTAATAATTTTTTATTTTTCTAATTTCTAAATTAACTAATAATCATATTGATATTAGATATTATAGCTTATCATTTCTTATAATCGCGCGAAGCGCGAATAAGTTCACTAGTATTTATATGATTTATAACAATTTAATTTATCGAAGGGGTAAAATCGTAATTCAACTTTCAACTTTTTTTGTTCATGCATTTAGTAATATATGATTTATATTGAGGTTTCATTTTGTTCAAGTTCCTGTTAGTATCGGGTATTCAGTTCAGTTCTCTTCTCTAATCAGTATGATCTTTTCTAACCCACTCTCTTTAAAGTGGTGCTCTTCTAGCAGATTAGTCTATATGTCTCTCTCTACTCTTTTCATTTCTGTAATTACTTATTTTATCATGCTTAATTTTTTTTTACTAATTTAACTTTAGCGTTGTATAATACACTTTTTAATAATGTGTAGAAAAAAAATATGACTAATCTAGTTGTGATGCTTTATTTCAATGGACGATGGATTCTAGCAACAAATATATAATTACTTGGCAAATGATGTATTGATACACACAGAATCAACGTTTGCCACCCTCATTTCTGTAATTTCTACTCAATTTTCAATAGACACATCAACAAGTAAAGTTGAAATCAGATATAAAATTGATGAAAGATCTCCTCCAATTAAAATTCATAATGATATAGGGGTAAAAGTATACGTTGACACCAAAAAGGAACATCGAGATATGGCAAGAAACCCTTTCTGTGTCACAACAACTAAATCAATCAACTTGGAGACTAATTCTGCACTTATTCCAGTATTATGTTCAGACACTTCAGAAGATATGAGGGTTATACACAATTCATACTTCTCTAATACATTTAATGGTATTGGTGAAACAATAGGGTTAATTGGATTTGGATCATGTGAGGAAGTTGATGAGTTAGAAGAATTAGCACTAGGCATCATTGTTAATCCCAATCACTCTTTATTTGAGAAAGATGAGGTGTATAAGAATAAATATGTCCTCACCAGAGCACTAAAAAGACATTCCATTCTTAAGCATTTTCAATTCAGGACAACAAGATCAAGTTCAATCAGGTAAGACCTAAATTCAAGTCACTTTAAATTATTGATTGTATATTATTTTTTTTTCAATAGCTGTTCGATACAGTGCCTAGGAGAAAACTGTAGTTGGCGTTTACGAGCTTCAAGCTTGAACAAATCTTAAATGTTCAAGATTAGAGAATTTAAAAACGAACACACATGTTTGTTGCTACAGAATTCACTATCGAAAAGGCAAGCAACGTAATTAAGAGTGTTGTTGGAAGTATTATTTTGGGTAAATGTACTGAATCAGATGTTATTTACACACCAAAAGATATACAACATGACATGTTAGCTGAATATGGTGTGCCACTCACATATATACAAGCTTTGAGAGCTAAAGAAGAAGCTCTTGAATTAATCCAGGGTGATCCAATTCAATCATATGTACAGTTGTCAAGCTACTTTTAAATACTAGAGGCAACTTACCCTGGTTCTCATATAAGATTGCACAAATCAGAGAATGATTTTTTTCTACATGCGTTTTCGCTTTGTTCACCTCGATAAAAGGATGGAAATATTGTAGACAAATTGTAGTTGTTAATAGAACTTTCTTAAAAGGAGTAAACAAAGGGACACTATTGACCGCTAATACCTTAGATGCAACAGGTGAGACATTCAAATATGATACTAGTGTTTTCTATATTGAATTTCTGAACTATGTATTTAAAGAGAATTATAATTGCAGTAAACAAGTATTAAAATTGTATCAAACAAATTGTACATGGTGCAGGGAGTATACTGCCACTTGCTTATGCCATTGTCGATTCAGAGAATTCTTTGAGCAATTCAGGGACGCATTCTGTTAAAGACCAGAGATGTGTATCATTTTGGATAGGCATGCAAGCATTACTAAGGCAGTTTCAATAGTCTATGAAGAAGTACCTCATTTTGCGTGTATGTGGCACTTACAGCAAAACATAATGAAAAACTTCAGAAGAAGTCAGCAAAGGGTAACTGAGTTGTTCTACTCTATGAAAAAAACATACACCATGACAGGATTTAATCAATGTATGAAATAGTTGAAAAGATAGATAAGTGGATCAAAGATTACTTGTTAAACATTGGATACAACAAATGGTCGTGTGTGCATACTGAAGTAAACAGAACTTGAATGATGACATCAAATATAGCAGAATCAGTCAATTCATGAACTAGACATGCCAAAGTTCTTACAATCTTGCACCTCTTGGAATTCATGAGACAACTTGTCCAGAAATAGAATAACAATAACATATCAAAAGCGACATTTTCAGGTTTTCACCTTGAAAAAAAGTATGAAAATATATTGCGGCGCAATAAAACTGCATCAGAGAAATTAAGGGTATGCTTGATCTGTAAATCATTTTGTTCTAATATTTTTTCTTCTGATTCATATCTAACATCTCTCTTGATTATATTTCATTCTTTTCATAGGTTGTAGAGACAAATAAATATGTGTATACCGTACTTGATGGTATTACACAATTCACAGCATGTCTTCACCAACGTACATTCACATGTGAGAGATTTCAACCGGATGAGTTACCATGTTCGCATGCTTTGGCCGTTTTAACAATAAAACACATTGTTTATGAGAAATATTGCTCTGATTACTATAAATGAAAAAAAATATTGCTGACATATCAATTTCAAATGGATTCCCTACCAGATAAAGTACATGGAACACACCAACACATGTTCTTGAAGATATCTTACTTCCACCTCATGGAAAGAGACCTCCGGGAAGGCCAAAAAATAAAAAACAAACACAACTAAGAGAAGATGGATTCAAGAAGGCGAAAATTAAATGCAACAATTGTGGACAAAAAGATCACAACAAGAAGACATGCAAAAATGTTAGGCCTTATGATCAAGAATACGAAATAAAATTTCTTTTAACATTTTGTTTTAGAAGATTGGCTCTACGAATTTTGATCATGTCTTTTTATATGGTTTATTTCCTTAGTTCTGCAATCCCGTGTTATTTAGTTGAGTAGAATTCTTTCTTAGTTGTGCAATCTCATGTTATTCAATTTACTGGAATGTTTTCATGTGTATAGTTAGATTTGATATGATATAGTTGAAATGATATTCGATTAAATGCAACTTACAATTTAATTAATGTGTTTACTGATGCGTTGAGATTAACATAGTATTACATAGGTACTGTGAACTTATACAATATATATTGCATTATTTGTATGCTTCACTTGCTTAAAGCTACAAGAATCTTATTTTTTTATTTTTTAATTGCTTTTTGCTGTAAAATTAATTTGAATCTATGAGTTTATTCCAATAAGCATGTGCAAGCGTTACCTTATTGTTCACGATCTTGAAGATCAGTGACTTGAGATCATTGATAGTTTCCCTTGATAGTGTTCTACCACATCATCTTTTTCCCTTTCTTTTTCAATTAAAAGATTGTCACTATGCCCTAGATTATGTTTGGACCATTCTTACTGTGCGCTCTGAAAATAGCTATGTTTTTTTCATCTGTATTGTATTGTTACCATCACCTTCTAAGAGATTTTGCTTTCTACCTATACGTGTTGTGCACGAGAGAGGATGACATACATCAGGAACTCATCATCACACTCATTAGTTGAACGTCCCGTTGATGGGTATGACTCATATAAACCACAACTCTATGTATTGTATTTTGATTTAGTTCCTCCGTTCTTGTTCCAGGAGTCAGTATGCTTTTAAGACAACAGACGTGAAACTACATAGAAAGTTTGTACCTACTAAAGTTGGTCGTACATAATCTCAAATCCTGAAACAATCACCATGACAGCCCCAATAAGGACACGAAGAAGAAACAACCTCAAACAGAAGACTAACATATAAACAAATACAGTTAGGTATATAATACCAAGACTTACAATAGACCGAGATAGTTTTTCATAGCCATACTAACTACAAACTAGTTTTACACCATATAGTTTTCATAGTGATACTATTTCTTTATCTATCTTGTCTTTCGTCTTTACTTTGAAGGTCACACGCTTGCTTCCTTGTTACATATTCCCATAATATAGCTCCAAATGTCTTTCGAAGTTTACTTGTTGATTTAGAATATGTTGGTCATTACTTACAAACTCCGCAAATGCAGCAACGAAAACTCCACAATCCCTACAAACTTCAATAGAAAACTGTTATCAAAATATCAACTTAATACAAAATGAATACATATTCGATAATACTTACTGCGAGTCCTCTTGTTTTCTAGGAACACCTTTAGTTATGAAATGAAACTCAATTTTCTCGAACTCATTTATCTCACTCTATTTTGGTGTTACCTTCAATTCAGGACGCTTATCATAGAACTTGACCACGCTTAAGAAATATGGTAAAACAACTGAAAGCATTTGTTAGATATTTTAATTAATTAAGTAAGTTCTTCTTTCCTAGTTTTATGGGTATATGGTTGTTATTTCCAATTTACTGGAAACGTGTGACTTAGTAGGTCAGTTTTAATTTCTTTTATGGCTTAGTGGTTGAGATAATGTAGGATGTGTATTGCCTTTATAAAGGTTGTTCATTGTTTCAGTTAAATAAGAAGTTCACCACCTCTCAAACTCTTTTGCGTTTATTTTGATTTTCTTTCCAATTTTCTAATAGTGGTATCAGAGCTAGTGAGGGTGAACGTGCTTTAATAGGGAGTGTGCCATGTCTTTAAAGAGTCTTGTTCAACCTGCTATTCCACGCTTTGATGGTCATTATGACCATAAGAGCATGTTGATGGAAAATTTTTTGAGGTTCAAAGAATTCTGGGCAATCATTAATGGTGGATTCCAAGAACCTGCGGCAGGTGCTGTCCAAACAAATGCTCAAAAGACAGAGCTTGAAGCACTGGAGTAGAAAGATTTGAAGGCAAGGAATTATCTTTTCCAAGCCATTGATCGTTCAATATTGGAAACAATTCTTTGCAAGGATACGTCAAAGCAAATTTGGGACTCAATGAAGAAGAAGTACTAGGGAAATGCAAGGGCAAAGCGAGCACAACTTCAAACTCTACGAGGTGAGTTTGAGACGTTGCGTATGAAGCCGGGAGAGTCGGTGTCAGTGTACTTCTCACGCACTATGACAATTGCCAACAAGATACGGATTCATGGAGAGAGGCTTGAAGACGTCACCATTGTAGAGAAGATCCCGCGGTCCATGTTGCCGAAATTCAATTTTGTTATCTGCTCCAATGAAGGGTCCAAAGATCTGGATACTCTTTAATTCACTTGATGAATTACAAAATTCTCTAATGGTTCATGAGAAGAAAATTGTTCAACAGGATGTAGAAGAGCAAGCATTACAAGTAACCACAAACTCCAAAGATTCTAGGCGCAGAAGGAGCAAGTGGAAGGGAAGAAACTCAGAGAAAACTGAAGAGGGAAACCAAAAACAGAATGGTCAGCATGATTGTGATCAACAACACTCGTCCAATGGGAAGGCAAGATTTGCACATAAGTTTCATATCGAGTGTTATAGATGTCACAGGTATGGTCATTATAGTTCTGAATGTCGTACAAATCTGAAAAATGTACGTGGGGAGAACTCTAATTTTGCAGAAGTAACTGAGGATGAGGAGGTCTCTTTGGTAATGGTGAGAAAATCCTCAGAACAATACCACAAAAGTTTATGGTATTTTAACACGGGTTGTAGCAACCATTTGTCTGGAGAAAAATCTGCATTTTCTGAACTAGATGAAACTTTTCGCACAACAGTCAAGTTTGGCGATGATTCTCGTATTGCTGTCAAAGGCAAAGGGGAGGTGAAACTCCAAACAAAGTCTTCATCTATGCAGATTATCTATGATGTTTTCTTTGCACCAGACCTATAAACAAATCTTATTAGTGTGGGTCAACTTCAACAGCAAGGCTACGAGGTGTCTATCAAACATGGAATTTGCAATACGAGATTCTAATCTTGGATTGATCGCTGAAGCTAAGATAACGGAAATTAAGCTTTTCCCACTTGATATGCATAATATTGGCTCTACCAATTTTTGTTTTTCAGAAAAGTTAAATAGTCAAGCATGGCTTTGGCGCTACAAATATGGGCATTTGGAGGACTGAAAATGTTGCAACAAAAGTGGTTACGGGTCTTCCTAGTTTTGATATGCCTGTAGATATTTGTGGACCAATAAACCCAATATCAAACGGAGGAAAATGTTACTTTATAATGTTTATTGACGATTTTAGCCAAAAGATATGGGTTTATTTTCTGCAAGAAAAATTTGAAGCTTTTACCATTTTCAAAAGCTTCAAAGCTCTTGTTGATAATGAGACATTATGTTCCATTAAGATTGTTCGTACTGATCGTGGAGAGGAGTATCTTTTACAAGGATTTATACGTTTTTGTGAGTTTCATGGGATACAAATACAACTTACTACAACTTATACTCCTCAACAAAATAGAGTATGTGAGAGGAAGAATCGAACAATCTTGAACGTTGTGCGAAGGATTTTACAAAAGAGCCATGTTACAAAAGCTTTTTGGCCTGAAGCAGTCTGCTGGATTATTTATGTGTTAAATCGAAGTCCTTCTCATGTTGTTCAGAATATGACACCAGAAGAACCTTGGAATGGACAACAACCAGATGTTCAACACTTAAGAGTGTTTGAGTGCATTGCATTTGCTCATGTTCCGAATCCGAAAAGGACAAAGCTTGATGACAAAGCCAATAAGTGTGTTTTCATGGGTGTTAGCACGGAGTCAAAAGCTTATAAGCTGTACAATCCTATCAGTAAATAGTGATTATCAATCGTGATGTGGTGTTTGATGAAGACAATTTCTGGTCGTGGGAAGAAAATCCAAACAACCAACAACTTCCGTTGGATCTTGACGATGGAGATAAGGAGAAAGAGCAACCAGTAGACGATGAAGGTATTTCTACCTTGGTACATCAAGAAGGCACCAGCTTCCGACCTCAACGAAATCGAAGAAGGCCAACATGGATGGCAGATTATTAGGTGAGTGGAAATGTTCAATCTGAAAATAAAGATTCATCTACATATTTAGATTTATTTTCTTGTTGTGATTGCGTAAGATTTGAGGATGCCTATAAAGATGTAAAGTGGCAGAAAGCAATGGATGTTGAGATTCCCGCAATTGGAAAGAACAATACTTGGGACTTACGGATCTTCCAAAAGGCCAAAGATCGATTGGAGTTAAATGGATTTATAAAACCAAACTCAATGGGTATGGTGAAGTTGATAAGTACAAGGCAAGCTTGGTGGTGAAAGAATACAAGCAAGAGTATGGTGTGGATTACAAGGAGGTCTTTTCCGCGGTAGTCAGACTTGATACTATCCGATTGGTGTTGGCATTGGCAGCTCAAAACAATTGGCCGATTTATCATCTTGATGTAAAATCAGTATTTCTGCACGGAGAGCTGCAAGAGCAGATATATGTTGACCAAACTCCTGGTTATGTGATGCATGAAAGTGAGAATAAAATTTATTGATTGAAAAAGGCTTTATATGGGCTAAAACAAGCTCCCCGAGCTTGATATAGTCTCATTAATGCATATTTTAATCTAGAAAACTTTAGAAAATGTCCATATGAGCATACACTTCATACAAAACTTGAGAATGAGAAACTTCTGATTGTATGCTTATATGTAGACGATTTGATTTATACTGGGAGTGATCCTGTATTTCTTGAAAACTTTTAAGCTATCCATGATGACTGAGTTTGATATGTCTGATCTTGGCTTGATGCATTACTTTCTGGGCATTGAAGTAAAGCAATCAAGTAGTGAAATTTTTATTTCACAAAAGAATATGTCCAGGAAACATTACACAGGTTTGGAATACAGAGTTGCAATTCTATCACAACACCAACAGAGTTGGGACTGAAGTTGGAAAAGAATCCTATAGGAAAGAAGATTGACAACACTCTTTTCAAACAACTCGTGGGATATTTGATGTATCTAACAGTCACCAGGCCTGACATAATGTATTCTGTTAGTCTTGTTAGCATTTACATGGAGCACCCAAAAGAGATTCATTTCTTGGGTACTAAAAGAATTCTCAGGTATTTGCTAGGTACCATTGACTATGGTATTCTATACAAGAAAGAAGGCAAGTCAGAGTTAATTGGCTTTACAGATAGTGATTTTGCTGGAGATAAAGAAGACAAGATAAAGAAGACAGGAAAAACACTTCAGGTTATGTGTTTATGCTTGGATCTGGAGTTTTTTCTTGGTGCTCCAAGAAGCAACCAATTGTTACATTGTCCACCACAAAAGCTGAGTTTGTATCTGCAACAGTGTGCGCTACCCAAGCTATTTGGTTGAAGAAGATATTGGATGAGTTTCATGTTCGACAACAAGAACCAATTCTTATTTACTGCGATAATGGCTCAACGATTAAGGTTTCAAAGAATTCAGTGTTGCATGGACGGAGCAAACACATACATGTTAAGTTCACTTCCTGAGAGATCTCACGAAGGAGAAAGTTATTGATGTTGTCACTGTAGAAGTGAATACCATGCTGGTGATATCTTCACTAAGTCCCTCAAGCTCGCAATATTCAGAAAGTTAAGGAAGCTACTTGGAGTTTACACTTTAAGGGAAAGTTACTGTGAAAATGTTATTAAGCTGAAGTCGTAGAGTTATCAGTTTAAGGGAGGGTTTGTCAGATATTTTAATTGAGTAAGTAAGTTTCTTCTTTCCTAGTTTTAAGGGTATATGATTGCTATTTCCAAGTTATTGGAAACGTGTGACTTAGTGGGTCAGTTTTAATTTCTTTTCTGGCTTAGTTGTTGAGATAATGTAGGATGTGTATTGCCTTTATAAAGGTTGTTCGTTGTTTCAGTTAAGTAAGAAGTTCACCACCTCCCAAACTCATGTGCGTTTATTTTGATTTTCTTTCCAGTTTTCTAATAATCTCAACAATATTTTTTACCTCTAAATCCACCCCACGCCTAGCCGAAAATGAATCATACACCTCCAAAGACCTTTGCTCAATATCAAAGACCACCAAATTCCAATGACGATTCTTTTTAATGTTTAGTGGAATAAGAATATAATCCACTTTATCCCACGAGGTACTTGACAACAAACAACGTCCACATATATACCGAGCAATATCATCAGAATATTTTACTTTATAGTTCTTCTTATCCTCATGAGCACCATAAAGTTGAAAGAAAGAATTAGTAATCTTTGTCTTGAACATACAATCAGTCGTGGTAAATCAAAATTTACTGTTGGCTTCATATTTTCCTTTCTTTCTTAGGTAATAGAAAATGACATCAATATGCTGCAAAAAATTCGAATTGAAAGATAAAAAGAAACAGTCTCAAGAAATAAACATTCAAGTTACCTCAAGAAACTCAATATCTTGGAGTTACTTTAATCTCCAAGAAGTTTTCAGTTGTGTCAACCACGTATAGATAAGATGTTGGGAAAGATAAACACGTGCTCACTAGACAAATAATTTAGGAAATCCAACAGTAGAGGTAGTATGACTCCTAGAATGGCAAGTGTTATGAATAACAAATATTGACATCTAACTAAACTTTATGCCAATTTGAAAAACCACAGTCTTTCATCTACATTACAAATATCTAATTCAAATGCTGAACTAATAACATTAAGAGCATCTGTATAAGGTTTTTTTTCCCTATCAAAACAGAAAAAAAATAAAACATAATACTCAAAAACGGGACAACAACAAATAAAAAAGAGGCAACTAAGAAACTAAAGAAGAGTTAATTAAGAAAATTGTATATGTTATGAATTAACAGAGTGTTCCATAGGTTGAATTAAGTTTGTATATATTATGAATTATGTAAGTTATTCAATATAATAAATTAACCAAAAATCTTCAAAATGGATTACCTTTTTTTTGTACTCGTATAAAGCCACTTAGTGAATGAATCGATCAAATCAGATTCATTATCTTCTCCGGTTGTATATGAAAAAGGATGTTTTGTCTCAAAAAATTAATGTGTAACACATAAAGTTCCTCCAGATTCGAAATGTTGTGTGAAGGGAGATGTTATTAACTTTCTTGGATTTTTATTTCTGCCACGTTTCTTCGATGTCGCTTTCTTTTTGTTTTAATCAACATGGGCTTTTTTTTTTAGATAAGATTCTTCATTCCTGTTGATCTGAGAAAGATCTTCATCAAGAAAAATAAAGTCATCAAGAGTATGCAAAGTTTTTTGACAATCCTCTGTTGCATGCATATAATAGACATATTGATTAATTTACAATCAACAGATGAAACACTTATTTATGTTGGCTTTGTTGACTATATTATCATCAGGTTGCGCCCCAACTGCATTCACATCAGCTGCCTCTTTGACTGTAAGCAAAATAAATATTTTAATAATATTATTAAAATAAAACGAAAGAAGTTTATTTGAAGTTAAGAAAATTGATACCATTTATATCAGTGCATAACAATTCCTTCAACATCTTCATCTGTACATAACAAGAACATTTAAAATATGAGAGTTGAATTAAAATATATGAAATATGTAATATATTTGTATAAAAACCTTTATTACCTATTTTACTTGATACTTTTCAAAATTTTCAGCTTCAACAAATATAATTGAAGCTTTAAGCACTTGAGATTCTTCATTTTGATTTGATCCCATAGCATGAGCATTGTGCCCTATTGATTCATTTACATATGGATTAACATAGGGAGAGAACGTTGTATATGTAATTAACACATATTATAAGAAAAACATATTAAAATTGTGACATGACATCAATTTTGTAATCCACCGCGAGATCTAAAAGATCAACTAGAAAATGAAATATCGAGTTCCTGTCACTTCTACATGAACTGGAAGAAGTTACTGGACTATATATTAAAAATATATTATGAATATAACATAAATGTATTGAAAATATAAACAAACCTCGATTAAACTATAATCCACCCAAAAATATCTCGCCAACCTGTTTATTAGATGGTTCCCTGACTTCTCGGATAACAGAGTTGCTACCACCACTCTTAGCATACAATAAAGAAATATCCTCCAATAATTGTTTGTTTGAATTCACCAAAAATTCTTTGATTTTATTAAATCCGAAATCAATCTTCTCTTCAAGAGCTTTGTTATTTTCATTCACCTAATAGATGTTAAACCATAACACAAATATTAAAATATAATATTTTTGAAAAAAACATCCTAAAGTCATGTTTGTGTATACCTTTACAAGTTCTTTTCTCAATTCTATAACTTCATTGGTCAAAATGTCTAGACCATGACTTGATCCTTTAGGCTCCAATTTCAAAATTTCATCATGGTAATCACGAGATTCAGAAAATTTGAATTTAGATACTTCATCTTCACTAGACACTATATTCTCAAACTGAAAAACCAAATAAACAAAATAAAAATAGATATAGTAACTTGAGTTCAACTAAACAATGTCATAAAATGTAATAACATTGTACAAATACCTTATTTTTTTGTAGGCGTGAAGAGACATTTCTCAATATATTTTTGCCATGGACTTTCGACAATTGTTTACCAATTCAAGATTCTTGGAATTGAGTCAGCAACCCGAATAGTTATATCTTCATCAACTTTTGAACAACACTTAAATATCAAAATTTGAAGAGCAAGAGGCAAGCCACCGATGCTATAGTATTTATGGGTTGACTTAAGCTCATGTCTCACAGAATCGGACAATTTCTTGTAGATATCTAAACTCCACATATATGATTGAATTTTCCACTTTCCACAAGGTAAAAATCTCTATTACTAATTTGGTAATTGTTGTCCTCATATGAAAATAAAAAATCATTAATGAAGTAGAGAACATCGAATGAAAAAGTTGAGTCATCATCTATGAATTGTTTAGCTAAAAACAATGTACGTAGATGACTCTTTGGAACTATGATTTTTTTCGGAAAATCATTACTAAACAAACTACATTGAGAATCGAGAACATTGATAGAAGTGCCATCACTAAAACAATGTAAGTCGGTAACTATTCCAAATTCTCTAAGATCAAAAAATAACTTTTTGTTATTTATTTTAATAGCAAACACATCATCCGGTGTGTGTTTTAACTCTCTATTTACAAGGCAATTAATAACTTGTATTGTGTGCTCGATTTTGAAAGGTCAAGAATGTAACCAAAACATGTATTCCTGAACAACTCAGATAAAGATAGTTTGATTTGGTCAACGACACTATAATTAGTATAAGATGACCACCTACTCACAACATACACAACATCTGGACGTTTCCAGAATTTACGATCCTGCATATGTATTAAACATGAATTAAAAATGTGTTACTACATAATAAAGTTGAATTAAAGATGAATTTCACATACTATGTATCAAAGCAAGGTAGTAATCAGTTAAATTAAAGATGAATTATAGCAATGACCACTTCTGGTTCCGAATCTAGACACAAAACTTATCAACTTCAACACAAGCATCCTAAACAATGATCTAGTTGTCGTAAAGTTAAAGCTCTATTTTTTTTATCGAAAACCAGGTTCCAAAGTAACTTAAACCTACATTTCCACGTTATCCATTGGAACAAAATGTTTGAGTGTGGAGAAAAAGATCATATAGAACATGAAACAATGTTATTCCAAATATATGATGTATCCTCTCATTTATACATATTTTTCATCTGTTTTTCAAATTAACACGAACAAGTGTTACCAGCTATTTGACAGCTCCCGCTAATTCTAGACATAACAATGGACAAAGAGGAGATATTTTTCAATTAAGTAAAACAGAAATATTTGGTCAACTATTTCCTTTTGGGGGTTCCCAGTTTAGTAACTTTAAGCATTAGTGAAAATGGTAGACTCTCTCCTTGGAAAATTCCTATGTATTTAACTGAAATTATAAATTTGGGATCTTATATGCTAGTAATGCTAGTATTTTTGGTGTTATTCCTGATTTCTTTTATGTTTTTCCTAATTAACAGAATTTAAGGTTGTCTTATAATAAGCATATTGGTTCTTTTCCTGCTTCTTTTAGGGGTTCTGAAATTATGAATATTTGGTTGAATAATCAATTTAAAGGGTTATCAAGTAATATTGATGTGATTGGAAGTATGACACAATTGTCTTAATATTGATGTGAATGGAAGTATGACACAATTGTCTCAAGATCCCAACATCTCGCCCAAGTTCTTTCCTGAAAAAAATTAAATAAATTAACAGAAACAAATTACGTCTCAAGAAAATGATTGGATTAGGGAAAGCCCTGAAGCGCAAAAAGTATAAAAAATACTTTTGAGGGAGATGTAGCTTGAAATGTCTCAACTACGTATTCACAAGAATAAAAGAATAGATATACAAATATATTCAGCCTCTCCTATTTACTATGTGATTCACCCACTTTGCCTGCTAGTGCTTTTCGTTTCTCTAAGACTTTCGAGCCACAAATCAAAATCTAAGATAATAATGTCAAATTCAAAGTTACTGTTAGCTTCATGTTATAGCACTGCTCTTCATTGAAAGAGTATTGAAATAGTGATGTACTGATGTACATGATTCCCACACACACTGTCCCTTTATAATATATGATGGAACATTTGTTCATATTTCTTCCTGCCACTTTTTAAGAACATTATGAACCTGCTATATAACCTCCTAATATATTTAATACACTAGGACACCCAATCTCAAACTAGTTAAGGTTAGCACTTGGAATCCTATTAATCAAACAAATGCAAAACATGCTCTATTAACTTCCTGCCATTTCTTCAGATATAAAGTTATTAATAGATTCAAGACACAAGGACTCAATCTCAAACTAGCTAGCATTGCAACACAAGGCATCCTAATTTGATATCTCGCATTCATATTTGAGTGTTTAAAAATAATGTATTACTACATACTAAAGTTGAATTAAAGATGAATTTCACATACTACATCTAAAAAGACAAGGCAGTACTCGGTATGCAATAATTCCAAAATAACAACTAACTAAGAAAAACACATAGACATAGATTCAAAATACTACCACCTACCGTATATTTACTCTCTAATAGAATGACATTTTTGGGCAATCAATTTTGTATTTTTGCATCCTTTACTGGCTTCTTCTTCTCTGGTCCATATTTATTTTTTAATTTTTCTTCTTGAAATTGAGGTAAATCCTCAAAATCTTCATCACTGTCTACGATTTACTTCCATGTAGATGCCAAATCAACACATCATTTTAGTTCTTCACATTTTTCACCTCTTCAACTCATTTTTTTTACCTTTGTTCTACTCCTCCTTGTTCTGCTCCTTGTTCTTCTCATCTGGTACTTGTGAGATTGACAAACTAAAACTTGGACCGTCATTAACATCATACATAGCAGTGGGAGATGAAACCTGACCCGTCTTTCCACTTCTTCTATTAACTGTCTGATTCGAAGTATCAACATCACTAAGTAGCCGTGGACTTCTCCTAGGAAATTTTCCTTTACAATTTTCCATTAGAATTTGTGCAGAAAAATGGGGAAGAAAGAACAACAAACCCTAAATTTTCGGACAGAAGAGAAGAAAGAAAAGAGAGAGGATATGAAAGAACAGGGAACAATTTTTTGCTTCGTGTAAAAATTACATGAAAAAGTAACAAATTTGTTTTAAAAATGTTTTAAGTATTTCTAAAAGTTGACAAAAATGATAATAAATTAAAAGTATTCTTAAAATTGGTAATTATAAAATAAAAGACATTTGTTTATGTAACTTTTTCATATAATTATAGTATAAGAAATATTGGAGAACTTCATATTGAAATTAAAAAGCTCCCTTGGGTCAAATATTAATTAAAGTTAATCTAGAAAAATTTCAACCGTACAATAAATGGTCATATTCAACAAGCTCTTTAAAAAAAAAAGAAGCTTATCAATATAATTACTTTTATAGCATATCTTACATTTCGATGAATTTTATTCATATGCTTCTAAATAAGTACTATGAACAAACAATACCACGTAAAATTAGATTTTTGTCTCATTTATAGATAATGAACTTGTCTTGTCACATCAGTTTTTCGTTGATGACATTCTTCTTATATTAAAACTAAATACAAATAACTATCATATGATCATATCAACACACTTTTATTCATGCTATTATAAGTTGACTTTGATATTAAATTTTTGCTTTCCACAAAATTGAAATGGTTCTGATATTTAATATAAACATTCAATAATACATAGATTGATATATTGTGAAACTAACATCTAGGTCTATGCCTACGAACTTACATTCTACTAAATTGTCATATTCTAATGATCATGTCAAACTTCGATAGCCACCCACTGAATTAGAAACTCATCATGTAATATCATTTGGGTTTTTAAAGTCCTCGAGTTCAGATGGTCTTCACCCTTTACTTTAACAAATTACTAGAACATTACCAATGCCTTCGTTGTCTTCTGTATTAAATAATTATATTCTTCTACTTTACTATTCTCATATCAATTAATTAAACCTACTATGCCTTTGCACCTAGAGTAAAAAATGTGACTTCCCAAAGAAAATACAAACTCATTGAATAATGTAGTATATCTATCAAGTGATTATAAAAATGTCAATTTTCTTTGTGTACAACGACAGGAAAATACAACATTTATGATTTACGTAGTAAAATGGTATAAAAGAAATAGGATTATCATTTTCCAATCTCCATTGGTAAAGTGGACGTGGGTGGAGTTTTTCATGACTCCAATCTCGCACGTTAACTCCGGCGCGACGTAGCCACCTTATGTAAAGAGTTGTTTTTCGTTGGAAAATTACATTGCTTAGTTAGGTTAAAGTTTTAATTTATGTATATATATTGTATGTTGACCTCTCTTACTATTACGTGTACTTTATTATATTTACAATATTTCTTAGTAAAATTTATGATTCTATCAATATTGACGCATTATTAGAAACTAAAATTGATGCACATGAGGTATCTCTAAACCAACTATGTTTACTTTATTTTGCATGAGTACTAAGTCAGGCAAAATAATCATTTTGGATTTGATCGACAATATTTAAATTTAAAATTGTTCTGATAATTATAGATAGAGACATTTGTAAGCGCCTAAAGTTTCGTCCCTGAAAAACAGCAAACAGGAAAGGAATAATAGCAAGCAAACAATGATATTTGTATTTGAATTAATGCGAAGGTTACAATCTTTATGACTCTTTAATAAAAGATGTAATCCTCTGATTTCTCTTCACAGAAGTTCTTGATTTGATAGAATACTTGACGCTCAACACTTGGAGCAAAGACTTTTTTGTATGCGGAAGACTTGCAGATCACCACTGAAGAGCAACTATGTATTTCTGTATGTATGTATTTTGTATTCTTTTTTGGTCAGAAGAAGACCTCTTTATATAGGCTTGAGTTAGGGCTTTAGGGGTATTTTGGTTCGAGCAATTTTGACCCTGGGCCCGAAGAACATGAGTTGGGATCATCTTGTCAACTTAATGGACTGACCCAAGTGATTTTGACTTGATTTAAGTCATACAATTGTGACTTAAATATTAATCTGACTTTATCAACCAGTAATTTGACTTGGTCAACGTATGGTGGTTTAAGATTTAATCTAAATTTAATACAAATTTATCAATAAAACTTCATTGTCTACAAATGCCCCTTGCTTCGAGGCTTGTTGGGGTGCTCGATTTGTCAAACTTGTAAAGACAAGCCTTGAAGTATTTGTGAAGCAAATGTTTTTTTGTCGTAGTTGATCTTTCACGAGACATTTGAAGCTTCATGAGAAATGACCATGTCGATATGTTGAGGTCAACATTTACCAGAGTCTTCATGACAATATTCTCTAATTTGTAAGAGGTCATTTGACTTTCGGTTGTTTATCAACTCATTTTCGATTTGAAGTGTTTCAAGCTCATGAAGACTTATCGCATGACATTTCTTCATAGTGTGGTAATTTCATTTGGGTCATCAACTATGAAATGACCACCAATTCAATGAGCGAGGATTGCGTGCACAAGCTTGACTTGGTGATAGAGACCTTGTGATTTCGACGCAAATTTTAGGCTTTCACTTGAATAGAACGCAAGGAATTCAAATTCTCATGACGCGGGTCTATTCTCATTCGGACATATTTTTTCATGTATCTCCCGAGAAAACTTTACCATAATTTTGTTTCTATGGAATTTCCATAATTTGATTTCCATGAAAAATTTCCATAATTTGATTTCCATGGAAAATTTTCATAATTTAATTCTTATGAAAACTTACCATAATTTAGTTTCTATGGAATTTCAATAATTTGATTTCCATGGAAAATTTCCATAATTTAATTCTTATGAAAATATACCATAATTTGGTTTCTATGGAATTTCCATAATTTGATTCCCATCGAAAATTTCCATAATTTAATTCTTATGAAAATTTACCATAATTTTCATAATTTGTAGGAAATAAACTTTCCATATTCATAATTTTCCATAATTTGTAGGAATACAATTTATGTACTTTGATTTCTATAAATACACATGCTCTTACAAGGATAAATTGTCAATTTGAGGCATACATAACTCAATTTTCATCACTTTTTTTCAGCACAGCATGCCTGCGGTAGAAAGTTCATAACTTGTTGTAGAAATATTGAAATCATGATCCGTTTGATGTTCCAGAAACAAGACTCACAGGGCTACGACATATACGAAATTCAAACCCAAAAGTATTCAGAATTGGCGGTAATTGATTTTTGAAGTTTGCTATCAGATTTGTCTTCTTTTTTTTGGTATAACTCTATGCAGTTCCACCAAAAAGTCTCTATTTTGGTGTAGGAGATTCCGAATGAAGAGCGACTTATTTCTTTAGAAACTAGACATCAAAGTCTACAACATATCCAAAAATCAAGATTATATTCTTCATGAATTGACGAGAATTATTTTTCGATATTGGTCTTCAATTTTGTCGTTATTGTTTTGCAGATTTGTGGAGTCTCACCAAAACGTTTGTATCTTGGCGTAGGAGAGATTGAATGGAGAGAGACTTGATTCTATAGAAAATAGAGTCTTAAGTCTTTATGAGTTTAATTCTCTACATCTTTACCGAAGAGCCTCATATTGATTGAGAATTTTTTTATCATCTACATGGAGAGACAACATAAAACTCTTAAGTCAATAGGACCATATTCATCATGACAAGCGCGAGATCATATGCCATGATTTTCATCATGCCGATTTGAAGCTTCGTGCAATTGGCACCGTGAGACACATCATTCATCATGATGAACGTGTGAGCATATGCCATAATTTTCATCATGCCAATTTGAAGCTTCGTGCAATTGGCACCGTGAGACACATCATTCATCATGACGAGTGCGAGAACACATGCTATAATTTTCACCACGCCGATTCGAAGCTTCGTGCAGTTGGCACCATGAGACACATCATTCATCATGATGAAAGCGAGAGAATATGCCATAATTTTCACCATTCCAATTTCAAACTTCGTGCAATTGGCACCGTGAGACACATCATTCATCATGACAAGTGCGAGAACATATGCCATAATTTTCACCAAGACGATTCGAAACTTTGTGCAATTCGCACTGTGAGACACATCATTCACCATGAAAAGCCAAGAGAATATGCCATAATTTTCACCATGCCGATTTGAAGCTTCGTGCAATTGGCACCATGAGACACATCACTTCCCCCCCCCCCCCTTTTTTTTTTGCAAGTTTACGATGGACTGCAAAAAATCTCAATATCGTACCAAAAAAAAGTGAAGTGTAATCCATAATTGGCATGAACCACTTTGTGCATCTTATTTTACATTTGCGGCTTTAATGACGAATCATATGTGGATCATCTTCTTTTAGAGTTGTGACTTTGATGACGAATCATATCCCCATCTTCTTCTTTTTTCATTCTTGAAGTAATAAAATAGTGACTTATATTTCAATAAGAAACTCTTCGTCTTGATATATTAATTTTGATTGTTTCTTTCCACGAGCCCCCTTTCTTTATTGGAAAAAAGACTCCATAAGCTAGCGTTCATATGAGGATTGCAACAAAACGTTAATTTTTTCAGCTTTGCGCACATGTGGAAGAAAATTCATAACATAGAGTAGGAGCATCGGAATAATGAGATTCTTTTTTGGTTGAAAATATAACTTAGAGATATTAAATCTATGTAAAACTCATATCCATGGGATTTACGGTTTATTATAGATATGTGTTCGAAGTTGGGTCAAAATCTGCGTGCTTGAATCTTCAGATTTCTTCAGCTTTGCGCACATGTGGAAGCAAAATCATAACGCTGAGTAGGTGTATCAGATTAATGAGCTTCTTTTTCTGTTGAAAATATAACTTCGATATCTTCAATTTGAATAAAAATTAAATCCATGATCTTTACGGTTCAGTATAGATTTGTATTCAAAGTTGGCTCAAAATATGTGTGCTTGAATCTTCAGCTTTGCGCACATGTGGAAGAAAATTCATAATGTGGAGTAGGAGTGCCGGAATAATGAGTTTCCTTTTTTGTTGGAAAGATAACTTCAAGATCTTCAATTTGTACAATAATCACATCCACAGGATTTACGGATTAATGCAGACTTGTCTTTTAAGGCAGCTCAAAATCTGGGTGCTTAACTCTTCATTTTAAAGAGTTAACATTATGTTCACATGGCGACTTTATATTTTTTTCCTTCTTATGACTGAACGTAGAGTAAAAATACTCTATTCTGCCTACGTACCTCAGTGAAGAGAATCAAGTCATAACGTAGTTCAGAAAGCGAGCTTTAATCTTTTTTTGTGTCCTAACTTTTGCCTAGGCCGCCTCTATAGAGATTTTCAACCTAGCGGACATTTTTTTTGGAGTCGTACACAGTTTATACTCTTGTAGGACAGGAGTATGACCCCGCTTCAAGGATAGTACTTCTTCAAGAATTTTTCATTGATGGAACCAATCCGCAAGCCGTCTGCATCTACAAGTTTGTAAGCTCTGCTTGAATAGACTTTTTGGATGACGTATGGTCCATCCCATTTTGAGGTGAACTTGCTTTTCGATTTATGAGATATGATAATTGGCCTTCTAACTGCAAGAATTTGATTACCAACTTGGAAGGACCTTAGGCGAACCTTTTTATTGAAAGCACGAGAAAGACGAGCCTGATAGCATTCAAGACTTTGTTGAGCATCCAACCTCTTCTCATCGAGAGTTTCTAACTCTTCAAGGTGCAGACGAGCATTATATTTTTTAGTAAGTCCCTCTTGGATGGCAAACTCAATGACGGTATTTGTCGTTCAAGTGGAAGGACTGTTTCAGTTCCAAAAACAAGAGAATAAGGAGTTGCTTGAGTCGGCGTATGATGAGTCGTCCTGTATGCCGAAAGAGCTTCTTCCATTCTTATCATGTCAACCTATTTTAGATTTGAAGACGACCTTCTTTAACAAGTTGCACAAGGTCTTGTTAAATGCTTCAACTCGACCATTTGCAGAACCATAATACATCAAAGAATTACGTTGCTTGAAGCCAAAAAGGTCGCAGATCTTATCCATCAATTTATTGGCAAATGGCTTTCCATTATCCGTTAGTATATAACTAGGAATGCCAAAACGATAGATGATATTCACCTTCAAGAAGTTTGCAACATTTTCCTTCTTTACTTCTTTGAGATCTACCGCCTCAGCCTATTTTGATAAGTAATATGTCGCAGCAAGGATGTACAAGTGGCCGCCAGAAGATTTCACCAGTGGTCTAACTACGTATAACCCCCAAGCATCAAATGGCCAAGAAGCCATAGTAAGATGTAATAAATCAGGAGGTTGGTGCATAAAGTTTGCATGAAATTGGCATGCTTGACATCTTCAAGCATAATCCAAGCAATCTTTTACCATTGTTGGTCAATAATAACCAATTCCTTTTATATGAAAATGCAACTTTGGCCAAGATTGATGTGATCCACAAACTCCAGAATGTGCTTCTTGCATAGCTTGATTTGCTTCTTCTTCTTCTCCCAAACAACGCAAGAGAACCCGCTCGAATGATCTTCGATATAGAGTGTCTTTATAGTAAAGAAACCGAGGAGCACGACGACGGATTTCAGTCTTTCTCTTTGGATCTTCTGGAAGTATATGGTAGCACAAGTAATCAATCAAGGCATGTCTCCAGTCGACTATCTCAACTTGTGAAACATTTACAAGATGTTTAAGCTTGCTTTCTTTATTTGCATCTGGTGGTACTATCCATTTTTGGCAGATAGTGATTTGAGTTTGGTTGGGCAGAGTCAATGTTGAAGCCAAAGCAGGGCATCAACTCTCTTATTCTCCTTTCTTGGAACATGTTGAAGAATTACATCTCCAAACCATCTAATCAATATTTGTGCATAGTCATGATAGAGGCGCAATTCTAGATTTTTGACTTCATGACTAATTCAGAGTCTCCAAAAACTTGTAATTGCAATTGCTTCATATCGACCGCCATTTCAAGCCCAAGTATTAAGGCTTGATATTCTGAAACATTATTGGATCAACATTGTGTTAAGGTGAAGGAATATGGCAATATCTCTTCTTGAGAAGTGACGAATATCACTCCAGTGCCGGCTCCTTCACGATGTGAGGCCCCATCAAAATACATCTTCCAGGGTGGTTGAACTTCAACAACCATTGCATCTTCATCAGGTAATTCATCAGTGAGTTCCCAATCATCAGGTATTGGGTGGTCTGCTAAGAAGTCTGCAAATGCTTGCCTTTTCACAGCCTTTTGAGGAACATACACAATTTCAAATTGCTGAAACTTGAGATACCATCTTGCTAGTCGATCATTGAGAACGGGTTTCGACATCATAAATTTGATAGGATTTGCTTTAGAAATAAGATGGATGACGTGAGCTTGAAAGTAGTGTTTCATCTTCTGAATTGAGAAGACCAAGGCCAAACATAGCTTTTCGATTGGCGAGTACTTTAGCTCATTTGGTGTCATCATCCTACTCAGATAGTAAAGGGAATTTTCTTTCCCTTCGCCATTCTCTTGGGCTAAGAGTGCTCCTACCGATCTTTCTTGAGCTGATATGTAAAGTATCAATGGCTTTCCAGGAAAAGGAGCTGCTAAAACTGGTGGTTTGGCAAGTATGACTTGATTCTTTCAAAGGCATTATGACAAGCTTGGTCCCATTTGAAAAGAGTGCCCTTTTTCATAAGAAGACTGAATGGTTGGCACTTTCCTGCTAGATTTGAGATGAATCTCCTAAGATATGCTAGCTTCCCTTGCAGACTCTGCAATTCATGGATGTTTCTTGGCTCGACCATCTTCAGAATTGCATTTATTTTTGGTTGATCAATTTTGATTCCTCAATTTCGTATAATAAAGCCACGGAATTTTCCAGATGTAACTCCAAATGCACATTTCAAAGGATTCATTCTAAGTTGGTACCTTCGTAGTAGATCAAACACTATCCTTAAGTCTTGCAAGTGGTCACACTTTTTCCTTGATTTCAGTACTAAATCATCAACATAACATTCAATATTTTTGTGAAGAATGTTTTCAAAGATGTTCTGCATAGCTCTTTGGTATGTTGCTCCTGCATTCTTCAAACCACAAGGCATTACTTTGTAGCAATAAATGCCTTTAGGAGTGCGGAATGCGGTCAACTCTTCATCCTTTGGTGACATGCGGATCTTGTTGTAGCCGGATGAACCATCCATAAAAGACATCACCTCATACCCAGTAGTGGAATCAATCATAAACTCAGGGATAGGAAGTGGAAATTTTATCTTTTGGACATGTATTATTGAGATCCCTAAAGTAAACGCAAACTCGAATTTGCCCATTCTTCTTCCTCACGGGGATAATACTTGAAACCCATGTGGGGTACTTAACTTCACGGATAAAGCCAGCATCAATAAGCTTGTTAGCTTTAGTTTCGATCATGGGAACCGATTCAGGCCTAAAACGTCGTTGAGCTTGCTTAATGGGACGTGCACCTCTTTTCACAGCAAGATGATGGACTGCTACTTTCGGGTCTAATCAAGGCATTTCTTTGTAACTCCAAGAAAATACATCTTTATCTCTTTGAGTAAGTTGACGTAGGCCCTTTTCTCATCACTTGCTAGTGAAACATTCACATAAGTGGGTTTTGGATCTTCATCAGTTCTAAGGTTGATTTTTTTCAATGCATCAACGGTCACATTTACTCCTTCTTCAAGTTCGGGTGGCGCATCTTTAGCATCTTCATCTTCTTGAGGTTCTCCATCGTTTGAAAGATATATGGTAACACCATGAAACATTCTCCGACTTTCTAGAAATTTTAATTGGAGAAAAAATATTCCTTTCATTTTGTGTAGTGACATGATATGAAGAGCCAACACTTTCTTCATTTTCCTCACGTTACTTAGTGTAGACCACAACATGTGACTTTGACTTTAGTACTTCTCCACAAGAGACCACAATGTTCGTGTGTCGCCTCATTCTAGAAGGAATTAGACTTTGAAAGTCTTTAGGAGCATTTTGAGATTTGGGTAACGCATATGCTTGCATACCCTTGCTATTTCTCCGAACCTTGTTTTTCTTCCTCAATGGCCCTAACCTCTCAAATACAGAAATCCTCTGCGTTGAGCTTCCAATCGAAGATAGAAGGCCTCTTGTTATAATTAGCAGACTTATCTTCCGCAGTTATGTAGTTGTTGCTCACCTTTTTTATGGATATGCGGATAGGTGGAGGCTTTTTGTAGCCCACCCCTTCAAGTTGTTGCCTCATAACAGGTTCTGATGGAAGCTTCCCCAATTTTGATGGTTGTTAGGATCTAATCCAACTCTTGCTAGCAGTCTGTAAGCATTAGGATCAAAACCTTCTTTTGTACTATTCATTGGGAGTGCTTCATATTGAGGTGACATAGGGGCCACAAATTTTCCGTGAAGTAATGACTTAGGAGCCATAGACTTCCCATGTAATTTTGTGGATGACTTCACCATATCAACTCTCCTTACAGGAAGAGACAAACCTTCCAACGCATTTTCTCGCAACTCGAGAGAGTGTCCCTTGTCCTCCTTTGATTTTGGGACATAACGAAGAATGGATGTGACCTTTTTACTTGAAAAAGTACCAATCATGTTACACATCTTGTTTGGATTGCCAAGCTTCAGATCTTCCTTGTTTGCGACTTTTGCCTTACCGACCTCTACCTTAGTCATCTTATTAAGGAGTCCGACATCTCCGGATGCAATGTCATCAACTTCTATGGAAAATTTCTTCAAGTAAAACTTTGCATCAGCAAAGTGAGCTTCAGCTTCAGTGAATGGATTATCATCTGCAATAATCCTTTTTGCAACTCCATTCTCATAATACTTCAAACATTGGTGGTAGGTATGTACCCACGGCCTACCAAGAAAAATGTTATATGAAGTCTTTGCATCAATTACATGTAACCACGTGCTTGATTGCAACACTCATATGGTGAGGTCTATTTTGACGGTCCCCATGGACCTTTGTCCTCCTTGATTAAATCCTTGGATCATCAAGCGACTATCAGTAAGATCTGTTGTTGATATCCCAAGTTCTTTCATTGTGAAATCGGAAGGATGTTGATTCCATATCCTCCATCGACTAGGATTCTATTCACTCTTTTCTCACACGCAAAACCAACCATAAATAAAGTGCGATTATGAAATGTGTCACCAAATAGAAGATTATCGTCAGAGAATGTGATTTTGGCCATACATGCATTTTCAACTCCATGAGATTAATGTGGAGCATCTTTTGTTGATGGGCATGATGGATTTTCAACTTTAGGAGACGACTTTGGAGCATCTTTTGATGATTCATATGATGGAATTTCATCTTTTGCTTCCTTTTCATTGACATTACAACATAGAGTTTTTGAAACATCGCATGTAAACTTGGTGTAGAACCAATTTGATAAATATTCTCCAAATGTAATTGGTCGAGGCGAATCTTGGTAGTGGTGCGCCTTTATTTCCTTCTTCTTTGAATGCAGACTCAAAGTTTTGGTTTTGGGTCTCCTTACCATCTTTTCCCTAACGTGTCGCTTTGCTGACTCTTTATGCGAACTCTTTTTTCAGCGTCTACGGTGAGTCACAAGAGTCCAGCCCTAATTATCAAGATCATTGACTGGTTCTTCATCTTCTCTCGTCGATCCCTCTTCTACAGAAGACTCAACACTTATTATAGGAAGAGATAAATAAATTATTTACATCAATGGGCTCAAAGTCTCCAAACTTAATCATTCTTGTCTGATTGATGTTTGAGATTTCTTGCTCATTATTTCCTTTAACAAAATTGCAGGTCATGACCAGATTGGGTAATTAAGAAGTGAAACTGACTTGGTTTGAACCCAATTTCTCATCTTCAAGTTCAATCTTTCCTTCGCGAGATAAGCCCATGATTTTGTCCTTGAAGACGAAGCATTTCTCGATAGGGTGGCCAACCAACCGGTGATATTTGCAGTATTTTGGATCATCACTCCTCCCTGCTTCATCTGGTCATTTCATCTCTGTAACTCAAAAAGTTTCATCTCAAGGAGTTCATCAAAGATTGCGGAAACATCTGAATCAAGAAATGGGTAGTCCTTCCGCTGCATTTCTTTCAAGGTGAGCTTTTGATTCGTCCTTCCTTTAAAAGAAGTCGATTTTGCGCTCTGTGTATTGCCAAGCCTTGTGATGAATTTCACATGAGAAGTATTGGCGTTCATGGATTCCTTGTTTTCAATCTTAGGCAAATATTTTCCCACTTTCTTGAATTCTTGCCTTTCTTTGACTTTGCGGAGTTTGTGGACAGGTGGCACTTTAGTTCCAACTGACGACATGCTCAACTCCATATCATGAGCACGAGTAGCCAATTCTTCAAAAGTTTTAGGCTTTATGCCTTGCAAAATATAGCGGAGACCCCAATGCATACCTTGAATGCACATCTCTATGCCTGAAGCTTCACTAAGTCTATCTTTACAGTTTAGACTTGCATGCCTCCATTGGTTGATGAAGTCAAAGACCGGATCTTTATTGCGATGACGTGTTTTTGTAAGTTCCACCATGCTTACAGTACGTCTTGTGCTATAGAAACGGTTGAGAAATTCTTGCTCCATTTGTTCCCAACTATCAATAGAATCAGACTCAAGGTATGTGTACCAATCGAAAGCATTGCCCTTAAGGGAGCAGACAAATTGTTTGAAGAGGTAGTCGCCATATGTCCCAGCATTGTTGCACGTTTCAATGAAGTGTGCCACATGTTGGTTTGGACTTCCCTTACCATCGAACTGCTGAAAATTTGGAGGTTGATAACCAGCAGGCACTTTTAAGCTATCAATCCTTGCATTGTATGGCCTTGCATATGTCAAGGAGGATTTCGTAGCAACCTCGTACTTGTGTTTAATGGTTCCCATTATGAACTCCTTGATTTGGTTGATCGGGATCGTTCCGTCAGAGGAAACTTGGATCTCCTTAACATGTTCCACTTGCTTTGAAGGGCGATCGACCGTCTCTTGTACTTGTGGACATTTTCCAGGCGCATGACTTGATTCTTCATCCATCATGCCTTCCACCCTATCAGTTAGCTTAACAATTCGAGCATCTTGATCTTGACCATACTTGGTCAAGCCTTCAATAGCTCTTGTCAAGCTCGCAATTTGTTCTTCTACGGATGAAGTGTTAGTCACCATTGCATGCGTTACCATAGTAGGTGATGGAGAATGATGTTGATTTTCCCAAACATGTGATGCAAACATGTTATGTGGGGTAGATCTAGTGCTCAAGAAATCATCGTCGACTAAAGTAGAGGGCTTTTCGTATGTAGATAGGCTCAATTGGGCAAGAACCCTCTCGACCATTTCGACGATGGCTTCTTTTGTGGCTTTCACAAGAGACTTCACTCATTTTGGGGATAAACCAAAAGTAGCAGCAGATTCAGACAACACTCGTGAGGCTTGTTGTCCCAACAACTTGGCTTGGTTCCTTGTGATAGGTCTCATGTTTCCCGCAGTAACATCAAGGATGTTTTCCACATCGATGTAGAATTTGGATCCATCAGTTTTTGCATAAGCAGATGTGAATCCAAAGGCAGATGCAGTTTTTGATATAGATGCAGATGCAGATCTGAATGCAGATCCAGATTTTAATGCAGAATGAAGATTTGGATGCAAATGAAGATACAGATTTAGATCCAGATTTGGATGCAGATGCAGATTTTGATGCAGATGCGGATATGGATGCAAATGCATATTTGGATGCAAATGCAGATACGGATGTAGATCCAGATTTGGATGCAGATGGAGATTTCGAGTTGATCTTCTTGGAAGCCATCTCAATGTTCTTGAACTTGTATTTTGGAATAGAAAAGATGAGAGGTAAATATTGTCCCACTGGGCGTGCCAATTTGTAAGCGTCTAAAGTTTCGTCCCTGAAAAACAACAAACAGGAAAGGAAAAATAGCAAGCAAACAATGATATTTGTATTTGAATTAATGCGAAGGTTACAATTTTTATGAAATCTTTAATAAATGATGTAATCCTCTGATTTTTCTCTTCACGGATGTTCTTGATTTGACGGAATACTTGCGGCTCAACACTTGGAGCGAAGACTTCTTTGTATGCGGAAGACTTGCAGATCACCACTCAAGATCAACTACGTATTTTTGTATGTATGTATTATGTGTCCTTTTTTTATCAGAAGAAGACCTCTTTATATAGGCTTGAGTTAGGCTTTAGGGGTATTTTGGTCCGAGCAATTTTGACCCCTGGGCCTGAAGAACATGAGTTGGGCTCATCTTGTCAACTTAATGGACTAACCCAAGTGATTTGACTTGATTTAAGTCATACAATTTTGACTTAAATATTAATCCGACTTTATCAACCAATAATTTGACTTGGTCAACGTATGGTGACTTAAGATTTAATCGAAATTTAATACGGATTTATCAATAAAACTTCACTGTCTACAACTTTTTTTAAACACTATGACATTGTGAATTTGAATTAGTATAACTTCATTATGCTTAAAGTTAAAACAATAGACAACACAAAAATAATGAAGCGTACAATCTGTAAAGAAATATATAGATAAAGAGAACAACATGTTTCAACTATGACTACTTATGAGTAGTCATATATATTGATAATGATACTTATTGAGTTTTTTAATTTTTATTTGACATGATTTTCAGCCTATATATAATACATGTACTAATTATATATTTTATTTAGTATTAAAGAGTGTACAACTAATATAATAAATTATGATATTAGCCATATGTGTTATTGATAAATATGTCTTTTAAATTAAACAAAATTATGCTCAGTATACCAAATCAAGCAAAAAAATTTAAATACTTTATCAACACAACCCTTAGACATCTTTATCAATCTCATTGTATTGTATATCTTTTACCGCAAGAATTTGTTGAAAAGTAAATGTTTTAATTACAAGTAGCAAACATATAATCATAAAAACACTTGCTTTTGGGGGCAACAAGTTGTCAATCTTTGAGTTTTCTAAAGGAAAAATCCCATACTGTTGATGTTTTTGATGTATCATATCAAATTTACCTCCTTTAATTTTATTCTTAAAATATTAATTGAATTTGCTCAAGTCAATATCAAATGCAGTGTCAAGATCGATATTGAATTTAAAGACTAACAATTCTCATGTAAATTAGTTGCCTATTCTGAAGATTTGATTTGCCCATCAAATGCAGTGTCAAGATATTGAATTTGATAGATGTTTTAATAGAATTAAGAGGAAATACATAATTACCCCATTTCACTATAACAAAATTTTTAAAAAGACATCCAAACTTTTCAAGGTTCCTAGTATCCATTGAACAATTTAAAAGTGATATGGATATTCCATTTTCGGGTCAATCCCACTTAGAAGAAAGAAAGTGAATGCACACACCAATTACTGCTTGTCACATGTCAATTTTTATATGATTTTCTATTCTTTATTTTTTTTTAATTTTATTTCTTAGTTTTAATTAGATATTTTTATTTTCTTCTTCAATTTTGCTTAACCTCAACCCTTGGTCTTCTTCTCTTGGTCTTCTTATCCGGAAATCTTGTTGCCATAACATCATTTTCATTTTGTATATCACCAAATCAAAATTAAATTGATAAATCAAATCCGCTATCAAATTAACATTTCTTTTTGTGATTGTAGCATTGATTTTTGCTCTAAATCAACATGAGTTGTACTTGGAAAAACATAAGTTCTCTTCAGACTCATGAGATAATTTTTGGTTAGTTTGAACATGAGTTCAGCCCCGCTAATGATCAGAAGTCATTTGAAATACTATTTTTTCTTCGGCGTTGCATCATTTCCCGATGCTTCTCACCCCACCGGTCTCACCCCGCTGGCCAAGAAGGAGGAGTAGAAATCGGGCAAGAAGGAGGAGTAAAAATTTGAGGATGAAACAATAAATATTTCATCGTCGCTATCGCAAAGGAAATCAACTAGTTGTCAATGAATTTTTTTACCGGTGACTGAACTAAAAAATATTTTATTGATGGACAGAGATTGTGTTATTCAGTTATAATTAAATCTCTATCAAAATCCAATTTGAATGGAAAATGAAAAGAGAAAGAGAAAGAGAAAAGAAAGAAAACGAAGAAGAAAAAAAAAATCGAAGCCAGTGTCTCCTTCAATGGACAATGGCGAAAGCTTAGGAAGGAGAAGAAAGAAAAAAAATTAACTCTACAATAAAAAATTATTTATATATTTGATAAAAAATATTGCAAAAAAAAAAAGTTTAATCATATTTTTTTTTAGTTTTCAGGCTCTACAAGTTAGTATTATACACTCTCTGTATTAAATTTTAAAAAAGGGTTCAATAATTTCACATTAAACTAGTATAGGGGTGTATTAGGATCCCCGCAAAATTTAGATGTCTTTTTCAAAAAAGAGTCATACTTTGATGGGGTTTCTATGTATTTCCTCTAGAATTAATTATATTAAAAAAAGAAAAGTCATTCAGATTAATTAGGAAGGTTCAACTTATTTACGTGAGTCTGTTTTTCGTCATGTATTTTTCAAGTAAGCTGATTTGATGGAAATTGAATGGATAAAAATCATATTTTATAACATAAATTTTTCATTAATTTGTGGTAGAAAAAAAACCTCTATTTCTAATAATGAAATTAGTCACATTCAACATTTACACAAATCAATTAGACACTCTCCCGGTCTAATTTTACCTGTAGATTATATTAAAATATTAGATATTCACTTTTACTTACTCAGCTTAAAAAATCAAAAATGTTTTTTGCTTACTAGTTAGTTCCTAATCTACTTTATTATTAAACTAAAGTTAATTCTCAAAATATTAAATTTATTATATTTAAGAAATAATATAATAAAATATTATATTTTATCAATTACTTCATAAAAGTATATCAAATCAAACATAAATAAAGTCACGGAAGGAGTATATATATAACCAATGTCTTTAGGCTACTTAATTAAAACTTTATTCTATTTTAATTTAATGTTTGAATGTTTTGTGTTTTTTGAATGTCATTGCTTCATTGCTTGAATGTTTTATCTTTATTGAAAATTATTCCTTCCTAATTTTGGTTGTTCATTACGCAAAATGTAGATGTTTATTTTTGTTTTTTCACTGTAGAAAATTATTAGAGTTAATTTTTTAATTAGTTTCTAATTTTCTCCTATTATTAACTATTATTATTTTTCAATATGAACTTATTATATTTACAAAAATAAAAATATTATTAATTACTTCTTAAATAATGTATCAAATCAAATATAAATAACTAAAAATTTATGAAAGTAGTACAGAACACATGTATTTGTGCGCTAGTTAATTAAACTTTATTCTATTTTAATTTATGCTCAAACGTTTTGTCTTTATTGTAAATCATTGCTTCAATGAATAAGTAGTTTGAGGAGTTCATTGAAATGTTACAAGACTATATAACAAAATGTGATGAAACATAAATATAATATCAAAATTGAAAAATGAGTTTAAAAACAGATAATACTAATTTGTTTTTTCATTTTGAAATATACCTTCAAGTTGAAAGTTGTATTTCAAATTTTCATGATCAAACATCAATTTTCAAATAAAGTAAAAAATAAGTTTTAGATAAATTTTAAAAGTAGAAATTCAAATGATATGAAATATGAAGGTGGAATTAAAGTACTATAAATGAAAAATGAGAAAAAAGAAACAGAAATAATTTTAGTGGTCAGTATTTATGATATAACTGACCATTTAAAGAATTAACTTGAATTTTTGTATGTTCGTGCCTTTTAATTTTAATGATAAAATAATTTTTTTTTAAAAAAATCGATTAAAACAAAAGGTAAATAATTATTTTCATATGTATAGAATGAGAGAGTAATTAAAACGGTTTCAAAGTAAATTTAAGAAGAAAACAAACAAAAAAAGAGCAAAAAGAGGAAAGAAAAAAACAAGAAAGAGAAATAGGAGGCAAAGAAGAAAAAGAAAGTGTAGGTCCCACGAGTTCAATTATAATAATAATAAAGTACTCCCTCATACAACCAAATGTAAGTTGTGCCTCATTCATAATAAAAATTTCGATAGAATACTTATTTGATATATAGGCATAATATATAAATGTATCATTTTACTTGGTGACAATCGATATTTTGCCCTCCAATTTTGATTGTGCATAGGTAAATACTTAAACTTGTAAAAGTTGAGCAAGTAGACATATGGGTCATACGTACAAATTTAAGTGCCTACTAGTACACACTCATAATTGAAAGACATAAATGACAATTGAGACCTAGTTAAGTGACACATTTATGCATTATGCCGACTCTAAATAATCCTACTATCTTCTTTTATTTGAACATAAAAAAGAACATTTCCTCTTAAAAATACAAATGCATTTGTAGTTTACCAAAAGGTGTTCCATTTCTAAAGAGTTATAAAGCAACAATGGAGAAGGAAAGCCGCAAGTATAAACATCTCTATTTGTTGATGGTGAATAAAGGGGCTACCACTATGAACAGAAAAGTTTGTGTGTTTTTCATTTCTTATTCTTTTTAGAATTTATAAATGTCTGTAGTAATATAATATACACCATAAATAACCGGATTTCTTATGTACATGGACTAGGCAAGACCTCAATTTTTTTTCTTTTCAGTATATATAAGCTTTCACTAAATCAAATTTTGTAAGTTTGGCACTTTTTATTGAAATGTATTCTTTTTTTTGACACCTAACATGCTAGTTATATTAATGCATAAAAAGATTGAAAGACTTGTGATAGCAACACTTACAATCCATCAAGGGAAATTAGAAAGCCAAACATTGCGTACTAATGAAATAGAAAATTTTGCTAAATTATGTGCGACTAAATTCCAAAACCTTGGAATATGCTTCAGATTGAGCACCTCAAAGCACTTCATAAGGTTCAAAATTTCTTCACAAGTAGTCTCTATCTCCCATGAGACTATAGTTCTTTGTAGTACAATATCCACCACATTTTTTACATCTGATAAGATTTGCACCTTTCTCCACCCCTTTTCTCTAGCATTTTCCAGCGTTATACGAATTGAAAGTGCTCAGCAGTGATGGCTTCCCGGCCCAACATATTGAATTAGGGAACGAAATACATGAAGCAGGTTACCATAGCTATCCAAAGACACCACATCAATGCTTGTCGTCTTCTTTTCCTTATGTACACTAGCATCTGCAAACACAACAATACCATACTGTACCATAGCTATATTTCTATCATCATTACAAGCAGGTATAACTATATAGGAATGAAGGAATCAAATTGCTTTCATATTCAGGAAATCAAAAAGAGCTTCATTAACAATATCATTAGGATCAAAATTTTCTCCATTGAAACTCTTTGAATTTCTAGCCTTCCAAATTTTCCACATAATGGAAATACTTATTTTTTTAGCTCAATAGACTCAGGATATTTTTTAGTATTAGTAAAAAGTCCATTCCACCATCCAACAAAATCCAAAGGATTTTCTAAACATGGCCAATTAATGGACAGATTTCCAAACTAATTGGGCACTAGGACACCTAAACAACATGTGATCAATCGTTTCATTCTCAAGTCTACAACCTTTAGACACTTTGCACATATGCCTCATTCTCCTAGAAATCATGTGGTTGACCGGTAATACATTTAAAATACATTTCCGAATAAAGTGCTTATACTTGTTTTTAATATCCATAGACCATAAAAAGTTCCATAATTCTTTTTGAGAAATATTGATTACTAGATTGGGCTGTCTCATTACTCACTTGTTCACATCTAAACATTTTCCTAGCTAAGTGGTATCCTGATTTATCCTCATACTTTTCAGACTTAGTATGGTGCAAAATAATCTTATCTGGTGAACCTGTAGTTGAGATAGGTATAAAGATTATTGTATGGACGTCATTTAGGCAACAACAATTCTGAAGCTCATCCAATTTCCATGTATGGGTACTTTCCTCTATAAATTATTCACTCTCAACTCGACAAATATTGGAGCATGCACCAGACTAGGTTTGAAACCACTAGAGTTAGGAATCCACGGGTCTACCCATACTTTATACTTTCTCTTCAGCCTACCCTCCATCTAATGCCCATTTGTAAAACATCTCTACCCCAAATAATGCTTTTCCATATTCAAGAACAAGTAGATGAACAAGATCTTTAAGGAAAGAAGAAAGCTTAAAATATTGAAATGTATTCTAATAAAGCAAAAAAAGGGCAAACTCAATGTTGTTCCTGCTTTCATTACATTAAAAATTATCTTTCGTGATAATTAACTAACAACAATAGTTTGATTGTCACTTAATATGTTTTTTCAATGACACTTAACACTCTTTTTAAAAAATTCTAAAGCCTATAGAGACATTAAATTCAATTCCAATTAACAAATATCTATAAAAATAACACTCTTTCTTAATATGCATATTTGTTACCTCTAAAAACTATTTTTATGATAGTGTTCGCCTCTAGAAAGAGGCTTGAGACTTGGTTTGGGCTGCTTTATAGACTTTAATGGGCTTTGGTATATCACTTCCAATCTCAAGGTCTAAAGAGTCATTTCATACCCAATAAGTCTTGAGCAAATGAGACCACTTCTATTGAAGTTGATGGAGTTGTCACAAAGAGGCTTCCACTTTTCAATTTTTTTCATATCTACTCACTTCAGGACAACTTTTTACGTACAGTTTCTAAAATTAATCTGGACAAATTCTATGTTCAGATACAATACTAAAGTTTAGGCACATATACTTGAAGTCCAATCAGTTTTGCATGAATTTCATATTCGGTTTCTAGTCTAACCCCATAAATCGTATATCTGAAGTAGTTTTTTACAAATGAATGTGTTTTTGTTTTAAATATTGTATATTTTATATTCTTCAAAAATTGTTAGGATTCTTTTTTTTGCTTATACAACTTCTCGACTTAAACCAAAAAAGGAGCCAATCTTCCACTTGCCTTTAGGCCTTGAAGTTAATACTGCATGTAAGCGCCCTATCATATTTTAGTATTGTATAACTATTGCTGTTTTGATCATCATAGACAGTGAAATTTTATTGATAAATCCATATTAAATTTTGAATTAATCTATAAACTCATGATATATTGACCAAGTCAAATTACTGGATAATAAAGTTGGATTAATATTTAAGTGAAAATATATGATTTAAATAAAGTTCAAATTACATTTGGGTAAGTCAATTAAGTTGACAAAACGAACTCAACTCATGTTCTTCAAGCCCAAGGACCAAAATTGCTTGGACAAAAATATCCCTAAAACCCTAGCTCAAGCCTATATAAAGAGGTCTTCATAAGACCAAGAGATGGAAGATAAAAAAAAAGACACATAGAAATACATAAAGAATCCTTGCTCTTCAGTGGTGATCTGCAAGTCTTCTGCAAACAAATAAATCTTCGCTCTAAGTGTTGAGCCGAAAGTACAAAGAACTCTTCGCTCCAAAAGTTGAGTCGCAAGTATTCCACCAATCAAGAACATCATTGAAGAGAAGAATCAGGGGATTGCATATATTTTCTTAAAGATTTTATAAAGATTGTAACCTTTGCATAAATTCAAATACAAATATTGTTGTTTGCTTGCTATTTTCCTTTCATGTTTGTTGTATTTCAGCATTGGAACTTTAGATGCTTACAAATTAACATGCCCAGTGGGACAATTTTACCTCTCATCTCTTCTCTTAAGAAAATCAAATTTCAAAAATATCGAGATGAATTTCAAGAAGATCAACTCAATGTGCATTTGCATCCAAATCTATATCTGCATCTATATCTGCATGTGCATTCGCATCTGGATCTGCGTCAACAAAAATTGATGGATCTAAATTTTGCATTACTGTAGAAAACATCCTTGATGTTACGACAGGAAGCATGAGACTTGTCACAAGGAATCAAGCCAAATTTCTAGAACAACAAACCTCCCGTGTGTCTTCCAAATCTGCTATTATCTTTGGTTCATATAGAATGGTGTAAAGTCTCCTGCAAAATCCGAACAAGAAGACATCACTAAAACGGTCGAGAGGGTTCTTTCACAATTGAGCCTATCCACATTTAAAAAATCCTTCGCTTCAGTCGACAATGATGTCTTAAGCACATGATCTACCCCACACAACATGTTTGCATCTCATGTTTGCGAAAATCAATGTTATTCTACATCACCGATGATGGTAATTCACACATGGTGGTCGAAACTTCCATCATAGAAGAACAAATTTTGAATTTGGCGAAAGCAGTTGAAGGCCTATCAAAGTACAGCAAAGGTCAAGACATCCAAATTATCAAGTTGAAAAACATGATGGAGAATATGGAGAATAGAGAATCCACCCAATTATGTGTAGATCTTCATGAAACTCAGGAAAAAAGAGAGTTTTTTACAAAACAAGAAACAATCATCAAAAAGTTTCAAGTGTCTGCCGAAGATCTGATTCTTGTTGGCAACTTCAAAGACTTCATCAAAGAGGTTGTCAAAGATAAATTTGAGTCCACATCCAAGTCTTCTCTCACATATTTAAATTCATATTCTCAAAGAATTGATAACCTAAAAATACATGTTTGTTATCAACCTCCTAAGTTGCAACAATCAACGGCAATGGAAATCTTAAACAACACGTGGCACACTTTGTGGAAACTTGCAATAATGCTGGAACATATGGTGATTATCTTGTTAAGAAATTGTTAGATCTCTCACAGGAATTGTTTTCGAGTGGTACATAGATCTTGAATCTAGTTCCATCGATAACTGGAAGCAGATGGAGCAACAATTCGTTAAACGTTTTATAGCACAAGGCGTGTTGTAAGATGATATAGATTGAAAATGCCCATAAAAAATGATGAAAAATTCATTGAATTTATAAATCGCTAAAGGAGCTTGAGCCTTAACTGTAAACATTGCCTTAGTGAAACTTCTGGGATCGAATGCATCCAAGGTATGCATTGGGATCTTTGTTACATATTGAAAGGAATAAAGCCTAAAAGTTTTGAAGAACTAGAAAGGCGTGCTTATGATATGAAACTGAGTATGACTTCAAATGAAGATCAAGAGTTTTCCAACTTCGAAACTTACAAAGAAAATATAATTGACATTGAAGATGAGCACACGTTTTCATTTAAAACCAAAATTGCAGAGTCTATGTAAGTTGACATGCTCCTTGATGTACGAGCCTAAAAAGTAAATCATAATGCTTATTAACGCACGAGCCTAAAATGCATGTAATGAAACTCATCAAGTTCAAGCTAAATTTTCATGCTCCAAGGCTACTCAAATTCGAGTTTAGCCTTCAAGTCAAAATACTCCTAGTTCATGAAATTCAAGCCAAGTCTTCCTAGCTTAAAACTCATCAAATCCGAGCTAAATTTTTCTGTCGTGAAGCTCGTTGAGTTTAAGCTAAGTCTTCAAGTCACAAATCTTCTCAAATTTGAGCAAAATCTTCAAGTTTCAAACCTCTATCAATTTCGAGCAAAAAATCTTCAGATCAAAATGCTCATTGACGCACAAGTAAAGAAGTATGTGTCATGAAGCACATCAAATTCGAACTAAGTTTTCAAGTCAAGTTGTTTCAAAAATTGGAGCAGAATTTTGAAGTCCCAAAGCTCATCAAATTTGAGCAAAATATTCAAATAAAAATGCTCCTGGACGCATGAGCCTAAAATGCATGTCATAAAGTTCATCAAATTATGTTTAATCTTCAAGTTCAAAGCTCATCAATTTTGATTAAAATGCTCCTCGGCGTACGAGTCTAAAATGCATGTTATAAAGTTCATCAAATTCTGTTGAATCTTCATGTTTCAATTCTCATCAAATTTGAGCAAAATATTCTAGTCAAAATATTCTCGACGCACAAATCTAATATGCTTTTCATGAAGCTCATCGAATTCGTGCAAAGTTTCAAGTTTAGAAGCTCTTCAAATTTGAGGTACGTTTTCAAATCATGATGCTTCTCAAATGTGAGCCAAGTCTTCAGCATAAGTGAGCTTCTATCTTTGGCATTGGGGCATATTTTGAAGTCTGATTTGTGAAATTGATCATGTGACAAGTAGTTGTTCTCCAAAACTAGGACACACTATACAAAAATCTCTTTCTCGGCAAAGTTAAAACTACGGAAGAAAAGACATAAATTGTGATTCATCACCAAGCTTCAATTTAGAGAAAGATGCACTGAGTGTTGTTCTCGCCAAAGCTACAAAAAATAAATAGATACTCCACGAATAAATTGTAGAAGAAGATGTACTAAGCGTGGTTCATCGCTAAAGCCACAATTGCAAAAGAAGAGACACCGAGTGTGGTTCGTCATCAAAGTTGAAACTACAAAAGAAGAGATATCAAGTGTGGTTCGTCATCGAAGTTGGAGATGCAAAAAAAGATATTTCATGTGTGGTTCTTCATAAAACACACAACTCTAAAAGAACATGCTCCACGATGCAATTGTTGAAGAAGATATACGAAGTGTTCTTCATCGTTAAAACCGTAATTGCAAAAGAAGAGGCACCAAGTGTGGTTCGTCATCAAAGTTGAAACTACAAAACAAGAGATATCAAGTGTTGTTCGTCGTCAAACTGCAAAAAAAAAGGAGCATATTTAATGTGTGGTTCGTCATCAAGGCCACAACTCTAAAAGAAGATGATCCACCTATGATTCATCATCAAAGCCGCAATTATAGAAGAAGATGTACTAAGAGTGGTTCGTCACTGAAGTCGCAATTGCAAAAGAAAAGGCAGCAAATGTGGTTCATCGCTACAGTCGTAGTTACAAAAAAAGATGTACAAAGTGTGATTCATCTCCACCAAATCGACAATCGCTAAAATATTACACCAAGTATGATTCGTCGTCACAATCACACTATAAAAGAAGATGTATCAAGTGGTTCCTTGTCAATTATGGATTACCCCTCATTTTTATGGTATGATATTAAGATTGTTTTCAATCCATCGTAAACCTACAAAAAAATAAAAAGTGATGTGTCTCACGGTGCCGATTGCACGAAGTTTCAAATCGACATGTTGAAAATTGTGGCATATGCTCTCATGATCATCATGATAAATGTAGTCATATTGACTTAAGAGATTTTTTGTTCTTTCTCCATGTAGATAATGACAAATATATCATGACTTAAATATTAATCCAACTTTATCAACTATTAATTTCACGTGGTCAAATATATAATGAATTTATAGATTAATCCAAAACTTAATATGGATTTATCAATAAAATTTCACGTTCTACAATCCTATTGCACTATATGAGATTTGAATTTTACATAGGTTTAACTGAGAGCTAATGTAGAGCTTATATATCCTTGAGCTTTTCCATCTCAATAACTTGCTTTTGCGGTGTGATTTTCTATAAATTGTATCATTATTATATTTTTACTCATTGATTTATTGTAAAACTGCATTTTGCAACATAATACGTCCCTAATGTAAATTCAAGAAGGATAAATTCAGAAATAATAAACACAAATTTATTTATATGGTTTTTCTTGTTAGTAATATTTTTATTAGTCAGATCTAAACATCTTACTAAATTGAGTTTCCGACAAGCCACATAGCTTAACATAACATCACAAAGTGAACAACGAAAGCATTAAAGACTATTCAACTACGAGGTATACATGCAAACACAACAAAGAGACTTATCATAGGAATAGATCTCACTAAGCAAAGAAAAAGAAGAAACACACTACTTTGCGTATACAGTTACTTATTTAAACCTTCTTATTAAACTCCAAAGATTCTAGTGACTCTTAGTTGTTTCCGTCGCGGATGCGGAAGGTCATCCTAATAATAAGGTCTTCCCTATCTCGGAATGAATCCTCCACTCTTCTTCCCGTGTTTGAATTTTGTTAAGGAGCTGTTGAAAGAATTGTTCCACCAGCTCCGAAAATATAGCAATCACATGCTCTAAAAAAGCATGAAGAGTTTATTGACGTCCGCGCCTTTCATTTTCAATCTTTAGAATTCTTTGATTATTTTGAGAAATTCTTTCAGTGGTAGCTGGATCCATATCTCCCTTTTCTATGGAAAATCTTTTATTAGTAAGTTCATTCAAACATTTTCCTTTTTATATTTTTGATACCAAATGAATCCCGGCCATTTATTTTTATCTAGACACATGACAAACGAGAATGAGAGGAGATCAGCTCAACACATGGCACATACTTTATAAACTATTTATCACGTTGATGTAAAGTAAAAACAATTAAATAATAATATATAGCTATTGTATTTTTCTATATTATTTTTCAAAAAAAAAAAACTTATGAAATTTCAACATACTAGAAGAATTGACCAATAATAAATTTCTTAAATTTAAAACAAATAAATATCAAATGTGTTTGAAAATTCAGTCATTAATATATATGGTAACACATCGATAAAACTCAAATTCACTATGCAACCACATTAATTTAAAATTCTATTGTTGAATCAATGATATTATATATTTAAGAAAGAGAGAAAACACTCTTGATTTGCTTTTTTGTTAATATTTAAAACTTAAAGTACATATAGTGTAATAAACGAAGTTAAAAGAAATGTTTGTAAATTAAACATAGCAGAGTCATTGCACTTGGCCATTTTTGCCAAATCCAATATCATTATAATCTTTTACTGACCATCTAAATTTGACATATTAATTAAAATTTACTTTTAAATTATTTGGAAAAGAAGGTGGAAATATACAATTACTTCTAACTAAATTCAAAGTGTAAAATAATCTTTATATCGTATATTATTTAAAATTATTATTAATGTAAACTTGACCAATAATAAAAATATCTTGACAAATCCACCTAATATAATTCATTTAGAAGAGATAAAGTAATTTGGATTCTATTTAAATTATATATTTTGACTTAAATAATAATTCAACTTTATTAATCAGTAATTTGACTTGGTCAATATATCATAAATTTATAGATTAATCCAAATATGAATTCATCAACGAAATTTCTCTGTCTACAATCCGATTGCACTACATGAGATTTGAGTTTTACATAGATTTTACATAGGTTTAACAGAGAGCTAATGTAAAGCGTATATAGCCTTGAGTTTTTCCATCTCAATAACTTTTTTTTGCAGGGCGTTTTTCCATAAATTGTATCACTATATTTCTACTCATTGATTTATTGTATAACTGCATTTTGCAATATAATACGCCCCTAATGTAAATTATAGAAGTATAAATTCAGAAATAAGAAAAACAAATTTATTTTATGGTTTTTCTGGTCAGATCTAAGATTTTACTAAATTGAGTTTCTGACAAGCCACATAACTAAACACAACATTATAAAGTGAACAACGAAAGCATTAAAGACTATTAGACTACTAGGGATACATGCGAACACAACAAAAGACACTTAGAATATGAATAAATCGCCACTAAACAAAAAGAAAAAAAAACTACGTTGCGACTATAGACACTTATTTAAACATTCTTATTAAACTCCAAAGAGTCAACTCACTCTTAGTTGTTTCCGCCAAGGATGCCGAAGGACATCCTAATAATAAGGTCTTCCCTATCTCGATAAAGGGTCATTTACTCTTCTACTAGTATTTGAATTTGGTTAACAAGTTGTTGAACAAGTTGTTCCACGAGCTCCTGTAAAACAAGTTGGCACATGCTCAAAAAAAGCATGAAGAGTTTGTTGACATCTAAGCCTTTCATTTTCAACATTCAGAATTCTTTGATTAATTTGAGAAAGTCTTTCAGTTGTAACCGGATCCATATCTCCCTTTATTTTGCAAAATCTTCTATTAATAAGTTCATTCAGACATTTTCCTTTTTAGTCCTTTGATACCAAAATAATTCCGACCATTAATTTTATCTTGACAAATGAGAAACAAGAATAAGAGGAGATCAACTCTTCACATCAAACATACATTTTAAACGATTTATTAGATTGATGTAAAGTAAGCATAATTAAATAGTAATAAATAGCTATTGTATTTTTCTATATTATTTTTCAAATTTTTTTTATGAAATTTAACACACTAGAAAAATTTACCAATAATTAATTTCTTAAATTTAAAACAAACAAAGCTCATATGTATTTGGTAATATCAATCATTAATATAGATAGTAACTCATCAATAAAACTAAAATTTACTGTGCAACCACAGTAATTTCAAATCCTATTGTTTAATCAAAGAGATTATATATATAAAAAAGAGAGCAAACACTTTTGAGCTGTTTTTTTCAGTAGTTTTTGAAACTTAAGAGTACATACACTGAAATAAATGAAGTTAATAGAAATGTTTGTAAATTAAACAAAGCAGAGTCATTGCACTTGACCATTTTTTCCTAATCCAAGATCATTATAATCTTTGACTGGCCAGCTAATTTTTACATATTAATAAAAAAATTCTTTTGAATTATTTGCAAAAGAAGGTGGGAATATGCAATTACTTCTAACTAAATTTAAAGTGTAAAACAATCTTAATATCGTAAATTATTTCAACTTATTATTAATGTAAACTTGACCAATAATAAAAATATCTTGACAAATACTCCTAATATAATTAATTTAGAAGAGATAAAGTAAATTGATCTATATTTAAATTATATGTCTTGACTTAAATATTAGTCCATCTTTATCAACTAGTAATTTGATGTGGTCAAATATATCATGAATTTATAGATTAATCCAAAATTTAATATGGATTTATCAATAAATTTCAAGTTCTACAATCCTATTGCACTATATAAGATTTAATTTTACATAGGTTTAACTGAGAGCAAATGTAGAACTTATATAGCCTTGAGCTTTTCCATCTCAATAACTTGCTTTTGCGGTGTGATTCTATAAATTGTATCACTATTATATTTCTACTCGTTGATTTATTTGAAAACTAAATTTTGCAACATAATACGTCCCTAATGTCAATTCAAGAAGGATAAATTCAGAAATAATAAACACAAATTTATTTATATGGTTCTTCTTGTTAATAATTTTTTATTGGCCAGATCTAACATTTTACTAATTGAGTTTCTGACAAGCCACATAACTAAACATAACATTACAAAGTGAACAACGAAAGCATCGAAGACTATTAGTCTACTAGGGATATATTCAAACAAAACAAAGAGACTTATCATAGGAATAGATCTCACTAAACAAAATAAAAGAAGAAACACACTACTTTACGTCTACAATTACTTATTTTAAACCTTCTTATTAAACTCCAAAGATTCGAGTGACTCTTAGTTATTTCGGACGTAGATGCGGAAGAACATCCTAATAATAAGGTCTTCCATGTATCGGGAAAGGGTCCTCTACTCTTCTTATCATCTTTGAATTTTTTAAGGAGATGTTGAACGAGTTGTTCCACCAGCTCCGCAAAAATAGCATTCACATGCTCTAAAAAAGCATGAAGAGTTTGTAGACGTCCACGCCTTTCATTTTCAACATTTAGAATTCTTTGATTAATTTAAGAAAGTCTTTAGGTGGTAGCTTGATCCATATCTCCCTTTGCTTTGCCAAATCATCTATTAATAAGTTTATTCAAACATTTTCCATTTTAGTCTTTTGATTCCAAATGTAGCCCGACCATTTATTTTATCTAGACACATGAAAAACGAAAATGATAGGAGATCAGCTCAACATGTGACACATACTTTTTAAACTATTTATTACGTTGATGTAAAGTAAATACAATTAAATAATAATAAATAATATTGTATTTTTCTATATTTGTTTTCAAAAAAAAACTTATGAAATTTAACACACTAGAAGAATTTACCAATCATTAATTTCTTAAGTTTAAAACGAATAAGTATCAAATGTGTTTGAGAATGTCAATCATTATATATAGAGTAACTCATCAATAATACTCAAATTCACTGTGCAACCACATTAATTTCAAATCATAATTTTGAATCAATGATATTATATATTTAAGAAAGAGAGAAAACACTTTTGAGTTGCTTCTTTTTTGTTAATATTTGAAACTTAGAGTACATATAGTATAATAAACGAAGTTAGAAGAAATTTTTGTAAATTAAACATAGCAGAGTCATTGCACTTGGCCTTTTTTCCAAATCCAAGATCATTATAATCTTTGACTGAACAATAAAATTTGACATATTAATTAAAATTTGCTTTTAAATTATTTGGAAAAGAAGGTGGAAATATACAATTACTTCTAACTAAATTTAACGTTTAAAATAATCTTTCTATCGTAAATTATTTAAAATTATTATTAATGTAGACTTGACCAATAATAATAATATCTTGGCAAATCCTCCTAATATAATTCATTTAGAAGAGATAAATTAATTTGGATTTTGTTTAAATTATATATTTTGACTCAAATAGTAATCCAACTTTATTAATAAATAATTTCACTTGGTCAATAAATCATGAATTTATAGATTAATCCAAAATTTAATATGGATTTATAAATGAAATTTCACTGTCTACAATCCTATTGCACTATATGAGATTTGAGTTTTACATAGGTTTAACTTAGAGTTAATGTAGAGCTTATTATACAGCCTTGAGCTTTTCTATCTCAATAACTTGCTTTTGCAGTGTGACTTTCCATAAATTGTATCACTATTACATTTCTACTCCTTAATTTATTGTAAAACTGCATTTTGCAACATAATACGCCCTAATGTCAATTAAAAAAGTATAAATTCATAAATAAGAAAAACAAATTTATTTTTATGGTTTTTCTGGTTGATATTTTTCTATTGGTAAGATCTAAGATTTTACTAAATTGAGTTTCTGACAAGCCACCTAACTAAACACAACATTATAAAGTGAACAACGAACGCATTAAAGACTATTAGGATACATGCAAACAAAACAAAGACACTTAGGATAGGAATAAATCTCCACTAAACAAAGAAAAATAAATAACACACTACGTTGCGTCTATAGACACTTATTTAAACATTCTTATAAAAGTTCAAAGAGTCAACTGACTCTTAGTTGTTTCCGCCGCGGATGCAGAAGACCATCCTAATAATAAGTTCTTCCCTGTCTCGGGAAAGGGTCCTCCACTCTTCTTCTAGTGTTTGAATTTGGTTAAGGAGCTATTGAACGAGTTGTTCCACGAGATCCGGTAAAACAACAGGTACATACTCTAAAAAAGCTTGAAGAGTTTGTTGACATCTGAGCCTTTCATTTTCAATATTCAGAATTCTTTGATTAATTTGAGAAAGTCTTTCAGTTGTAGCTTGATCCATATCTCCCATTTCTTTGCCAAATTTTCTATTTATAAGTTCATTCAGACATTTTCCTTTTTAGTGCTTTGATACCAAATGAATCCCGACCATTAATTTTTATCTAGACAAATGAGAAACGAGAATGAGAGGAGATCAGCTTTTCACATCACACATACATTCTAAACTATTTATTAGGTTGATGTAAAGTAAACACAATTAAATAGTAATAAATAGCTATTTTATTTTTCTATATTATTTTTCAAAAAAACAACACTTAACAAATTTAACACACTAGAAAAATTTACCAATTATTAATTTATTAACTTTAAAAAGAATAAAGCTCATATGTATTTGAGAATATCAGTCATTAATATAGATAGTAACTCATCAGTAAAACTCATATTCACTGTGCAACCACATTAATTTCAAATCATATTGTTTAATCAATGAGATTATATATATATATATATATATATATAAGAAAGAGAGCAAACAATTTTGAGCTATTTTTTCATTAGTTTTTGAAACATAGAGTACATACAGTGTAATAAATGAAGTTAATAGAAATGTTTGTAAATTAAACATAGTAGAGTCATTGCACTTGACCATTTTTTCCTAATTCAAGATCATTATAATCTTTGACTGGCCAGCTAATTTTGACCAATTAATAAAATTTTCTTTTAAATTATTTGGAAAAGAAGGTGGAAATATGCAATTACTTCTAACAAAATTCAAAGTGTAAAATAATCTTTATATAGTAAATTATTTCAATTTATTATTAATGTAAACTTGACCAATAATAAAAATACCTTGACAAATCTTCCTAATATAATTAATTTAGAAGAGATAAAGTAATTTGGTATTTATTTAAATTATATATCTTGACTTAAATATTAATCCAAATTTATCAACTAGTAATTTGACGTGGTCAAATATATCATGAATTTATAGATTAATTCAAAATTTAGTATGGATTTATCAATAAAATTTCACATTCTACAATCCTATTGCACTATATGAGATTTGAATTTTACATACGTTTAACTGAGAGCTAATGTAGAGCTTATACAACCTTGAATTTTTCCATCTCAATAACTTGCTTATGCGGTGTGATTTTCTATAAATTGTATCACTATTATATTTCTACTCATTGATTTATTGCAAAACTGCATTTTGCAACATAATACGTCCCTAATGTCAATTCAAGAAGGATAAATTCAGAAATAATAAACACAAATTTATTTATATTGTTTTTCTTGTTAATAATTTTTTTATTGGTCATATCTATCATTTTACTAAATTGAGTTTCCGACAAGCCACAAACTAAACATAACATTACAAAGTAAACAACGAAAGCATTGAAGACTATTAGACTACGAGGGATACATGCAAACACAACAAAGAGACTTATCATAGGAATAGATCTCACTAAGCAAAGAAAAAGAAGAAACACACTACTTTGCGTCTACAGTTACTTATTTAAACCTTCTTATTAAACTCCAAAGATTCTAGTGACTCTTAGTTGTTTCGGCCGCGGATGCGAAAGGTCATCCTATTAATAAGGTCTTTGTATCGCGCCGAGCATACACCTTGGGCGGGACTGACACTCGACGACCATTGCTGGCCCCCAAGCGAACCCTTGTCCTGGATTACTTAACTCAGCGGAAGACTAAACTCAACTGAAGGAAGAATAAAGCATATTTAAAGGAAAGTACTTCATATAATAAATTTGGCCAAAATGCCACTTAAGTCTCAATAACTGAAATAGACTCCAAACTAGACTATTAACTGTCTACGGAGCCTCTAAAATGTCTGAGATGGATGTTGGAACATACCCCACAACATCCTAAATACTAAACGACTAAAGCAAATGAAATGGATGTCCTATGGAATGCAAGGAGACTCACCACTAACTCTGGAGCTCAATCTGGATCAATGAAACGCCGCGTGCTGATCATGGTTACCTGCTTCTGCCTCATAAGACGATGCAGACCAACTGACATCAGTACACTGAATGTACGAGTATGCGAGTTGGAATGATAAATGATGACTTAAGCTTGAGGGGATTAGATGAACTTACCTTGGCTCTGCTCAACTAAAAAATATGCTTAACTCAAAGGATACATATAAAGAAGTTTAAAACACATGCAACATATATATATATATATATATATATATATATATATTCGTTAAAGAAATGCAATAACAAACACAACTTATATATGAAAGTAATATAAATTTGGTGGGAGATTCTCTAACCGAAAACCACCACTATGAGCCTAAGTGGTGATACAACGTCTTGCTCACGCTGCCAGAACTTTCCTATACCTTGCCATCGATATAGGACCTGACTTTGCTTAGTGGATCCACTAGATAAACTTGCGTGATCATCTAAAAAGTATGATCCGTCAATTCCCATGATGGCTTCATGGTTTACATGGATACTTGAGTTAATATGAACTCTCATCCCCACATCGGTGCTCAATACTACTCCAAAAACATATTTTAGCTCATACTTTTAAATAAAACTTTCTTTTCTTTGGGTTGAGATAATTTTTTGAACCCTTTTAGCTTTTAAAAAGCTCATTTTTGGGATCAATGTTCCCCTTTTAGTTCAAAACTCTTTTGAAACTCTTAGTCTCGTTTTAACTTACATGTGAAACATTTGTAAACCTTTAGGAAATACTTAGTTCTCTTATAGCTTTCGAGAAATGAACTCTACTCTTGCTCTTTACTAAACTTGAAACTTAACTCCTAGGGATTACTTAGTTCCCTTATAGTCTTTGAGATGTTTACTCAACTATTTACTCTTTTCTCAACTTGTAACTTGAGACTTAAAACAAAGTTAAAATGATTGTTTAAGACTCTTTTAAAACCTTAAGAACTCGCTTTGACTTGCTTCTTAACTTTTAGACTTTGACTCTTAACTTCTTTGACTTTGATCTAGCTTCCCTTGAGGATTATGGATTCAAGGATCATGATCTCATGTTTATGGATGATTTCATGATGTTAGATGTAATCTAGAGTGTTGGAATCAACTAGGAATGAGAGATACATCACTTAGGAACTAGTACGGAAAGATAGGGAAAGAACGGAGTCTCCAAGGGGTAGGGGTGCTCTGAGAGGCGCGGGGAGCCAGGGCTTGTCGGACAGACCCTGGTCTGGGGCGCTCTGGCTGGAGAGCCGCGCCAGGGCCTGTCAGACAGAGCCTGTCTTGAGGCGCTCTAGCATGCACGGCACCCCAAGGGCCGTATGACGAGACCTCCGACTTTCTTCTTTGTTTTTCACCTCTAAACCTTCCCAAACTCCCATGGATCCCACCCCAAACACTTATGATCCCTAAATAACTCTTTACCCAATAGTTTAGACCCAAAAACAATCCAAAACAAGAATCAAAACTACTAGAGATCAACTAAAAATCAACCAACAAGAACTTCAAACTTTTCATCAAGAACTTCAAGATTTACTTTCAACTAACTCTAAATTGCTGTAATGAATCAAGTTTAAGGGTGGGTGAAAGTACCCAACATTGAATGATCTCACATACCTTTATAGGGATCACCCCGACGAAATCCGCACGACGATTCTTGGCGTTCTTGTGTCTTCTTCTTCTTCTTCCTTCTCCTCTTTTCTCCTCTTCTTTCAAAGCCCTAGCTTATTTTATAAATGTGTAAATTGAATGGGGTCAACTTAGACCCCAACTTATTACCCCAAAAACGAAATTAATAATTGATTTAGGAAAAGACCAAAACACCCTTAACGAATCCGGATTTGGACTTTTCTCTGTCCGACAACCCAATTATGAAAGTCATATCTCCCTCATACGACCTCACAATTAACTTGGAGTCGTTGGAAAGATCTTTCCCAGATATTTCCATCCATATAAAGAAATCATTCAAACTCCCCTTGAGCTGGAAGTTATGGCTATTTGAAAATGACCAAAATTCATTTTTGAAATTTGAAAATTTTCCAGATTTCCTAACTTATTTCAAAATTTGATTATTCTTGTTTTTCTTAGCTTATTCTTAGTTAATTCTAGTTACTAGATATAACAGTCTTCCCTGTCTCGGGAAACGATCCTCCACTTTTCTTTCTGTGTTTGCATTTGGTTAAGGAGTTGTTGAACGAGTTGTTCCACCAGCTCCGGACAAATAGCAGTTTGTAGAGGTCCGCGCCTTTCATTTTCAACATTTAGAATTCTTTGATTAATTTGAGAAAGTCTTTAGGTGGTAGTTGGATTCATATCTCACTTTGTTTTGCCAAATCTACTATTAATAAGTTTATTCAAACATTTTCCTTTTTTGTCTTTTGATACAAAATGAATCCCCACCATTAATTTTTATCTAGACACATGAAAAACGAGAATGATAAGAGATCAGCTCAACACATGACACATACTTTTTAAACTATTTATTACGTTGATGTAAAGTAAACACAATTAAATAATACTAAATAGCTATAGTCTAAATTATTATTTTTTAAAAAAAACATATGAAATTTAATGCACTAGAAATTTTTACCAATCATTAATTTCTTAAATGTAAAATGAATAAAGCTCAAATGTATTTGAGAACATCAATCATTAATATATACATTAATTTGAAATCCTATTGTTGAATCAGTGAAATTATATATTGAAGAAAGAGAGAAAACAATTTGAGCCGTTCTGTTTTGTTATTTTTTAAAACTTAGAGTACATATAGTTTAATAACGAAGTTAAAAGAAATGTTTATAAATTAAACATAGAAGAGTCATAGCATTTGGCCATTTTTTCCTAATCCAAGATCTTACAATCTTTAACTGACTAGCCAAATTAACATATTAATTAAAATTTGCTTTTAAATTATTTGGAAAAGAATGTTGAAACATGCAATTACTTCTAACTAAATTCAAACTGTAAAAATAATCTTTATATAGTAAATTATTTCAACTTATTATTAATATAAACTTGACCAATATTAAAAATATCTTAACAAATCCTCCTAATCTAATTAATTTAGAAGAGATAAAGTTAATTAAGGCATATAATTTTATCGCTATAAATATGTAAATGGAACTTATATTTATGTCCACGGATAAGAATGAAAACAAACAAATTACTCGTACAATTACCAGCTTCTATTCTATATGCAAAATACAAATTACACTTCCTACCATCACACTCTTCATAAACATTCCACCACCCCACCAGCATCACAACCATCACTACTTCTGATATTTTCTGTATTCAGGTTAGTCAAAAATACAAAAACAGGAAATAGACATAATACTGTAAATCCGAGTCCACAGATATCACTATGTTTCCTTAAGAAATTTAATCCTCTCACTGTACCCGAGGTTGCGTATTAATTTCTCCCAAGATAAAATGGATTAACCTGTTAAAGAACTAGCGGTTCCTCAAACTTCAATAACTTCAGCGAACGCAAGAACAGTAACAAGAGCACACACAGATTCAGTCGATCGACAATTTTGTTTATGAATAAAATGTATGTAGAGGGGAAAAATATTCAGTGTCTTGAAAAATGAAAATAATCTCTTATGACAATGGTGTGAACGCTTATGTTCAAACATGTCGTTTTAGACCTTTACCGTTACACGCGAATTTAAATAAATCCTGTTACATTAAATTAATTATGTTAATTAACTAATTAACTAACATTGTAAATTAATTTATAAGAGAAAAGAGATTAGGAAAAAGAATTTAATTAATGAGATTGATGAAATTAATTTTGTCCAAAAATATTATCAATCAATCATTTGCCAAATCCAAATCCAAATCAAATCCGATGCCGAAGCCGAAGCTGAGCGAGCTAGCAACGACGGCGCGAGGAGGCACCTTCTTATTAACCCTTTAAGAAGTAAAGGAAGTTTTTCCTCATATAAGGAAAACAATTTCCTTTCTTCTACGAATATGGGAAAAATGACTTTTCATTTGCACTTTGCAAATGACTTTTCATTTTCCCTCCAAAATTGGTTCCCTCTCTTTTCATTTTCTCTTCTCTTTTCCCATTCACATTTTGCTAAAATCCAATAATCTCCCACATGAATGGGGAATGACTATTGTTAAAACATATGCATGAAAAACTTGTGTGTCTTGTAAGTAAGGGTTAATCGCATCTGCATAAGTAGTCTTCCCTTTACACTTTCCGTACTGAACATATATCGTCTATACTCGATTAATCGGTAGATTTGATAACTTTGAACCGTCAAGCTTTGGTGTATACCTAGACAACATAAGTCACACAATCAACCCTTAAACTGTTCTTAGTTGTTATTGTTTTGTTCGTTTCAGCCATGAACACATCTCGGTTAGTAAGTGCTTAGAGAACTGGCCTTAACAAATTCTACGTGAAAAAACTTACACTTCACACTGAAATAGGTTGTTTCTAAATTTGTTATCCCATAGATACACTATTTCATATACCCTGTATCAAACTTAGTAACCATTAAAAAGTCCTTATGCCTTTATCCTGGTTACTGAACAGTGTCTCATCATGAGAATGGACCATAAAATAATTTTTGACAATGTTGAACCGTCATCAATGACTTTGTTTTATCTCCTTGAACCTAGATCTTGTGATCTCCAGTCTTCTAGGTAGACAAGATGACTTGTACTCGGCTATAGTCCCATTCCCGTCGATGACCTCTAAACTCCCTCTCTAGTTAGGCCTTTTGTAATTGGATCCTACACATTATCCTTTGACTTTACATAGTCAATTGTGATAATTACACTAGAGAGTAGTTGTCTAACAGAGTTATGTCTTTGTCTTATGTGACGAGACTTCCCGTTATACCTAACGGTCCCAGCCCTTCCTATTACAGCTTGACTATCACAGTGTATGCATATAGGGGCGATTGGTTTTAGTCAAAATGGAATATCTTCTAAGAAATTCCAAAGCCATTCAGCTTCTTCACCTGCCTTGTCTAAGGAGATGAATTCAGACTCCATTGTAGGGGGATCTATACATGTTTGTTTGGATGATTTCTAAGATATTTTTGCTCCACCAATAGTGAAAACGTATCCAGTTGTGGATTTTATATCAGTTGACCCAATAATCCAATTTGCATCATTATATGCTTCAAGAACTGCTGGATATTTGTTGTAATGCAAATCATAGTTTTTAGTGTCATCTAAGTACACCCAAACTCTCTTCATTGCAAACCAATGATTTTGATTGGGATTGCTTGTGTATCGACTCATTTTACTTATAGCGCTATGTCTAATCGTATACAATTCATGACATACATGAAACTTCTCAACGCTCTGTCGTAGTCCAATTGAGACTGACTTTCACCTTTGTTCTTTGCAATATGAAGGTTCACATCAATTGTGGTGTTTGTCCTTTTGAAATTCAAATGCTTGAGATTTTCAAGTACCTTTTGAATTTAATGAGATTGAGACAATGCTAGACGGTTATGAGTTTTGAGAATATTAATTCCCAATATCAAATCGACAACTCCTAGATCTTTCATATCAAACTTACTAGCGAGCATACGCTTAGTAGCTTTTACATTGGACATGTCTTTGCTCATTATCAACATGTCATCCACACATAGGCATAAAATGACTTCCCGATTTGGAGTATCTTTAATGTAAACACATTTATCATATTTATTGATCTTAAATCCATTTGAAAACATGGTTTGATCAAACTTTGCATGCCATTATTTCAGTGCTTGTTTTAGTTCATAAAGTTACTTAACAAGTTTGCATACTTTCTTTTCTTTACCGGAACTATGAAGCCCTCAGGCTGTTCTATGTAAATTTCTTCCTCCAACTCTCCATTTAAGAAGGGAGTTTTCGCATCCATTTGATGGATTTCAAGACCGTATACTACGGCTAGGGCAATTAACATCCAAATTAATGTAATCCTAGTCACTGACGAGTATGTGTCAAAATAATCAAGACCTTATTTTTGTCTAAAGACTTTGACAACAAGTCTTGCTTTATATTTGTCAATAGTTCCATAATATTTCATCTTCTTGTAACGGTCCATTTTGAACCTAAGGGTTTGTTCCCTAGAAGAAGATCAACCAATTCTCAGGTATGATTGTTTAGGATTGATTCAATCTCACTATTGACAACCTCTTTTCAAAAAGTTGAGTCGCTAGACAACTTTGCTTCCTTGAATATTTGAGGCTCACTTTCAACAAGGAATGTTACAAATTAGATCCAAATGAAGTAGTTGTCCTTTGACTGTTACTTCGCCTTGGACTCTCTTCGTTGGTTTTATTCTCTTTTGGTTCTTCTCGGGGTTGTTTAGACCCCCACTATATGACTCAAGTATAATTTTATACGGATCCATTATTGTATTATCATGAATATCTGCATGTTCGGACTTATGAACCAAAAATTGAAATGCCTTACTGTTGTAGAATATCTAATGAATACATAATCCACAGTCTTAGGCCCTATTTTCACCCTCTTAGGTATAAGAACATGACTTTGACTAGACACCCCCACACTTTGAAAGATTTCAAGTTGGGTTCTCTACCTTTCCATTTCTCATAGGGAATAACATGTGTCTTCGTGTGAGACACTCTATTGCGTATTCGATTTGCAGTAAGGATAGCTTCCCCCCACAAGTTTTGTGGTAAATCTGAACTTATAAGTAAGACATTCATCATTTCCTTTTAAGTTTGGTCTTTCCTTTCCGCAATCCTATTAGATTGAGGAGTGTAAGGAGTAGTATTTTGATGAATTATTTTATTTTCCAAATATATTTCTGCAAATGGAAATTAATATTCTCCGCATCTATCACCTTTTTGATCATTTTGATCTTTCTATCCAACTGATTTTCAACTTCAGTTTTATATTGTCTAAATGCATCTATTGCTTCATACTTACCATTTAGCAAATAAACATAACAATATCTAATGCAATCGTCAATAAAAGTTATGAAAAACTTTTTCCCACCACGTGATAGAGTTGACTTCATGTCACAAACAATGTGAATCAGTTCTAAGGGATTTCAATTCCTATCAACAAATTTATAAGGATGCTTAGCATACTTAGATTCAACGCAAATTTGACATTTTGGTTTATTGCACTCAAATTTTGGCAAAAAATTTAAGTTAATCAGTTTTTGCCATGTTTTGTTATTAACGCGTCCCAAACGTTCATTCCATAAACAGTTAGACTCAAGCAAGTAAGAAGAAGCAGAATCTTTATTCTTATCAACTGCAATTACATTGAGTTTGAAAAGGCCATCAGAGAGATAACCTTTTCCGACATACATTTCATTCTTACTCACTAAAACTTTATCATAAACAAATACACATTTGAATCCATTCTTTGTCAGAACTCGAATAGAAACTAAGTTCTTTCACAATTTCGGAACATACCAGAACCTGTTCCAAGTCACCACCTTGCCTGATGTCATTTTTAATAAGACCTTACGAATTCCTTACATCTTTGCAACAACAGAGATTGCCATAAACAACTTCTCATATGTAGGTGCTAAAGTATATGATGAAAATGATTCTTTGCTGGCACATACATGACATGAGGTACAAGAATCTATCCATCATTCTCTTGGATTTCCGACCAAGTTACATTCTGAAAGCATTGCACAAAGATCGTTCATTTCTCCTTTAAATTCAGCCAAATTTGCTTGATCATTCTTCTTCTTGTCCTTCTTAGGACCTCGGCATGTAGTAGCCCTATGGCCATGTTTGCCACAATTGAAGCAACTCCCATTGAATTTCATCTTAGGAGGATTGCTTTTTGGACCATACACTTTCTTTTTTTCTTTAATTTTCAGGGATCTTCTTCAATAATATTTACTCCAGATATTGCTGAATTACCATGTGACCTCTTTTCTGCTTCCTTTTTATCCACTTCGATTCTCAACCTTACTATGAGATCTTCAACAATCATCTCCTTGCGTTTATGTTTCATGTAGTTTTTTAAGTCCTTCCACAATAGAGGTAACTTCTCAAAAATTGTAGCCACTTGAAAAACATCATTCACAACCAATCCTACATTAAAGATTATGTGAGTATTAGGAATAAACTTATTATTTACAACATAGGCATTAAATAAATTTATACCTTCAGCAAGGAGATCATGGATTATGACGTGCAGTTCTTGAACTTGGGTGACGATGGTCTTACTGTCTATCATCTTATAGTCCAGAAACTTTACCACAATGAACTTCTTCATTCCGACATCCTCTGTTTTGTACTTCTTTTCTAAAGCATCCCAGAGTTCTTTTGTGGTTTTGACATTACCGTACACATTGTACAGATCATCTTGCTGGCCACTCAAAATATAATTTTTATACAAAAAGTCTAAATGTGTCCATGCTTTTATTACCAAGAATCGTTCTTCAAACGGAGTTTCATCTGACATAACAGGAACATTCTCATTAATGAACCTCTAAAAACTCAACATAGTGAGATAGAAGAACATCTTCTTCTTCCATCTCTTGAAATCGACTCCAGAAAAACTTGCAGGTTTCTCAGCTAATGCTAGGCAGTAGTTAAACGATTGTGTTGAACCGAAGTTGTTGCAGCACTTACTGTTGCAGCAGTCACTGTTCCAGCATTTACTTGACTTGAATTAGTCATTTTTTCTGTCACAAATAATAGACGATTTTAGTATGTGAAATACTAACTGTAAATAATAGATACTTACACAACATGTTTTTGATTTAACGATAAAGTTTTTATGTTCTTTTAATCGTTAATCGAATGAATTTTAAAAATTCAAACAGAATAGAAAACAATAAAGGTTTTAATCTCCAGAAACCTCAAATAAAAAAACTATTAAATTTCTTAAGATTATTATTTCATGTATTTAGGTTAGTCAAAAATACAGAAAAAGAAAATAGATGAAATAGATAGAATATTGTAAATCTCAGTCCACAAAAACCACTATGTTTCCTTAACAAACTTAATCCCCTCACTGTACCCGCGGTTGCAGATTCATTTCTCCCAGGATAAAATGGATTAACATGTTAAAGAAGTAGCGGTACCTTAAACTTCAATTACTTCAGCGAACGCAAGAACAGTAACAAGAGCACACACAGACTCAGTTAAATTAATTTTGTTAATTAACTAATTAACTAACATCCTGAATTAATTTATAAGAGAAAAAAAATCAGAAAAAAGAATTTACTTAATGAGATTCATGAAATAAATTTTGTCCAAAAATATTATCAATCAATCACATCAAAATTCAAAGCCGAAGCCGAGGCCGAGCGAGCGACGACGAAGGCGCGGGGGAACACCTTCTTCTTAACCCTTAAAGAAGTAAAGGAAGTGTTTTCTAATATAAAAGACAATAATTTCCTTTCTTCTATCAATAAGGGAGAAATGACTTTTCATTTGCACTTTGCAAATGACTTTTCATTTTCCCTCCAGAATTGGTTCCCTCACTTTTCAATTTTTCTCTTCTCTTTTCCCATTCACATTTTGCTAAAATCCAACAAACACCACCACCACCAATGCTTCAACAAATAATATTAAATAATACCATTCTCAGTTCCGTTGATAAACCAGCCAATTTATGGCTAGAGATTGGTCTCTCTGACCATTCAATGACATTTACCTTTCTTATGAACAACAATGACTTACTGTTGAAAGAATCATTACTCATTTTGTTTCAATTTACATGTCACTTCATTTACTCTCAGATATACCAAAATGTTGATATCATTTCATTTACATATATCGCAATTATAACTTACAAAAATTTAAATCAATTAAAGTGTTTAATTTTAAATATTGATGTGAGGTATTTATGTTAAACTAACTTTTTAGGCATATTATTACTCCTCCACACTCCATCTTATTAATCGTGATTGCAATTTATGATTTTAGATGTGTTATAATATGTTCATAGTTATAAAAGTATGTCATTAAGATGCTCAAGTATTTATTGAATTGATAATGAAAAAAGAAGGGCGTAATCTCTCAATTTAAGTTTTCTTTGAACCAATTATTTTCAAGCAGCTCAAATAGCATTTCCACTCATTAATTTATTGCAAAACTACATTTTGCAGCATAATATGTTCCTAATGTCAATTAAAGAATGTTTAGTTGAGGGATAAGAAAAACAAAATTATTAAATGGTTTTCGTCGTTAATAAAATATTAATTTTATTTCTCATGGTTAATTTTTTTATTTCCATGGTTATATCTCAAATTTCACTAAATGAAGGTTTTTTCTTCTATTAATAAGTTAATTATGACATTTTCCTTTTAGAGTGTGTTTGGTATGAAGGAAAATATTTTTCATGGAAAATATTTTTCTGGGAACAGATAGATTTTTGACTTACTTTCACATGTTTGGTTGGTGAGTAGAAAAAAATATTTTTCGAAAAAGATTTTGATTAATAAGTGAAATATTCTTGAGAAATATATTTTATATTTACTAGAGTAGATAATAATTTTTGAAATTGAAAATATTTTTAAAAAACAAACTTAATTTTTTTTGGGGGTGGGGGTCGAGGGTAGGGGTGAAAAATAAAACTTTGAAGTTTGAAATATTTTTTTACAAACAAACTTAATTTTTGGGGTGGAGGGTGGGATGGGGGCTGGTAGGGGGTGGGAGGGTGGTTCTACGGTAAGAGTGATAAATGAAATATTGAAGTTGAGAATATTTTTTTTAAAAAAAAACATAATTCTTTTTGGGGTTGGGGTGGGGGTAGAAAACTGAAAAAATAAAATTTTGAAGTTGAAAATATTTTTTAAAACAAACATAAATTTTCTTTTTTTTTTTTTTAGGGGGGGGGGGGGGGGGGGGGGGAGAGGTCTGGCGGGGGGAGGTCGATTGTAGGGGTGAAAAAAATAAAAATTTAAAGTATAAAATATTTTTTAAAAACAAACTTAAATTTTCTTTTGAATGGGCGAGGGGGTGGTGGTGGTGGTAAGTGGGATGATGGAGGGGGGGGGGGGGATAGGGGGGGATGAAAATTAAAAAGATGAAATTAGAAATATCTTTTAAAAAACAAATGTTAATATTATTATTTTTGGGTGGGGGGCGGGTGGTGGTGGAGGTAGAGGTGAGGGTGGGGTAAAAAAATTTAAGTTAAAAATATTTTAAAAAACAAGCTTTAAATTATTATTTTTTCGGGGTGGGCGAAGGGTAGGGACAAAATAAATTAATTTTTTCAACAATAAACAATTGTAATTTTAAGTTGGAAGAGACTTTTGAAAAATATTTTCCTCAAGTTTTGAAAGGAAGTCATTTTCCTTAATTTTGAGGAAAATGAGTTGATTTGGAGAACATTTTCCAAAATATTTAACCCAACAAAACTTAAAAAGATTGAAAAACACTTTCCGAAAAATGTTTTTCTTCATACTAAACACACCCTTAGTCTTTTGATAGCAAATGAATTTCAATCATTAATTTTTATCTAAACACATGACTAGAAGGAACGAAATGAGATCAACTTAACACGTGACATATATATTTTTAAATCATTTATTATGTTGATGTAAAGTAAACTAATAAAACAATAATAAATAACTCATTTGTCTTATTTTTCTCTTAAAAAAACTTATGAAGTATAACACACTAGAAAAATTCATAACTAATTTATTCAATTTAAGTGAGTAAAGCTCAAATGTGTTTGAGTATATTAGCTATTAATATATATAGTAAATCATTGATGAAGTTCAAATTCATTGTGCAACCACACTTATTAAAACCCTACTATTAAATCAAAGAGATAATATATTTAAGAAAGAGAAACAATTTTTAGGTGCCTTGTGTTATCCATAGTATTATCCATATGGTTAATAATATATATTCGCATGGTGAAATTTTTTTTATATCATCTGATTATCTTTACCTGTTAGAAAAGGCAGAGACTGAGGATTTTGAGTTTATGCAATCTAGATTCTATAAATTTGCTTACTATGCACATGTGAATTGTGCAACATATTAGTGTCTGCTAAGGAAAAATGATGAATACCTACTTAATTAAATGGAGAGAGGCTTTCAAAATATAGATGGAGTTACGAAAGAATTAGTACGTCTTATAGTTTATAAATTCTACAATAGTATAAAGTTAATATACACAACAAATAATTGTGTTTCTTATGTATCTTGATTAGGGAAGAGCTAAGGCTAGATCCGCCATTGCATACATCCTTTCAACTTTTAAAGTTTATGAAACTTGAAGAGACTGTATAGATGAATATTACATTATGCATACGTTTTTCTACGTTGATATTGACATCCCATTTATCTCAAGTATAATTCAAGATCGAAATTTATATATTCTAGTGGGTTTGTTAGAATCGCTTCCACTCTCACGGTACAATATTGGACACTTTCTAAATGAGAAGAAGTGCACTGATACTCGAGTTTCACCTACCATTTAACTTGTTCAAGTTTTATTTTTTAAAATGTAAACTCATTTCAGAATAACTTTATATATATATATTGTCTAAAATTAATTTTGACAAGTTTTATGTTCGAACACAATACTAAAGTTCAGGACATATAATTGAAGTTCAATACGTTATGCCTAAACTTCATATCGATTTCAAGCCGAACTTTAAAGACAATATATTTGAAGTAGTTTATTACAAATGAATGCTTTTTTTGTTTTAAATATTTTATATTTAAAATGTTAGAATTCCTTTTTTTAGTTAAATAATTTCTTGACTTTAACCAGAAAAGGAGCCAATTTTCCACTTGCCTTTGGGCCTTGAAGTTAATATTGTATGTATGCTACCTACCATATTGTAGTACTATATAATATTGTTTTTATACCCTACCATTTTGGTATTTCCCTTATGTGTTTGGTACTTAAACTATGTCATATAAGCCTTATTCTAAGCCTAAACAATGATATTTTCACCTAGTTAAAGGCTTAAACAGTGTTAATCAGCTCTTTTACGTTCATTAACACTTCAAGTCATTAGACCAAAGTTCAAAGAGGATAAAATCTAGGGTTTCAAGCATTCTTCGAGCTTAATCGATTTTGACAAGAACTTTGTTCTTCCAGGTACGTAAGACTATTTATAGTGATAGTGATAAGTGTTAATTCTCCAGATGTTTATATAATCTTCTCACAAGTGAAGAGACCAGGTCCTCTGCAGAGTATGTTTGTCCCGGATCATATGATGTACTGTTGGAAAGTTGTTTGTGTCAGAAGTTGGTAGTCGAAGAGTACTATTCCAACCAGAAGGGACTAGGTTGTTTGTCCGTCGTGTATTACCTCTTGATGTTTGATATATTCAACGTGACAAACAACAAATCAACTCAGTTCATTCAAAGAGAGATATTCAAGCTTCAAAACAGCAAGGGACCTAATAGAGTGTATTATAAATCTGATGTAACTTTGATTGCTTGTAGTTGTGCGTATACTGTAGAAATTGTTTCTCGTGTTATAGAAACATTTCAATCTTGGGTGAATCATTGTAAGAACTGAGTTGTGAGTTACTTAGTGTCTTACGCCAACGTCTATATTAATTAGTTGAATTTGTATAGTGGGCAATGCATGCATTGCTTTGGCTCATTGAGTGATACTGTATTACTCAGGATAGAGATTAGTAGGATAATCTCGTGTGTATTGTAAATTAGGTTTTACTTTTGCTTGTGAAGTTTTAGTAAAAGTAGTTTGAAAATCATGTGAGACAAGTCGTGGTTTTTCTCCCTTGAGCAAGGAGGTTTATACGTAAAGTTGTGTGTTCAATATTTAATTTCAACATTTATTTACTTCTTGTTATTGTAATCTTTATAAGGACCTGGTCCTATCGTAACTTGTGGGCACAAACATTCCAACAGATAGACCGAGTTCGTCTTCACTCCCTACATCTCAATTCAGTTTATACCCTTAGTTTTGAAAATTATTGAGATGAGCTTGTTGTTGAGTTTTGAGTTCTGTTCCTAATGGTTAAGTTGCTATATGTTATGCTTTGAGATTCTTGATTTTATTCGTTCATGTCTATATTTCAGCATGGACTCTATTAATTGAGTATTCTTGAGATGAATAATATTGTTGAGTTTTGATTATTGAGTTTTCTTATATATTGTTATTATGATCCTTGATTTGAGTTGTTGATATTTATATTTTAGCATGAACCCTATTTTAGTTATAAATGTTGTGAATCTTTTAAAGCCAACATTATTGTTTTAAATTGAGTTATGAGAAACTAATTAAGAGGAGTTTGAGAAAGAATTTTAACCATGATTTGAGCAAGAGTATAATGGAACTAAGTATTTCTCAAATATTTTATTTTTACATTAAGGAAGAGCGTATTATTTTGAGAAAAGTAAAAGAATTTCCAGAAAGATTGAGTAGAGAGCAGTCACCTCTTAAAGAGACCTTTTTGAGTAATTATCTCAACCAGAGTAAGTATTTTTACGTTGAGAAAAGAAAAACCTTGTTTTATAAATGAGCAATGAGATTAGAGAGATTTCATAAGAATTACCTCTTTTAAGAGGATAGTTTGACAAATTATCTCAAACCGGAGAAATAATATGGTTTATATATTTGAGCATGATATATATATATATATATATATAAGGAGATAAATCCGACAACTCAAAATATATCTTGCCAAAATGGGTACATGATCATAGATTTTAGATAAATCGTTATCGTTGAGTGGATCTACTTAGTCAAGAGGTGTTATACCCCGACAAAATATAGGACCGTTCTAACAGCGTGGGAGAGACGATATATCATCACGTAGCTCACAATGATGGTTGTCAGTTAGAGAAACTCCCGATAGAGTTAAAAGTGTATTTTAATATATCATTTATTATGCTGAGTTCAAAGATGAGCAACAATTTTGTAAAGCTTTAAGTAATTTAACTCCTTTATTTCTTTACATTCAACTTGAGTATATTATTATTTATTGCAATCTTTTCATTCAGTTATTTTGCCTCGACAATATTACATACTTTGACATTTAAATGTACTGATGTCGTTCGACTTGCATCTCTGTTGAGATCACTCTACACTCCTATCTCCGTTGTGATCACTCTACACTCAATGCAGTTTTAGTGAGCCTCTTTGCATTCCGGAGGACTTCAGTCTTCACATTTACGTTCAATTTAGTTGTTTTGAGGCAATATAAGTCTTGTCCTAATACCTATCTTAGACATTAGAGGCTTTATCGATAGAAAGAGTCGAGGAGTCTGTTAGTACTTTCTTTCCTTTAAAGATGTTTTGCAAAATATATAATTATTGCAATAAGTACTTTTAGATATTCAAGGTGAGTTTTATTTTCAAATCAAATTCTCTTTAAAGACTATTATTTCTTGAGTGAGCCTTCCTCTAAGTAGTCAGCTAGGCAAAAAATTGGCTTGGAGATCAGAAATGATTCTCGAGTGCCAGTCACGTCCATGGTGTAAACTCGAGGCATGACATTTCTTCAATTTAAACGAATAAAGCTCAAATATGTTTGAGAATATCAGTTATTGATATCGATAGTAACTCATTGATAAAACTCAAATTCATTGCGCAACCACATTAATTTCAAATCCTATTATTGAATCAATAAAAATATTTATTTAAGAAAGAGAGTAGTAATTTTGAGGTGCGTTTTTTGTATTTTTTTGTAAATTTAGTATATTTAGTGTAATAAAAAAAGTTGCAAGAAGTGTTTGTAAACTAAACATAGAAGAGTCGTCATTGCACTTAACCCTTTTTTTCCTAATCCAAGACCTTTATAATCCTTAACTGATATGTTAGCTGAATTTTACATATTAAATTAAAATTTACTTTTAAATTAATTAAAAAAGAAGGCGGAAATATACAATTAATTCTAAGTAAATTCAAAGTGTAACAATGCTTTATATTGTAAATTATTTCAACTTATTATTAATGCAAACTTGACCAATAGTAAAAATATCTTGACCAATCCTACTAATATAACTAATTTGAAAGAGATGAAGATAATCTAGGTACACAAGTATATCGCTATAAATAAGCAGAATGAATTCACATGTTTGTCCATTTATAAGAACAAAAACAAACAACTTACTCAATTAATTACTAGCTTTATTTTTACTTGCAGAATACAAATCACGCCTCGCCAACCATCCCACTCATCATGCCGCCATAAACATTTCACCTCCCCATTAGCATTGTCACCACCACCACCATCACTATCAATGGCTCAACGTATAATATTAAATAGTACCATTCTCGGTTCCATTGACCAACCACCCAATCATGGGTGGAGATGGATCTCTGGCTATTCATTGACATTTACCATTGATATGAACGACAACAGAAATGTAGTCTGGAAAAAGGACTTAGTTGTATTAAATGGACTTACATCATCAGCAAGGAGATACATTGAACTGTTCAGATAAAATGATTAGTTTACATAAGGAATTTTGATGCGTCATTAATTTATCTCCTGAACCTGAGTTCAATATTGATGATTTTTTATTGACATTACAAAGGGACGTTAAACTCCATTTTCTTAATCGTGATTGCGATTTGTGATTATAAAAATATTATAATAAGTCTGTGGTTGTAAAAATATGTCAATAACAGTGTAAAAGTATGTCAATAACAGTGTTAAGTATGTTATTGAACTGATAATAAGTAAGCAACGGTGTATTTGGTCAATTTAAGTTTTCTTTCAACCAATTATTTTCAAGCAACTCAAATAGTTTTACCACTCATTGATTTATTGCAAAACTACATTTTGCAACATAATACGTTACTAATGTCAATTAAAGGAGGTTCAATTCAAAAATAAGAAGAAATTTTTTTTAATGGTTTTCCTTGTTAATAAATTTTTTATTTTATTTCTCATGGTCAAATCTTTTTTTTAATGGTCAGATCTCAAATTTTACTAAATCAAGTTATTTTGCATCTTTTAATAAGTTAATTTAGACTTTTCCTTTTTAGTCTTTTGATAGAAAATGACTTTCAACAATTAATTTTTACATAGATACATGACAAGAGGAATGGAAAGAGGTCAACTTAAAGTGTAACACATACATTTTAAAATATCTATTACGTTGATGTAAAGAAAACGCATGAAAAAAAAAACTCTTTTATTTTATTTTATTTTCTTAAAAACTTATGAAATATAACACACTAGAAAATTTATAACTACTTTATTCAATTTAAACAAATAAAGCTCAAATGTGTTTGAGTATATTAGTTATTAATATCAGTAAAGCTCAAATGTGTTTTGAGTATATTAGTTATTAATATATATAATAACTTTTAATAAAACTCAAATTCATTGTCCAACCGCACTAATTCAAATCCCATTATTGAATCAATGAGACTATTTATTTAAGAAAGAGAGAAACACATTTGAGGTGCGTTGTGTAAATATTTTAAAATACATTTAGCAAATCTAATAAAATAAATTACAAGAAATATTTGTAAGCTAAACACAAGAAGAGTGACTGCACTTGGCCATTTTCTATATCCAAATTCATTATAATCCTTGACTAATATGTTACTAAATTAATTGACACATTAATTGAATTTACTTTTAAATTATTTGGGAAAAAGGTGGGAATATGCAATATCTAAGTAAATTCAAAGTTTAAGAAAATCACTTGTAAATTATTTGAACTTATTATTAATGTAAAGTTGACAATAATAATAAAAAATATCTTAAAAATCTTATGTTGTAAATTATTTCAATTTATTATTAATGTAAAGTTGACCAGTAATAAAAAAGATATTGACCAATCATACTAATATAATTTAAAAGAGAAAAAAAATAATTTAGATACATATGCTAATGGCTATAAATAGGCCGAAGGAACTCATATGTGTGTCCATCGATAAGATAAACAAACATCTTACACAAACAATTACTAGCTACATTTCTACTTGCATAATACAAAGCATGCCTAACCACCTACCATCAGGCTCATCACCCCCCAATAGACATTCTACCACCCCACCATCAATGCCTCAGCGAGTAACAATTAGACATACCTAGTCGTGGCTGGAGATGGGTCTCACCGGCCATTCAATGGAGTTTACCTTTGAAATGAACAATAACCAAGATAAAACATTGGACATCCAGGACCCCATGTTTATGACTCAAATTATAACGGAAGGAATGAGGTTGGGGCTTGAAGCCTTCAACAATCGCATGAATTTCCTAGGGATCAACCTCCCATTTTATCACCCCGAACAACCCGAGGTGACAGTAACAAAGAACCCAATTCAAATCCCAATTTCCGTCCCTTCAAACAATACTCATGACACCCCACCTTTACAACCATCAAAAATCAAAGTAGACACGACTCCTCTTCAATCGATGAAAATCCAACAACGGATTCACCCAAAAATGTATCTTCTCATTTCCATACAATCCTTCATCATAGAGGAGAAATGCATAAACAAATACATACTCATGTGCCCAGTAAGACTAAGCAAGTGCTCCATGGATATAAGAGTCATAACGAATTCTAACTCCAAAATTTTTGCAGTGTTTTTAGTACCAGCACTTTTGCCAGTCCAGATAGATGAAAACGACGAAGAACCTCCCAAATTGAGTGTAATGATATGGAATTGTCGTGGCTCCGAGAAATCCAACTTTCGTAGAGGTTATCATTCTATGCTTAATTACCATCTCCCAGCCATGGTTTGCTTCTAGAGACTCACATGACGCACCACCAACACCCAGCTGATGACTTTAGCTTCACTGATATAGCTAATGTTCCCGCGATTGGAGGTTGCAGAGGTATGACACTAGTCTGGAAGTATGGAAAAATGACTCTGTTGTTGTCGATGGACTTGCAATGAACAACGAGAGATACATTGCACCATTAAAATGCAGTGATTTTATTTTATGTTATTTATGTTAGTGAAATAATGAAGTTATTTTATGTTAATGTAATTATAATATTGGGTATCTTTTTTTTTTGAAAAAGTTTAATAAATATTATTTTTTATACTAGACTTTTTTATGAAATTGTAATGCTTGGGTTAGTAAGCCACTAAATAATAAGTACTCGGGCTAACACCTTTGAAACAATTTAATAAATACTTTTCAGAACCTATTAATTCAAGAATAAACAAAAGCTCCTAAATCGACTTGTACACATTTAATACTTCATTCATTGCACAATCAACTTTTTTTAATAATGACTGAAAATTCAAGTTGAATTTAACTAAATATTAATGCAAGAGGACTTTTGAAAATTGAAGTGTAGAATTCAATATTTTTTAATGACGGTAATTCTGATAGTATAATTATACTCCCTTTGTCCATAATTACTTGTCTACATTTGAATTGACACACCTATTAAGAAATCCATTATTGACATAATGATTTTACCATCTCACCCCTATTAATTATGAAGTGGATGGATTAAAATTTAATTTTTTAAAAGAAATTCTACCTTTTTGAAGTAATTAATTGAGGGTATAATGGGTAAAATTATTTTTTCATTTTTTTATTTGTCAAAATGGACAAGTAATTAGAGACAACTATAAAAGCAAAAGAGAACAAGTAACTAGCGACATAGGGAGTACTTTTTTACCTATTCATTCTTTAATATCGCCAAAAAAGTAGTGAAAATTAATAATGGTGTTGCAATGTATATCAAATTCAAAATACAAACATCCAGGACTACACAAATTTATACACTATGAAACAAACATGTAGTTTATTTTCTAGCTACCAACTGATATTTTATCAGATTAATATCTTTTAATTATATCAAACTTCTAAAATCACTGACTGAACTAGAAATTCATTATGTACACCAATTATTTGGGTCTGTTAAGGGTCTTTACCCTTTTCTTAGACCAAAATTACTGGAACCTTAACAATTCCCTCTGTTTTCTCCTTTATTAAAATTATTTTCTTCGAATGGACTATTCCAACATCAATTAACCAAACCTACTATGAAAAATACCAATATTGTAATGTTGGCCCAGTGATAGAAATGATATAATGCATAGACATAGACAAGATGAATGCATGTAAATTATGAGACTGCTAATCAATCATAATCCCAACCATCAATATTTTTCTAGACACATGGCAAGCGGGAGCAGGAGGGGATTGATAAGTCTGAGATTTTGACTCATTAAGGGCATGATTACCACAGTTTAATGGCCTCACATGCCAATTACTATGCTCTAAACTGATGCTGATGGACTCATTTGTAGCTAGGAAAACAAATGAGAAATGAAAGGACCACAAAAGCTGAAGATTGCCAAATCCACTCAGCGATTCGTTGAGTGGATTCTTCACTCGCCGAAAGTGACAATACATGGTTCATGGGACGAGAGAAATTGGGCGAAGGATAGTCCCTATCAGCGATGCACCGATTGACTCGACAAAGGGTATCCAGTCCCCTCGATTATTACAGAACAATCAATGAATGTGCAGGAAATTCGAACATCCAAAGGACCAAATGGGGCATCGCGGAATACATCGGGGACCCCGAAGTAGACCACCTAAAGTAATAGTATAAATTGGGAGAAAACTAAAGTGTGGAAGGCGATGGATAGAGGCGGTTGTCGCATCACCAATCGTTCGACGACACCCGTCTTACCTCGCCCTTTTAACCCAAAGGCCAAATTATGAAAGAGTATAAATTGATTTTTTGAAAAGACATTTGCCATCGAAACATTGTGAAACTTCTTACTTGGAAGAAAAACATTGTTCTTGTTTTAGTTTTGACACACTTTTCAAGCAGATTTTGAATTAGGTATTGTAATTGAAGCTATATTGAATCATTTTAAGGGTTTGGAGATCAATATCCAGCCATGGACAATGTAATAGGTATTGCTTTCTTTCATTTTACAATGAATAGCTAAAATCCCCATTCTTGTGGGTGTCACCTTGACACTAATTGTCTAATTAAGCTGATGGGTGTTAGGGATTATTGATTTTACTGCTATTTTGGAGTGGGTTTGAGTTATAAGGGTTGTTTAATTAATAAATTTGAATGGTTGTTTCAATTTAATTTTAGTTTTCATACTCTCTTGAGAGACAGGTGTTGAGCCTAGGTTACAAATCAACGTGTTATAACTGTAGTGATTAGATTGATGTTGGTTCAACTCGAGATAGTGAATTCTAAGCTTAATTCTACTTATCTAGCTCGAGAGTGTTGATAAAGTGAGATTTTAGATTGTTCATAGTGTAAAGCTTGTCGAGGTTCTAGAGAATTCGCTTGAATCACAACAATTGTTCGAGAGAAAGTTATTGTATCTATAGTCTAGTCTACCATTGAGATTTAGCGATTTTCAGTGATTACCAATCACATATTTAGAGAAATTTACAGTTAGTTGGTCATGCTCCCTAGAATCTCTTAATTACTTGATCATCCCCATTCCCTGTTCGCAATTGCTGGAGTTGCTAATTGAAAACCTTTTCCCCCATCTGACCTTTGTGTCACCATTTTGATTTTTTTGAATTTTTTTTGTTTGATAATTTCTATCTATACAACATATTAGATCACATTTATAACTTCATAAGTGACTTCGAACTTGTACCGCTCCCTGTGGGTTCGCCCTTAACTCACTTGTTGGATTTTATACTAGATAATAATCGCCCACACCTAGTATCAGATGAGGTGTGGTTGAGCGTTTATCAGGGATCTATTCAACACACATACATTTTAAAGCATTTATTACATCGATGTAAAGTAAACGATAATAAATAACTCTTGCATTCTAAACAAAATAACACTTGTGAATGTAACACACTAGAGAAATTCATAATTAATTGCTTAAATGTAAGATGAACACAAATCACAGGTGTTTGGAAATATTATTCATTAACATAGATAGTAACTCATCAACTCAAATTCAAGGTACAACAACACTAATTCAAATTTTATTTTACATTGAATCAATGAGATTATTTATTTAAGAAAAAGAGAAAACAATTATGAGGTGTTTTTTTTTGTAATTTTTTTAAAATCTGGAGTACAGTTAGAGTGATAAAAGAATTTAAAAGAAATATCTGTAAACTAAACATAGAAGAGATATTGTTGAGTCTGTCATGCCTCGAGCCTACACCCGGGACATGACTGACACTCGAGAACCATTGCTGGCCCCAAGTGAACCCTTGACCTGTCTTATGTACTCAGCGGAAGACTCTATGCATATTTATAATGATCAATTTCACTAAACTCGACTTGAATAATAAAATAACTGGAATTTTTTAAAAGTCAAACATTTAAATTGGCCAAAATGGCAACTCTAGTCTTAACATATGAAATGAAAATGTAAAGACAACTCAACTATAATTGTGTATGAAGCCTCTACAACAAAGAGGGATGTCGGAACAACAACTCCGATAATACTTAATTCCTAACAATTAAAATACTAAAAGCAAAGCAAAAAGAGTCATTCGGGATGCAAGGAGGCTCACCAACTGACTATGAGCGCTCAAATAGATCAACGAGGTGCTGGATGATGATCCTGTTACCTGTGTCTGCATCATAAAAGGACGCAGGGCAACTGGCATCAATACATTGAATGTACAAGTATGTGAGTTGGTATGCTAAACACACATAGGCTTGAGAAGTATCTGAAAGAAAACCTTACCTTAACTCTTCTCAACTCATGAATAACTTAACTCAATATAAAGCAATAAAACACATGCAATACATGTAAAACTTGTAAAACAGTGGAAAACAACTTATTTTAAAAAAATGCAATAACAAACTCAACTTTACTTATGTAATAAGGTAATATAGTTTTTGTGGAAGTTTCTCTAACTGACAATCACCACTATGAGCCTAAATTTTTATACAACGTCTTGCCCACGCTACCAGAACTTTTCAATACTTTGCCGTCATATAGAACGCTTAACTTAGTGGATCCACTAGTCTATGCTAAAAGCATCTTATGGAGTCATCGAAAAAGTATGATCCTTTACTACCCATGATGGCTACATGGGTTATGGAGACTTGAATTAATATGAACTCACATCCCTATATCGGTGCTCAATACTACTCCCAAAATATACTTAACTCATATATTTTTTTAAAAAAACATCATTCTTTGGTTTGAAATACTTACTCAAAACTTAGCTTAAAAGCTCTCTTGGAATCGATATTTTCTTTCTTGCTCAAATGTGAAAACATTTTCAAACTCTTTGGGAATACATAGTTCCCATATAATTATTTGAAGAAATGACTTCCATCTTTACTCTTTAATTACTCAACTTTAACTTTAAGTCTTTAAGACAAAGTTAAAACGTTTGTAAAAGACTTCTGAAAACTTTGTAAACTTCTTTTATAATAACTCTTAGGGCCCGCTTGGAAGGACACCCTGATAATTGAATTTGGTGTAATTGGTGTAATTACAATGTCTGTCCTGTTTGGTTTGACAGAGTAATTATTTAGTCATCAGGTAATTGGTATTATTGGCAGGGGTAATCACACTCTTCAATTTCCACGCAGAGGCTGTGAATTGCTGGTGATTACGTGGTGTAATTGCATGCAGATTACTTTTTAATTTATTTTTTTAATTCTATTTTTTTTTTAAAATTCACTTCTATTATTTTAAGTTTTATTTTTATTTTTATTATTCTAAAAATTTCTAAAAGTTTATTTTAATTTTATTTTATTACATTTCATTTTCTTCTCATTCTCAACCTTACTTCACGTGATTTTATGCAATTTTTTTGTATTATCTATTTTTTATGTCAAGCTTATTTTCTCATTAGCATAGTAAAAATAAAAATAAATCATATTTATGTATGCTATGTTGAAATTTTCTATAAGAGTATTAGGCTAAATTTTTTCTTTTGAATTTATAATGTATGTTATATTTTCACTTTCATTTGTTTTAGTAATATTGAATTCACATTGCAAGTCATTTCTTAAAATTAGACTTGATAGATTATATTTTTATCGAATATTTAATAATTTATGACATATATTTATATATTAATCTTTTTATCAAACATGCATTTCACGATCTTCGTAGAAACTTCATACTTTTAGTTTTTATAATCAATTCAATTGAAATATATATTAATTTGAAAAATATAAATGAATAATTTTTTTCATAATATTAGTTAAGAACATATGTTTATTAAGTAATATATTTCAAAAAAGATTTCTTCTCTTAAATATTTAATTTAATTTTGTTTATAAACTTTCTTATTTGTACAGTATTAATTTGAAATAATTAATTTTTATTATTAAAATTTAATATAATTTTATGGTTGCAATAATACATCCAAACAAAACATGTGTAATAATATTGTGGCATCCAAACATGTCAGTGTAATTAGTAGACAGTGTAATTACTGTGGTATTAATTTACTACCCTAATAATTATACCAATTTCAATTACCAGGTGACTTTTCAAACAGACCCTTCACTTTACTTGACTTGACTCGTAATTTTCCTTGAATTGACTCTTAACTTTCTTTGAATTTTATTATGGATTCAAGGATTGAGATTTGTAATAGGAAAGGTCTCACAATGTTTAGGAGTGCTTTTAGATAGTTAAACATGAAATAAAATGACGAAATCACCGTCTTGGAACAAGTCTGCGACGTAAAGTTCATTTAAATATTTGATCGCGAAAGTAAATTTTGAGACATAAGACTGCGCGTCCTAACCGCGACACGGAGATGATTTTTGTTCACTGTGGGAGCAAGTCTGCGTCGCGGACTTGCGTGCCAAGACCGCTAGACTTTTTCCCTCTTCGTTTTCTAGCCCGAATTCGCCTAATTTTGTCTATGGTTCTCAAATTCAATTTAGATTTCGATACCCAGCATATGTACTCAAGAATCTAACTCAAAAGAAATCTAAAACTCAACGTAAAGATCTCGAAAGCTCCTCAATTCATCCCAATTCAAGAACAACAATCAAATTCAAGAATAAATGTCAGGAACATCAACTTTCAAACTCTTTTAGGACGAATTTCGCTGAACTAAACATGTTTGGTGCATGGGTGAACGAACATAACCCTATGAAATACTCGCATACCTTGTAGGATAAAATCCTTGAAGAAATCCTCAATCAATTCCTTACGAAAACGACGAATATTGCTTATTCTCTTCTCTTTTCTCTTGCGTTCTTACTCCAAAAACCCTAACTCAATTTTTCAAAAGTGTAAACTAAATCGTATCAGTTTAGACCCTAAAAATATTACCAAAAAATAATTAATTAAGTTGGATAAGGAAAAGACCAAATTACCCTTCTAAAATCTAGTTTTTGGCTTTCCTTATTCCAGCAACCCAACTTTCAAAGGGCATAACTTACTCAAACAAACTCGGAATCGCGCAAATTTGGCGGCGTTGGAAAGATCATTCCAAGAGATTTCCTATAATATTTGGAAGTACACCTAAGTAATCCTTATATAGAAGTTATGGTCGCTCGAAGTTTATGGAAACTCAACTTTTCCTAACTTAAGAAAATTTCCAGATTTCTATTCTTTCCAAAAATGACTATTTCCAATTCTTAGCTTCTTCCTAGTTATTTCAATTTGCAAGATGTTATAGAGTCATTGCACTTAGTCATTTTTTCTGATCCAAGACCACTATAATCTTTGACTGACCAATCGCGACATATTAATAAAATTTGCTTTAAAATTATCTTTTGGAAAAGAAGGCGGAAATATACAATTACTTCTAACTAAATTCAAAGTGTAAAATACCTTTATATGTAAATTATTTCAACTTATTATTAATGTCGACTTGACCAATAATAAGAATATTTTAACGAATCCTTCTATAATTAATTTGAAAGAGATAAAGGTAATTGAGGTACATAAGTTTATAGCTATAAATATGTAAAAGGAACGTATGCGTTTTTCTATTGATAAGAACCAAAAAAAAATAAGTTACTCATACAATTACCAACTTCATTTTTACATGCAGAATGCAAGTCACACACCGCCTACTTATGAGTCCACGATTTGGACTCATTTAGGGCTATATTTTTTATAGGTTTAGTGTCCTCAAATGCATATTTTGTCTCAAAAATTGTTAAAATACCTTGAGTTTCAGGTAAATATTCTTGGAGACAAAGCATGGACACAATCAAGAAAAAAGGAACAAAGGCAGATGAAAGAATGAAGAAATGAAGACCAGAGGATCGCCGAACCCATTCGGCCTGTCCCCTAAAGTTCCCATCCTTGCCTTTTGTTCCAGTGAGTTGAGCCTTGAAGGAAAGTATCAAACCGGCAGTGAAAATGAGTAGTCAACATGTCACCGAGCAGTTACGTGAAGCAGTACTATGTAGCCCAATGATCCAAACCCCGAGGATGATTTAGGCTAAAAAAGACGATGATGAATCTTCCAAAGGACAGATCACCAAGTTGATCGGCAATCCCGACTAACTCCGCCAAGTGGTCCTTCGCAGCAATTTTTTTTAAAACAATAAATGCCTGTAAATATTTTTACCTTAGTATCGATTTCATAGTATTGAACAATATTTTTTAGACTTAGCTTTTATTTTGAGTTTTTTAGAGCTTTTGGGAATCATGAACCTTGGAGATTTGAAGATTCTCTCATCTTGAAGCTTTTTGAATTCTTCATCCTAGAATTGACTGAAGCATAAAAAAATAATACCCAGTTGATGTTACTTCTATTTGGTATCATTTTTTTTTCTTTATGTCAAGCTAAAACCCTAATTCTTGGGGTGTGATTTTGTCAATATGAGTTAAATCTATTATTGGGTTTTTCTTATTGTTAGTATATTCGCTATTTAAATGTGATTTCACTTAGTACTTGTGTTTGAGCTAAATTAGGTTGTATTTGCAAATACGATCTCACCTTAGTATTTTTTGGTTGCTCGAGAAAGAGGTTTAAAATTAAGACTACTAAGTTGATAGTCGATGGTTATTGGGTCGTTGTGGGTTCTGATAGAGAGAGTGAATCCTAGTCCCTTTGCCACACTTTCAGCTTGAAAGAGTTATTGGGAAAAGGGGGAGGATGTGCTTAAAGGCTATAACTCGGTGTTCGAGAGAAACTGAGTTGATTCGGGGTAAGTTGATCAAGAGAAAATTTACCCCCACTAAAGTCTATCCTAGTTATATGTATTCACCAATGTACTTTCAATAGCAATTACCCTTCAGTGTCTTTTATCTCATATTTCGGTCACATCCCAAGAATCCCATTTCCCATTAGTCTCTCTTATTGTTTTTATTGTTTTTAGTTGTTTAATTTCGATTACAAACCCCCCTTTTGTTAATTGATGCATGTGTCACTCCCTCAGATTTAATATGTTTTTATTCGATTATTTCATGTAACTACGACTAGCATGACTTAGTTTGTGCTTGGCCGAAATATTCTCTGTACCACTCCCAGTGGGAACGATCAAAATCTTTGGTTGGATTATATACTGACTAAGGATCGTCGACGCTTAGTACATGATGAAGTGTCTTTGATGGAATTGATCAAATTGGCACCGCTGCCGAGGAGAGGTGTCACATGAGAATTTTTAGTTGAGTAGAAATTTTATTCTTGATTAGTCTTAGTTTTACTCACTTAATTTTTAGTTTTGTTTTGCTTGATTAAGCTCTGAAACAGGGGAGGTGAATTTTTCAAGCAGTACTCGCGAGAAAATGGGGTTTCCTCCATTACAAGTGACGATGTTCCGAGACAAGATCCTAACTTTTAGGAAATTGGAAGGAAACAACTTCATGAGGCATGGATGGGGTTAAAGCACTTCTCGGTCGATGCCCTACTCATGGAATCCCCGACATAGTCCTTATGGAATTTTCTACCAGAGTCTGAGTCTAGGGAACAAAATGATGGCTAATCAAATTGTCTCGGTAGTCTAATATGACAACCCTATGTGATAGCAGCCAAATTTTGACAACTTCACTAAGCTAGATCATGAATTAAAAAGGAGAGACTTTAGCTTAGTGGTCATGTTAACCTAGTTAGATGAGCTAAAATAAAATTGGGGATCTATAAGTCCAGTGCAACAAAAAAGGGAGGTATTTGCCCTCTCATGAGCAGAAAAAGTCAAGACACAGCAATAAGATCGTGTTTAAGATACGCTGCAAATAATTCTCCAAAAGATTTTCGAGCAAGATAGAGTGTTTGAAGAGATGATGGAGAATATTGAAGTGTTGAATCAGATGATTGGATCTCACTCTAGATCTATCCAGCTGATCAGAACACTCATGAGTTATGCAGTGCCTCATCTCCACACAAATGAATTATTTGGGTTACCTACTAACACTAGGGGTAACCCCAATAATGGAGAATGAGTAAACACTTGCGTCGGGCCACCACGTTAACTAAAGGATTCTTGGGAGGCAACCCAAGGTCATTAATGCTTTAATTTTGTTTTAGACATAATGGTGTATTGATTGTGTTGGTTTGCGCGTGGAAAGTGTTTGGTAGGTGCAGGTTGGCGAGAAAATGTCCATCCGGCAAATCGTTGAGGAGGTTGGCGACCTCGACCCATATTGTTGTTAGACTCAAGAAATTATCACATGGGAGTCTATAACAGTTGACGAGCATAGCAAATTATTGGTGAGCCGCCGACTAGATCAGCGATTTGATGTATACCGCCACTCAGACCCTCATTTTGACTAAAGGTATCGTAAACCTCGATGAGGTAAGTGACCAGTTGGCGAGTCGCCGAGTGGATCGTCAATTTCAACTAACGTCGCCAAATGGACATGAAGTAGAAGGTTATATATGGACAAGGACTTTAAAGTTGCAAACTATTCACTTTCCTTCTTTTTTCTACTTCACAAACTCACACCAAGTTAGTATTTTGAATATTCTTGCTTTCAATAAGTATTTTGGGTGTTGATTAGTGCTCTAAACTAGGATTTCTTTACCGCCTAGAATTTCAATCCTATTTTATTCGGCATCTAAGGTTGGTCTCTAAACCCCGAGTTTACGTTTGAAATTTTTTTACTCATTTGCACTAATCATATCGTATTGTTGTGTGTTGGGCCTGTCTGATAGGAATAGATTGTCTAAATGCCAATTTTAAGTTAAAATTTTTGCATGTACTCCTTTGAACATCGAAAGCCCATAATTTTTGTGCTTTTAAATGAATAAAATTTTATTGGGTTGTGCTTGCGTGTTGATAGATTGATTGGGTGAAGTCTAAGTAGCCTGTGTTTGCGCTAAATGACATATATTGCTCAATGATAGAGCGGTAACACCCTTCTTAGGGTAATTGTTGTTAAATGGCCGAATTTGGTAAAAACAGAAGAAGTTTGAGTATTTCAGGGCGATGAGGGTTTGAGCTTAAATTTTGTTTTCGGGGGTCACGGGGTTGAATTCGAGAAGATAGGTTGGAAATAGGCACGTTGAGCCATTTGGCGCTCGTCGAACAACTTGGCGGTTCGCCTGATGACCCTATATCACCTTTAATTTCATGCTCTATGTGTGGTTAGTTTTTGTAATTTTTGGCGAGAAGCCTTTAGTCGCCAAAATCACTCGAGACTCACCGATAGTATATTTGATCATTCGCTGTCTGCACCCTTAAAACCTTTGTTGCATTGTAATTTTTGGCAGACAAACCCTTGCTGCCGAAAGTAGTCGGCGACTCCCCGAAAGGGCCTTCTCATCGCCGACTTGCTATAATTTTTTAACCGATTCCTTTGGCGAGCCCTATCTATCTAGCCAAAGAGGATCGGTGACTCGCCGACTGGATCGACTAGTCTGCATGCAATAGGTTATCTGTTCTTATGTTTGATTTCTCCTAAATTCTCCCGATCTTCTGCATATATGGTACGTACAAATTTAACCATTCCACGTACGAAAAAAGCACAGGGCTTTAATATAAACGAAGGGGGATCGAATCTCCCAAAGAAGAGAAGGCAAGAACTCCCACCGGGAGAAAAAGATGTTATGACACCATTGCGCAATGCCATTGATGCAATTGCTATGAGAATAGCGGTGTGCGAGCACAAATAATAAGCAAGTGAGGAGGTGACGACCTTTAAAGCCACTACAGCTCTGTTGTAGAAGGATGTGGAGTAGCTGAAATCCATTGATTTATCCACAATCTTCATGACGGTGGAGGTGCCAGATGAGACAGACATGCCTCCAACCAATACTGGAGATGAGGTTAGTGTGATGCAGACAACTGATCCTGAGCTTGAGGCAGAGACTGATGAGGAGATGCTGGAAGAGGCTGGAGAAGCTCCAGATGAGGGCCTACCTGTGACTGAGGAGATTATGATAGATGCCGATGTGCAAGCTTCCATGGTAGGAACACCGTTTGTTATTTCTAATGATGTCGCAGAGGAGCTGAGATTCCTAAAGAGACTCCGGGCACTGAGGCCTAATCTCATGCTGTGGAACCAGACACTAGGTCCCCAAAAGATGGAGAGACTGCATAGCCATGATATTTTCTTTATCTCCCTCTTTGTCTTATTTTTGTTTCCTCTTTGGATATTTTTATGTCATTTGCATTTGAGGACAAATAATTTTTATTTGTAGTGGGGATAGGATTACCTTTTGTGTGTTACTGTGACTCATGTTTTGTGTATACATTTGGCTTGTTATGTTTAAAATGTGTTTATACTGTTTTTTACGGATGTTTGAGCTTGTGGCTCCTTATGTTTTAAATTGCAAAATATTTTGACCTGTACGAAAGTTTTTTCTTCTTTCTTCCACTTCTTCCATTTACTTGAATTTGGTTATTCTTTGACAAATTCGGGTCTCGTTTTGATCAATACCAATGTCTTGGATAGTGCTTGCAATTGAACGAACATGAATATGTGGCTACAACGAGGCCAAATGAATTTTCATAGAAAGTATGTGAACTCTTTGCATCTCGTTGTGATTAGCCAAATATCAAATTGAGTTTCTTGAAATGAACATTGCACACTTGCATAAGTGTTGAGTCTTGTTTGACTTTGGTGTCAATGCCTTGTGTGAAAATATTCTCGTGATTTGTGAACCATGCGTGATTACATCTACAATTTTTCGTGTTAGTCTGGTTGACTAAGTGATGTGAACTCATGATATTATCTTAGGCACCGTTGAAAGCGTGAGAACGAATTTGACATATACCTCTTTTGTGGCTTACCTTGTAACTGTGGGAATCTCTTTTGAACAGCGCTTGAGCCTTACCTTTTTTTGGATAAAAATTGATGAAAACAATGACCTCTCCTAAATCCTCTACCCATATTCCTCTTGATTTGTTGTTAATTGAATAGCCAAGTTGGGTGTGGTGAAAACAGAAGGCAAGTCAAAGAGTATAAGAATAGTCTCCCTTAACCCATGGTGTTGAGAAAAATTGAACCCCTCCATACAAAAAAAGAAAAAGAAATAGAAAAAGAGAAGAAAAGAATGGAAAAGAGAAATTCATGGAATTAATTTATGAAAATACCATAAGAAATGGGGTTCTTCGAACAATCCATGTAATGTGAATAAAGGGATGCCTTATGATCAAAAAAGAAAATGATGAAAGAAGGAGAAAGGAAGTGTTAGGAGCACCACATTTCATAAGGATAAAAGTCCCCGCGCCTAAATGAGCATACCTACGCACTCAGCCCCGTTACAAGCCTAAAAAGACCTTTGATCTTGAGTGAGTTGAAACAAAAGTTCATTGGAAAATATGGGCAAACCTATCATGAATTAAATCATGCATTGTCTTCATTTTTGCGAGTGTGAGCGTTGAAATTGATTCCGGAACTTTAAAATGTGAACCATTCTGTGAATATGGAGTCATTCTTTACGTGAGGGAATTTGATCACTTTGGTTGAGCTTTACCTTGCATTTGAAGCAAGTATTGTGACCTTGAAAATATTTTATAATGGTGTGTCACAACTTGAGTTTTTGAGTGCACATTTGATCCTTATATGAGTAAGTTGAGTTGTGTTGTGTGCATTCATGATAGATTCTTGTGTAGCACTATTTGAGGCATCCTTTTTGAACTGCTGCACTTGAATTTTACTTGAGGAGAAGCAAAAGTATTAAGTTGGGGGTGTTGATGAGTCCACAATTTGGACTCAGTTAGGGCTACATTTTGATAGGTTTAGTGTCCTCAAATATATATTTTGTCTTGAAAATTGATAAAATACCTTGAGTTTCAGGTATATATACTTGGGAAAAAGCATGGACGCGATCAAGCAAAAAGGAACAAAGCCAGCTGAAAGAATGAAGAAGTGAAGACCTGAGGATCACCGAAGCCATTCGTCGTGTCGCCAAAAGGTCCCTTCCTCGCCTTTTGTTCCAGTAAGATAAGCCTAAAGGAAATGATCAAATCAATGGTGATAAGGAAAAGTCGGTGTGTCGCCGAGTAGTATTGCGAAGCAGTACCATGTCTCCCAATTATCCAAAACACGAGGATGATGTAGGCTAACACAAGTTGACGATGAATCTACTAAAGGGCAGATTGCCGAGTTGATCGGCGATCCTGACTAACTGCGCCAAGTGGTCCTTTGTAACACAAATGTTTGAAAAATATAAATACATGTTGATATTTTTAGTTTAGTATCGATTTTCATAGTATTGAACAGTAAATTTTAGACTTAGCTTCTATTTTGAGTTTTTGAGAGATTTTGGGAAACTTTTCTCTTGAACCTTAGAGATTTGAAGATTCTCATTTTGAAGAAACTTGAAGTGGGAGTTGGAAGTTCATTATCCTAGACTTGATTGAAGAATAAATAAATCATAATAGTTGATGTTACTTCGATTTCGTACCACTTTCTTGCTTTTCTTTATGTCTAGCTAAAATCTCAATTATTAGGGTGTGATTTTGTGAATAAGAGTTAAATCTCTTGTTGGGTGTTGCTGATTGTTAGTATATTCACTGTTTGAATATAATTTCACTTGGTAGTTGGGTTTGAACTAAATGAGGTTGTAGTCGCAAATAGGATTTCACCTTAGTGTTTTTGGCTTTCTCTCTCGAGAGATTTTAAAACTAAGACTACTAAGTTGATAACCGATGGTTATTGGTTCATCGTGGGTTCAACTCGAGAGAGTGAATCCAAGTTCCATTTCCGCACTTTTAGCTCGAAAGAGTGATTGGGCTAAGGTGGAGGCTGTGCTTAAAGGCTGCAACTCAATATTCAAGAGAAATCGAGTTGTTTTGGGGTAAGTTGCTCGAGAGAGAATTTACCCCACTAAAGTCTAGCCTAGTTACATGTATTCAATGATGTACTATCAATAGCAATTACCCTTCGGTGTCTTTTATCTTATATTTTGGTAACATCCCAAGAATCATGTTTCCCATTAGTCTGTCTTATTGTTTTTTTACTGTTTTTAGTTGTTTAATTTTGATAACAACCCCCCCTTCCATTGTTAATTGACCCTTGTGTCACCCCCTTAGATTGAATATGTTTTTATTCGATAATTTCGTGTAGCTACGACTATCATGACTTAGTTTGTGTTGGATTAAATATTCTAACTACCACTCCCTGTGGGAACGATCCCAACCCTTGGTTGGGTTATATGCTGACTAACGATCGGCGAAGCTTAGTAGTGGATGAAGTGTCTTTAATGACGTTGATAACCTACCATCCCACTTATTATGCCACCATAAACATTCCACCAGCCCACTAGCATCACCTCCACCCCAACAACTATCAACACCTCAACGAATAATAATAAATAGTACCATTCTTGGTTCCATTGATCAACCACCGCAATCGTCAGTGGAGATGGATCTCTCTAGCCATTCAATGACATTTACCTTTCATATGAACAACAATCAAAATATAGTCTGGAGAAAAGACTTTGTTGTTATCAATGGACTTACATCAACAACAAGTACATACATTGCACTATTCAGATACAATGATTAGTTTACACACAAAAAAATCCAGCGCGTCAGATTAAATAATTTATTCCTGAAACCTGAGTTTGACATTGATGAATTTTTAATGGACATTACGGAGGGACATTAAAGTTGGAGTCAAACTAGTTTTATCTTCTTCAGTTATTACCATTTTCCGTTGTTGGTGTTTAGCCTTCTTAATAGGCCATCTTTTAGACTCTTAAACTGATTGAATTAAAAAAAGTATTGCATATGTTTTATGACATAATGCTAAAAGAATGCATACTCAGTTTGTTTCAATGTACATGTAACTTAATTTATTGTATGACGTCCCAATATGTTTGACGTTATTTCATATACATTTTTCTCTTACAAAACATAAATCAATTAAATTATTTATCTTTAAATATTGATGTGAAGTTTTTATGTAAACTAACTTTTTAGGAAAACGATATTACTCCTTCACACTCCATTTTATTAGTTGTAATTGCGATTTGTGATTATAAAAATATTATAGTAACTCTGTGATTGTAAATGTTGTGACCCGACAAGATGACTTGGAGAACACCTCAGCAGCCACAACTAACTTGGAGGAAACATCAGCAGCCATCGTGGAGACAGACACTCAGTAGGAGAGTACATTTTTGAAAAGAAGTAAGCATTGTGGGAATGGGGTGACGAGAACGTGGACAAGGGGAAGAAAGTGCAGTTCCTGAAAAGTGCCAACTTTGATAAATAGAAAACGTAGACATCTGAATTAGTTAGGCAGTTGTAATTTCAGTCTGAATATCTCATCTCTCTATTTCTCTGTTTTCTCATCTCATCCCTTCTTTCCTTGTTACTGTTTCATTGATATTTCTTTTCCAATCTTGTATTTAAGTTAATCTTATAATACAATCCACCTTTAGTTATGAATTGTTTTCTTTAGTTTTCTTGCAATAAAAGTATGTCATTAAGATTATTAAGTATTTTACTGAACTGATAATAAGAAAGAACGGTGTATTCTATAAATTTAACTTTTCCTTCAACCAATTCTTTTCACGCAACTCAAACAGCTTTACCACTAATTGATTTAGTGTCAAACTACATTTTGTAGCATAATACGTTCCTAATGTCAATTAAAAGATGTTAAATTCAGAAATTAAAAAAAACAAATTTATTCAATTGTTTTCCTTGTTAACAAATTTTTTTATTTAATTTTTCATGGTCAAATCTTTTTTTTTCATGGTTATATCTCAAATTTTACTAAAAATCGTGTTTTTCTTCTATTAGTAAGTTAATTTAAACCTTTTCCTATTTAGTCTTTTGATGACAAATGAATTTAACCATTAATTTTTACTTAGATGCTAGATACATGACAAGAGGGATGGAAGGAGGTCAACTTAAAGTGCGACACATACATTTTAAAATATTTATTATGATGGCGTAAAGTAAACACATGAAAAAAATACTAAATAAATCTTTTATTTTATTTTTTTCTTAAAAAACTTATGAAATATTGAACACTAGAAAAATTTATAACTAATTAATTCAATTTAACGAATAAACCTCAAATGTGTTTGAGTAGATTAGTTATTAATATAGTTAGTAACTCATTGATGAAACTCAAATTCATTGTGCAGCCACATTAATTCAAATCTTATTATTGAATCAATGAGATTATTTATTTTAAAAAGAGAAACAAATTTGAGGTGCTCTGTGTAAAAATTTTAAGATTTTAAAATACATTTAGCAAATTTAATGATAAGTTACATGAAATGTCTGTAAACTAATCACAAGAAGATTCACTACACTTTGCCATTTTTCTTAATCCAAATTTATTATAATCCTTGACTAACTGTTGCTAAATTAATTGACACATTAATTAGAATTTACTTCTAAATTAGAGAAAATGCACAAGTATTCCCTAGACTATGATCAAAATTCCAGAGACACACGTTTTCTTACCCCCCTAAACTTATTTTTTTTGTAATTTTGTACACCTTTTGTCTTACGTGTCACACTCCCTGACTCCACACAATTGAGGCGCGTGAGAGATATTTAAATGCCACGTAAGCCAAAAAGGTGCACAAAATTACAAATACTAGGTTGAGGGGGTAATAGGACCTTAGTTTAGTTAATGTGTGCCTCTGGAATTTCGGTCATAGTCTAGGGGGGCACTTGTACATTTTCCCTTTAAATTATATGAGAAAAAGGTAATAATATTCAATATCTAAGTAGATTCAATGAAAAAAATTTCTAATGCAGTAAATTAACTTATTTTTAATGTAAAGTAGACCAATTATAAAAAATATCTTAAAAATTTTTATGTTGTAAATTATTTAAACTTATTATATATTTAAAGTTGAACAATAATAAGAAAAATCTTGACCAATCCTACTAATATAAGATAATTCAAATACACAAGCTTATGACTATAAATAGGAAGAAGGTTTCCATTGATACGAACAAACAATCATCTTACACATAAAATTACTAGCTCCGTTTCTACTTGCATAATACAAATCATGCCTCGCCTACCATCACACTCATCACCCCCAATAGACGATCCACAACTCAACCATCACCACCATCACCATCACCACCATCAATGCCTCAGGGACAAACAATTAGACGTACCATTTTCAGTTCCGTTGATCAACCACCTCAATCATGGGTGGAGATGGGGTTCTCCGACCATCCAATGGAGTTTACCTTTTAGATGAGCAATAATCAATATATAACTCTGGATATCCATGACCCCGGGTTTATGGCTCAAATTGTAACAGAAGGACTGAGGTTTGGGCAAAAAGCCTTCAACAAAATGATGAATTTCCCAGGGATCGAGCTTCCTTTTTATCACCCCCAACAACCCGACGGGTACAACTCCTCTTCCATTGATGGAACTCCAACAAGGAATTCGCACAAAAATGTATTGTTTCAATTCCATGAAATCCTTCATCGTTGAGGAGGAATACAAAAAACATTCATACTCATGTTCCCAGTAAGACTAAACAAGTGCACCATGGATATAACAGTCATAACAAATCCTATGTCAAAAAAAGTTGCATTGTTTTTAGTACCAACATTTTACTAGTCCAGACAAATGAAGACGACGAAGAACCCCCCAAAATGAGTCTAATGATATGGAATTGTCGTGGATCCGAGCAATCCGACTTTTGTAGAAGTTATCGTTCTATGCTTAACTACTATCTCCCAACCATGGTTTTGCTCCTTGAGACTCACATGACACACCACAAACACCTAGCTGATGACTTCAGCTTCACTGATATAGCTAATGTTACCGCGATGGGAGGTTGCGGAGGTATGACACTAGTCTGGAAAAAGGACTCCGTTGTCTTCGATTGACCTGCAATAAACGGCGAGGAGATACATTGCACCATTAAAATGCAGTGATTTTATTTTATGATATTTATGTTATTGAAATTAAGAAGTTATTTTTATGTTAAAGGAATTATAATATTACGTACTTTTTTTTTGAAACAATTTAATAGATATATATTTTTATGCTAGACTTTTTTTATGAAATTTTAATGCTTGGGTTAGTAAATACTTTTCATAACCTATTTATTCAAGAATAAACGAAAGCTCCTAAATGAACTTGTAGACATTCAATACTTCATTCATTGCATAATCAACATCTTTTACCTATTCATTGTTTAACACTAAAGTGTAGAATTCAATGTCTTAATGACGTTAATTCTAATACTAAATTATCTTCTTTTACATATTCATTCTTTAACATTGCTGAAAAAGTAGTGAAAATTAATATTGGCGTTTCAATGCATATAAAATTCAAAATACGAACATCCAGGATTACACATACTCATACACTATAAACTAACATCTAGTTTATTTTTTTGCTACCAACTTATATTTTACTAGATTAACATCTTTTGATCATGTCAACTTTCAAAAATCTCTTACTGAACAAGAAATTAATTATGTACACCATTCATTTTGGTCTCTAAATGCTCCGGGGCTAGATGGTATTCACCCTTTTCTTAGAATAAGATTACTGGAACATTTCCAATGCCTCTGTTGTCTCCTTCATTAAAAATTGTTTCTTCAAATAGACTTCCTAACATCAAATAACCAAACCATGGAAAATGCCAATATTGTAATGTTGTCTCGGGACTAGAAATGGTATAATGCATAGATTTCGAAAAGATGAATGCATGTAAATTATGAGATCGCTAATCAATCATAAATATTTACCTAAACACATGGCAAGAGGGAGCAGGAGGGGATCAACTCAGTGCTTGACACATACATTTTAAAGAATTTATTACATCATGTAAAGTAAACCATAATAAATAACTCTTGCATTCTAAACAAAAAAACACTTGTGATATATAACACAAAGCTCATAATAATTGCTTAAATGTAAAATGAACACAACACATATGTGTTTGAAAATATTAGTCATGAACATGGAAAGTAACTCATTGTTGAAACTCAGATTCACGGTGCAACAAAACTAATTCAGATCCTTTTATTACAATAGTGAGATCATTTATTTAAGAAAGAGCGAAAATATAATTTAGTGTTTTATTTTTGTAATTTTTCTAAACTTGAAAGTACCTCCAGAGTAATAAAAGAAGGTAGCGAGAAATATATTTTGTTATTACTTTTTGAATAGAATTACATAATACAATGTGTTGTATTCTACTAGATTAGTGAATAGTAACATAAATTTTTATTTACTTTAGATATAAGATATAATAGGTTTATTTGGTTAATCGATGCTGAGATAGTCCTTTCGGATAAAACAGTTTAACAAGGAAATAACAAAGATATTAGTGATGTTCCACTAATTTTGGTAAATGTAAAGTGCAAAGACCATCCTAACTCAAGACCTTAAAAGACTTACAGTGATTGAAGTACATGAAGAGTTCTTTTTTTCAAATCAGAATCATTATATTTTGACAAAAGAAGATTTTTTTTATCTATCAAAGTTAAAGTTTTGATATACTACTTAAGAAAAGGATTGAAGCGCATCGACAACGTGTTACATATTTTTGTTGGAAAGTTTTTACAAAAACAAACTGGAGAGCATGATGAATCAAATGAAATATGATTTTCACTATATGAATATTTATAATTATATATTAGGAATTTGATCTATTCATTGCACCAATATCAATTTCCGCTATTTTTACGGCGATGTTAAAGAGTTAATAGGTGAAAAAATTTAGTGTTAGCATCATCGTCATTAAGATATAGAATTTCTAATTTTATTTATCAAAACTCCTCTTATATTAATGGGGAGTACGATTCAGCTTGAAATTTCTAGCTTTTTCAGTAGTTATACGAAGTTAATTGGGCTAAGAATGAAGAATTGAATGCCTACTATTTTAGCTCTTTTCCCTTATTCTTAAATATATTTAAAAAAATGCCTATAGTTAAATATTACATCGCCGGACCAAGTTAAAAATGCATGACTTATTTAGAAGCTAGCCACTCCAAACATTAAAATTTCATTAAGTTTAGAAAAAAGTAACAGAAAATAACAACATTTATTAATTTATCATAAATATCTAGTTCTACTATACTGTACTAGTACCAAATAACATTGTAATAGAGATAAGACATAAAGTGACACCTGAAGTTGTCCCGAATTCTAAAAAAGACATCTAAACTATGTGGGCGCCCTATTATCCCCCTAAACAATTCCAATAATATAGGGAAAATGTGGCACACTCTCTGATCGAAATTTCAGAGACATACCTTAACTAAACTAAGATCCTATTACACCCTGAACATTATTTTTTTTGTAATTTTGTGCACCTTTTGTCTTATGTGGCACACTCCGTGACTCCATGCAATTGAGGCACGTGAAAGATATTTAGATGCCACGTAAGCCAAAAAAGTGCACAAAATTACAGAAAAAATAAGTTCAAGCGGTTAATAGGACCTTTGTTTAGTTGATGTGTGTCTCTGTAATTTCGGTCATAGTCTAGGGGGTACTTTTCCCTGGAACGTGATGTGCGGGAGATTGGCTATGAGATATTCATTCTAGCTCGTGTTGGATTCTCTTGGTCATGGCATCATGTCCTTAGTTTCGATCATAAACTATTTTATTCATTTACTTTGGTGTCTTTAATACTCCTTAGACTTAGTATTTGAAAATTTGATGTCTTTGATGTGATGACTTTCAGATTTTGGGGATAAAGTGTAACAGGCTTTAGAGGTTTATTTGATTGACTACTTTAATAAGTTTTAAGCTTCCGCATATTTTTCTTATTCGTAGTTGAGTCATTGATATATGTTGGGATTTTGATTCATTGGTTCGCCCACTTAGGAGGTTAAGTGTGGGTGCCAGTCATGACCCGTTTTGGGTCGTGACAGTGTCACACTTTAAGTTGACCTCATTCTCTCCCTCTTGTCATGTCTCTAGGTTAAAAATAATGGTTGAAATTCATTTGCCATCAACAGACTAAAAAGGAAAAGGTGTAAATTAACTTAGTAATAGATGATTTTTTTTTGATTTAGTAAAATTTGATGTCGGACCATGAAGAAGAATATTTGACAATGAGAAATAAAATAAAAAAATTATTTACAAGGAAAACAATTAAATAAGTTTGTTTTTCTTATTTCTGAATTTAACCTTATTTAATTGGAACGTATTATGCTGCAAAATGTAGTTTTGCAATAAATTAATGAGTGGTAAAGCTATTTGAGTTGCTTGAAAATAATTGGTTGAAAGAAAACTTAAACTGAGAGAATAACTGTTCTTTTCTTATTATCAGTTCAATAAAATACTTAACAATCTTAATGACATTTTTTTTTACAATCAGGAACTTGTTATAATACATTTATAATCACAAATCGCAATGTTGGCTAGTAAAATGGAGCTTAACGCCCCTCTGTAATGTTCATTAAAAAATCATCAATATTGAACTAAGGTGCAGGAGGTAAGCTAATCAAGCGCACTGAAATTCCATGTGTAAACTAATCACTGTATGTAAAGAGTTCAATGTATCTCCTTGTTGTTGATGTAATTCCATTGACAACCAGTGGCGGACCTACCTTTGGGTCAGGGGTGTCGAGCGACACCCCTTCGTCGGAAAATTACGTTGTATATAGTGGTTAAATTTTATTTTAATAAATATAAATGCATAAATTGACACCTCTTAAAACAAGTTGAATGTTTAGTCTATTGGTTAGAGTCTTGCAAATACTCCATGGTTCATGTGTTCAATCCCTACCAGCCTCATTATAATTTGTTTTTCTATAACCATTGACACCGCTTAATGAAAATCCTGCCACTGTTGACAACAACAAAGTCCTTTTCGCAGACTATATTTTGGTTGTTGTTCATATGAAAGAAAATGTCAATGAATGGCCAAAGAGACCCATCTATTGGGGTGGTTGATCAATGGAATCGAGAATGGTACTATTTAATATTATTCGTTGAGTCATTCACAGTGATGGTGGTGGTTGTGATGCTAGTGGGGTGGTAGAATGTTTATGGCGGCATTATGAGTGGTATGATAGGCGAGGCGTTATTTGTGTTCTGCAAGTAGAAATAAAGCTGGTAATTTTATGAGCAAGTTGTTTGTGTTCGTTCTTATCAATGGAGAAACATCCGAGTTCCTTTTTCTTATTAATAGCGATAAACTTATGTAACTGGATTATCTTTATCTCTTTCAAATTAATTATATTATTAGGATTGGTCAAGATATTTTTATTATTGGTAAAGTTTGCATTAATAATAAATTGAAATAATTTTAAATCCAAAGAATTTTTACACTATGAATTTACTTAGAAGTAGTTGCAGATTTCCGTTTTCTTTTCTCAAAATAATGTAAAAGTAAAGTTTGATTATTATGTCAAATTTAACAACAAACCAGTCAAGGATTATAGTGGTCTTGGATCTAGAAAATATGGCTAAGTGCGATGAATCAACAATGACTCTTCTATGTTTTGCTTACAAACACTTCTTATAAAAATTTTTTCACTAAATATACTAAAGTTTCAAAAATTTACAAGAAACACCTCAAAGCTGATTTCTCTCTTTTTAAAGTAAATATTCTCATTGATTTATTAATAGGATTTGAAATTAATGTGAATGCAAGATGAGTTTGAGTTTTGTGAATGAGTTACTATCTATATTAATAACTAATATTCTCAAAAACATTTGAGCTTTATTTCTTTCAAATTAAAGAAATGTCACGCCTCGAGTCTATACCATGGACGTGACCGACACTCAAGAACCATTTATGATCTCCAAGTAAATTCTTTGTCTGGCTGACTACTTAGAGAAAGACTCACTCAAGGAATAATTGGCTTAAAAAGAATTTGATCTCAAAATAAAACTTAAGTCAAATGTTTGAAAGTACTCATCGCGATAATTATAATTGTTTGCAGAACATCTTTAAAGGAAAGAGAGTACCAAGAGTCTCCTTGACTCTTTCTATCTATAAGGCCTCTAATCTTTGTGATAGGTTTCGGGAAAAGACCTACTTTACCTCTAAGTAATACGGATCCATCTAAAAAGTATGATCATGTTCCCATTTTGGCAAGACATGGTATATGAGGATTTTGAGATTCTGAACTATCTCCGAATTCATTGCTCATTTGAATTAATGTAATTTCTACTTGGTGTGCATTTGGTGTACAAGTGGTATGCCAGTGGAAAAAAAGAAAGAAACATTGTTGTATACTATGTGTATGAGGTAATTACATTGTCTGATTTATTCTTCCTATATGGATACCAAGTCTATTCAAATTGGATACCAACCGGATAACAGTTTGGTGTCATTCTTAATTTTCAATTTGGAGATCAATTGGACCCAAAGTAAGTCACCAAAACTTTTTATTGTAAATTTCAATTGGCGTCCATTTTATTTTCACCTGATGTCCCATTGGTAAAATAGAAACATAAAGATGAAATTGATATTTAAATTAAATTAGTAAACTTAAAACTAATTATTATTATATCCCATTGATATGAATTTGGTATCAAACTGGTATCCCACTTAATAAATAGAAAAAGCAAAATTTTATATTATTGTCAAAAAAAAGTAGCAAAAAGATGTAATTGAGATTTCAACAAATTTATTCAATCTAAAACTAGTTAATGTTGTATCAAATTGATATTGATTTGAAAAACTCAAGTGTAACATTGTATAGAATTGTTGTATACTATGTTTATGAGTTGTTTTCAAAACAAAAAATTTAATAGACCTTTGACTAATGTTATATCCAATTTGTATAGACTTGGTATCAAACTCGAAATTTAAGGTAAAGAAATGTATGAAGTTGGTTTACAGCTGGTATGAGATTGGAAAGAATAAATCTACCAATGAAAGACAGGACAAATTGTATTGTTGTCAAAAACTGTAGAAAAAAGAAATATACATCATCAAAAAATTTAAACAACGTGTAATGATGAAGAGTCTAACATGCAATCAACTGTTTCAAATTTTGTTTATGTGGTTTTGGTGTAGGATAATTATTAGTATTCAGAGAATATTCTATTACTATGCAGGTATAACATCTTGCAACTAGAAATAACTAGAAAGGAATTAAAAAAATGGAAAATACTTATTTTGGAAAGTATAAGTTTTTGGTTAACTTCAAACAACCATAACTTCTAGCTCAAGATGAGTTAGTTGTATTTCCTGATATGGTTGGAAATACCTTGGAACAATCTTTCCAACACCGCCAAGATTGCGCGATTCCGACTTCATATGAGTGAGTTATGTCCTTTGGAAGTTGGACTGTTGGGTTAAGGAAATGTCCAATTCTGAGATTTTAAAGCGTAATTTGGTATTTTCACTACGCTAAGTTTTTACGAGTTTAATATTGGTCAAATTAGAACATAGACAGTTTTAGAAGTTGGGAATTTTTACCCTAGGGCTAAGGAAAAAAAAGAAAAAAAAAGAAGAAGAAAAAGGGCAAGATTTGCCAAGATCGTCGAATTAGCTTGTGGATTTGGTCGGGAGTGTTCCCTAAAAAGGTATGTGAGTCTATATTAACATCTGGTTCGTTCGCCCACATACCAAGTATGTTGATTTAGCGTGATTTCATCCTAAAGAGATTGGATTTTGTATTGTTGTTCTTTAATTGCTTTCGTTCTTGAACATGAGATGATATTTAGGAGTTTTCTTGATGGTTTATGTGTTGTTCTTGAATTCATTGAGTTAGATACTTGTGTATATTATGTGGGTACATGAATCTAAAGGGAATTTGAGAAAAAGGATCGAATTAAAACGACATAAGGTCAGAAAATGAGATAAAATATTTGGCAAATTTTTGCCTAAAGAACAGGTTGGCGCAATGCGCCCCCATAGCGCCAGGAAGGCTGGGGCGGTGAACCAGCAGTGCGACAGAAAGGAGTCTCAGTCAAGTGAGGCTGGTGCGGCGCGCCATGTACAAGCTTTTTCACCCACTTATCGTAATTCAGTCCGTTTAAGCCTCTCTAAAGTGTTTTAACACTTCCTAATGATTCTAAGTACTCTAAATGACTTTTAATCATATTGAAATCATCCAAAAACATGAATTTCAGAGTTGAACCCATAACTTAAAATTCAAGGATAGCGAAGAGTCAAGTCTAGAAAGTTCTTAGAGTCTTTTCTAGAAGTGTTTTTGCAAATGCTTTTAACTTTATTTTAAGATTTCAAGATCAAGTTGAGTAAATAGTGAAGATAAGGAGAAGAAGTTCATTTCATGTTTCGTAAGTCTTTTACAAACATTTTGACTTCGTTTTAAGACTTAAGTTTGAGTTTAATTAAGAGTAAAGTGAAGTCTTTTCCTCAAAGAAGTAAATGGGGACTAAGTATTCCCAACGAAGTATAAACATATTTTTCGCATTTAAACAAGTAAGGAAACTGATATTTCCAAAAGAGCCATTGAGCTAGTTTTTGAGTTAAGAACTATGATGTCTAAGAGAGCTTTTAAGCTAAGTTTGAGCAATTATCTCAAACCAGAGAAGAAGTTATTTTAAAAAATTATCAGTTAAGTATATTTTGGTAGTAGTATTGAGCACCGATATGGGGATGCGAGTTAATATTAACTCAAGCCCACATAAACCATGTAGCCAACATGGGCAGAAAAAGCATCATACTTTTGAGATGATTCCTCAGTGCTTTTTAGCATAGACTAGTGCATCCACTTAGTGAGTTCTGGTTCTATATAGCGATGACAAGGTATAGAATGGTCCTTGGCAACATGAGGTAAATCATTGTATCATCACTTAGGCTTATAGTGATGGTTGTCGATAAGAAAATCTCCCACATAAGTTATTGTATTTTCATATACATCACTTATTGTCTTTTGACATACATCAGAGTTAAGTTGTATTCTATTATATACACAGAGTTGACATCATGTATTTAAACATATTTTTCTTTATATGGCATCTACTTTAAACTGCTTTATAATGGAATGAGTTTAGTTCAGTATTCATGAGATGAGAAGAGACAAGTAAGTGTTTCTTTCAGAACCTCTATCAAGCCTATGCTTGTTAGCATTCCAACTAGCATACTCGTTCATTCAATGTACTGATTTTACGTAGCCTGCATCCTCTTATGATGCAGACTCAGGTAACCAGGATCAACATCCAGCGCCTCGTTGATCCTGCATGAGCATTCATAGTTTGTTGGCGAGCGTCCTTGCTTTCTAGAGGAGCCCTTTTATTTTGCTTTTAGTATTTCAGTATTAGGATGACTAGGGGTCTTGTCCCGACACCTCTGTTTTTACTAGAGGCTTCATAGATAGACAATTTAGTAGTTCCTTAGTCATTACATTATAATTCTATGTTAAAGACTTTAGTTGCCATTTTTGCCAAGTGAATGTTTGATTCTTTTAACATTCCAAGTTTTATTATTAAGTTATTTAATTAAGTACATTTGATCATTGTAAAAATTATTAGAGTCTTCCGTTGAGTTAAGCAAGCTAAGACAAAGCTTCGCTCAAGGCCGGCATTAGACTTCGAGTGCCAGTCCCGCCTAGGGTGTAGACTCGGGGCGTGACAAACTTGATATTATAACATAGAGTTCAAGAGTCAAGGGAGTATATGAATCCGTTTTCACAGAGTCCTAGTTATAGGTGTGAAGCGCGCCACATCTATAATTAGGAGGCTGCAACATTTAGGAAAATCCTCATTCTTTCATATCTCTTTCGTGCCCTAGAGTTTATCTCTAAAAAATTTCTCTCTAAGTCGTGTTTGACCATGTTTTCAGATAACCATGCCTCCACAAAGAGACGTTAGAGGTCGTCTAACGAGGAGGAATGTTAAACCACAAGAACAAGGGGTACCTAATGCACAAAACGTGCAACCTCAAAGAGAAGTCACCAATGCAAAGTTCTGTGAGGCTATCCGGATGCTGAGCCAAGCGGTGACTAACCACGTTGGGTAGCAAAGAGGATCTCAACAAGATGAGGCTGAATCTTCAAGAATTCGTGAGTTGTTGAGAATGAACCCCCTAAGTTTCACTGATTCGAGCACTATAGAGGACCCATAGAACTTCATTAAGGATTTGAAAAAGCCGTTGAATGTGATGCATGTTGTTGATATATAGAGAGAGTTGAACTAGTTGCATACAAGGATTGAGGGTACAGATGAGGATGCACCACCTCCGAGATGGGCTTGTTTTGAAGAGGCCTTCTTGGGGCGTTTCTTTCCCTGATAACTAAAATAGGCCAAGGTACGTGAGTTCATCACACTTAAGCAGGAGTCTCTAAGTGTACATGAGTGTGGGTTGAAATTCACCCAACTATCTCGTTATGCTTTGGAGATGGTTAAGGACATGATGAGTAGAATGAGTTTGTTTGTTGCTGCGTAAGGCCGTCTATAAAGTAAAGAGCGTCATGTTACAATGCTTATTGGAGACATGGACATTTCGGGGTTGATGTTTTATGTGCAGCAGGTTGAGGAGAATAAGCTGAGAGACAGAGAGGAGTTCAGAAATAAGAAAGCTAAAATAGGGAATGAGTCTGGGCAACATAAGAGTAATGCAAATTGTTCATCCTTTCAATAGCAAACTATCATCTTCTAGTGCACCTGCACAAAAAAAAAGGTGAGCATCATGGCTAGAATTAGCAGTACTTCAAAGCTAGGCCAATACAGTTTGAAGGTAGTGTAGCGTAAAGAAGTAGTTGGGCTCATGTATGATCTAGATATGGTAGGCACAACTTAGGTAGGTGTCGTGATGGGCATGAAGGTTGTTACAAATTCGGTCAAGAGGGTCACTTCATGAAAGAGTGTACTAAGAATAAGCAGGGTGATGGAAATCCGGGCAATAGAGACCAATCTCGTTAGTTGCTCCACCAGAGGGCTGCACCTAGAGGAGCTACTTTTTCTACTGACGGAGGAGCAAATCGCCTCTATGAAATCATGAGTCGCCAAGAGCAAGAGAACTCTCTAGTGTTGTCACTGGTATGATAAAACTCTTTGTTTTTGATGTTCATGCTTTGGTAGACCCAGGAACAAGTTTATATTTTGTAACACCCTATGTTGCAAACAAGTTTAAAGTTATTCTTGAGAAACTTTGTGAACCCTTATGTGTTTCTTCACCGACTGGGGAGTCTATTCTAGCTGAGCGAGCTTATCATGATTGTGTCATTCCATCAACCACAAAGACACCATGGCTGATCTAGGTATGGAATAGCTTCATGCCTGTTATGGATTAATATATTATAGAACTCGAGTTGTCATGTTTCATATTCTTAATGAGCAAGTCGTAGAGTGGAGTAGTAGTTCAGTAGTGCCTAAGGGTCGTTTTATTTCCTACCTTAAAGGAGAGAAAGTTAGTTTCAAAGTGTTGTATCTATCAATTAGTCCGAGTTAATGACTTAAGTGCTGAGGTACCTCCCATTCTTTGAGTTCTCGTGGTAAAAGAGTTTCCAGAAGTCTTTGCTAAAAGATCTACCCGAAGTCCCTACCGAGAGAGAAATAGACTTTGACATCGACATCATTCTAGATATGTGTCCTATTCTATTTTCCATACAGAATGGCACTAGGAGAGTTGAAAGAGTCTAAAGAACATTTAATAGATCTATTAGATAAGGTCTTCATTAGACCAAGTGTTTCACCTTGGGGCACTCCGGTCTTGTTTGTGAGAAATATTGATGGTTCCCTTAGGATGTGTATAGATTATCGTCAATTGAACAAAGTTACCATCAAGAATAAGTATATCCTCCCAAGAATTGATGATTTATTCGATCAACTTCAGGCTGCCACATATTTTTCTAAGATAGAGCTCAGATCTGGCTACTATTAGCTAAGAGCAAGGGAATATGATATTCCAAAAATAACTTTTAAAACCAGATATGGGCATTATGAATTTTTGGTCATGTCCTTTGGGTTGACCAATGCTTCTGCAACATTCGTGGATCTTAGAAAAAGAGGCTTCAAACCTTATTTAGATATGTTTGTTATCGTCTTAATTGATGACATACTAATCTATTCAAAGGAATGAATAAGATAATGCTAGTAATCTCAGAATAGTTCTTTATAGTTTGAAGGATAGTGAGTTGTATGCCAAATTCTTTAAGTGTGAGTTTTGGCTTGAGTTTATGGCATTGTTGGGTCAGATAGTTTCCGGTGATGGTATTAGAGTTGATACCTAGAAAATTGAGGCAATGCATATTTGGCCTTGACCCACATGTCCAACTGATATTAGGAGTTTTCTGGGTTTGGTTGGCTAGTATAGGAGATTTGTAGAAGATTTCTCCTCATTTCATCTCCATTGAGGAATTTGAGTGAGAAAATAATCATGTTTCACTAGTCCGAAGTTTGTGACAAAAGCTTGGAATTGAAGAAAAGGTTGACTATTGCCCCAGTTTTGACCTTACCAGAAGGTACTCAAGGTTTTGTGGTATATTGTGATGCATCTAGAGTAGGTTTGGGTTGCGTGTTAATGCATAATGACAAGGTTATAGCTTATGCCTCAAGAAAGTTGAAAGTTAATGAGAAAAATTACCCAACCCATGACTTAGAGTTGACTGTTATAGTCCATGAAGATATGACCTCACTATTTGTATGATGTTTATGTTGACGCCTTCACTGATTACAAGAGCCTACAAAATGTGTTCACTCAGAGAGAGATTAATCTTAGACAAATGAGGTGGTTAGAATTTCTTAAGGATTATGACATGATCATTCTTTACAACCCAGCTAAGGCTAATGTGGTTGTTGATGCCTTAAGTAGGTTGTCTATGGGTAGTACCGCCCATCTTGAGAAAGGGAAAAAAGAACTAGAAAAAGATGTGCATAGACTTGCATGATTAGAAGTCCGACTAAAGGATTCCACAAATGAGGAATAGTGGTGACAAATGAGGCTGAATCGTCATTAGTGTCATAAGTGAAAGAAAAGCAATACCAAGATCCCTTTTTGTTTGAATTGAAGACAAATGTTCATAAGCAAAGAGTATTAGCTTTGGAACAAAGTGGAGATGATGTATTGAGATATCAACGTAGATTGTGTGTACCTACGGTGGATGGACTCCAAGAGAGAAACATGGAGAAATCTCATAGATCCAGATATTCCTTTCATCCTGGTTCCACAAAGATGTACCACGATTTGAGAGAAGTATATTGGTGGAATTGTATGAAGAAGAACATTGCTAAATTTGTTGCGAAGTGCCCGAATTGCAACAAGTTAAAGTAGAGTACCAAAGTCCTGGAGGTTTGGCTCAGAATGTAGAACTTCTAGAGTGGAACTGGATTCATTAATATGGATTTTATCACAAGTTTACCAAGGTATCGTAGGCAACATGATTCTATATGGGTGATTGTTGATAGAATTACAAAGTCAACCAACTTCTTGCTTGTAAAGGTTACCTATTCGGCAAAAGATTATTCTAGATTGTATATTCCATAGGCGGTGAGACTTCATGGAGTTACTGTTTCCATTATTTCATATAGAGGTGCACAATTTGCTGCACAATTCTTGAAATCTTCTAAGAAAGGTTTGGGTTCAAATGTGAACTTAAGTACTACCTTTCATCCTCAAACATATGAGCATGGAGAGCGCACCATTCATACTTTAGAGGATATGTTGAGGGCATGCGTGATTGATTTCAAAGGTAATTGGGATGATCACATACCTGTAATTGAGTTTGCCTACAACAACAATTATCACTCTAGCATCCAACTGGCTCCTTATGAAGCTCTTTATCGGAGAAGATGCAGATCTCTTATTGGATGGTTTGAAGTTGGTGAAGCAGGGTTGATAAAACCAAATTGAATTCATCAAGCTATGGAGAAGGTTAAAGTGATTCAAGAGAAGTTGAAAATAGTGCAGAGTCGTTAGAAATCCTACACTAATGTAATGAGGAGGACGTTAGAGTTCGAAGTAGATAATTGTGTTTACTTGAAAGTTTCACCCATGAAGGGTGTTATGAGGTTTGGTAAGAATGTGAAGTTGAGTATCCGGTATATTGGACCTTATAGAATATCCAAGAGAATTGGCAATGTAGCTTATGAGTTGGAGCTACCACAAGAGTTAGTAGTGGTTAATCGTGTATTTTATGACTCCATGTTGAAGAGGTGCATGGGAGATCCTTCATTGATAATCCCAACTGCAAATATTGGGATCAAAGACAACTTGTCCTATGAGGAGATTCCTGTTCATATTCTAGATCGCCAAGTTCAAAAATGAGAAAAAAAGAAGTACCTTCAATCAAAGTCTTTTGGAGGAACCAATTTGTTAAGGAAGCTACTTGAGAAGCCGAAGAGGATATGAAGAAGATATATCCACATATCTTTAAATCCGGAGAAAATGCATATTAAGGTACTTATTGTCTTCTTAGTACTCTTTAAAATTATGAATGAGCATGTTGTTTGTTGCATTTGTATGTTGGATGTTTGAACTAGATGTTACCACCCTTAGCCTAGTAAAAGTAATCTAATTCCAGGTCAAATGTTCAAAAGGGGGAGATATTTTAAAATCTCGCAACTAGAAATAACTAGAAAGGAGTTAAAAATCGAGAAAATACATATTTTGGAACGTATAAGGATACCTGTAAATTTTTAAGCAAGTAAAAAGTGAGTTTTTGATCAATTTGAAACAACCATAACATCTAGCTCAGGATGATTTAGGTGTATTTGAAGATATGGTTGGAAATATCTTAGAACAATCATTCTAACACTGCCGAGATTGTGCGATCCCGAGTTCGTATGAGTAAGTTACGCCCTTTGAAAGTATGGTTGTTGGATTAAGGAAATATCTAATTCCGGGATTCTAAAAGGTATTTTAGTCTTTCACACCCTATTAATTTAATCTATTTTTAGGAGTTTAATATAGGTCAAATGAGAACTTATTTAGTTTTAGAACTTGGAAATTTTCACTCTAGGGCTAAGGAGAAAGGAGAAGAAAAAAGAAGAAGAAAAAGGCAAGATTCGCCAAGATCGTCGAATTAACTTGTGGATTTCGTCGGGGGTGATCCCTAAAAAAGTATGTGAGTGAATCTTAACGTTGGGTTCCTTCACCCACGTGCCAAGCATATTTGATTTAGTGTGATTTCATCCAAAAAGATTGGATTTTAATGTTGTTCTTGAATTGCTTTCGTTCTTGAACATGAGATGAGATTTAGGAGCTTTCTTGATGAGTTAGGTGTTATTATTGAATTCATTGGGTTATATCCTTGTATATATAATGTGGTTACATGAATCTAAAGTGAATTTGAGAAAATGTATCGAATCAAAAATCAATTTAAGGTCAGAAAACAAAAGAAAAAATTTGGCAGATTTTTGCCTAAGGAACTGTTTCGCGCGACACTCCACCATAAAGTCAGGAAGGTTGGGGTGGTACACCAGCAGTGCGCTAGAAAGGAGCTTCATTCAAATGATGCTGGCTCGGTGAGCCCCGGACGAGCCTAGATTGGCATTTTTCACATAGTTTTCGTAATTCAGTCCGTTTAAGCCTTTCGAAAGTGTTTTAATACTTCCTAATGATTCTAACTACTCTAAATGACTTCGAAACATATATAAATCATCCAGAAACATGAATTTCAAACTTGAATCTATAACTTCAAATTCAAGGATAGTTAAGAGCTAAAGTTTGGAAAGTTCTTAGAGTCTTTTCAACAAGTCTTTTTCAAATTCTTTCAACTTTGTTTTAAGACTAAGATCAAGTTGAGTAAAGAGTAAAGATAAGGAGAAGAAGTTCACTTCAAGTTTCGTAAGTCTTTTACAATTTTAACTTTGTTTTAAGACTTTAGTTTGAGTTAAGTTAAGAGTAAAGTGAAGTATTTTCCTCAAAGAAGTATTTGAGGACTAAGTATTTCGAAAGAAGTATAAACACGCTTTTCACATTTAAACAAGAAAAGAAACTGAGATTTCTAAAAGAGCCATTGAGCTAGTTTTTCAGCAGAGAGGAAACTATGATTTCCAAGAGTGCTTTTTAAGCTAAGTTTGAGCAATTATATTAAACAAGAGAAGAATTTGATTTAACAAAATATGAGCTAAGTATATATATTTTGGGAGTAGTATTGAGCACCAATATGGGGATGCGATTTCATATTAACTCAAGCCCCCATAAATCACGTAGCTATCATGGGCAGAGAAAAGATCATACTTTTTAGTTGAATCCTTAGTGTTTTTTAGCATAGACTAGTGGATCCACTTAGTGAGTTCAGGTTCTATATCGATGGCAAGGTATAGAGTGGTCAGTGGAAATGTTAGGTAAAGCCATCACTTAGACGCATAGTGATGGTTATCGATTAGAGAATCTCCCACAGAAGTTATTGTATATTCATATACATCAGTTATTGTATTTTACATACATTCATAGTTATGTTGTATTCTATTATATACACATAGTTGAGATCATGTGTTTAAACTAGTTTTTCTTCATATGGCATCTACTTTAGACGACTTTTAATGGAATGAGTTTAGTTCAGTATTCATGAGATGAGAAGAGCCAGGTAATTGTTTCTTTTAGAACATCTATCAAGTTTATGATTGTTAGCATTCCAAGTAGCATACTCGCACATTCAATATACTGATGCCAGTTGGCCTTCATCGTCTTATGATGCAGACATAGGTAACCAGAATCAGCATTCAGCGCCTCGTTGATCAAACTTGAGCACTAAGAGTTTGTTGGTGAGCATCCTTTCTTTTCTAAGGCCCCCTTTTATTTTGCTTTTAGTAATTCAATATTAGGATAATAGGGGGTCTTGTCCCAACATCTCTCTTTGTACTAGAGGCTTCATAGATAGACAGTTTAATAGTTCATTAGTCTTTGCATTATCATTCTATGTTAAATATTTGAGTTGGAATTTTGGCCAAGTGAATGTGTGAAACTTTGAACAATGCTAAGATTTATTATTAAGTTATTTGAGTAAGTGCGTTTGCTAATTTTGAAAATGCGTAGATTCTTCCGCTGAGTTAAGTAAGTCAGGCCAAAGGTTCGCTCGAGGCCATCAATGGTCTTCGAGTGGCAATCCTGCCCAAGGTGTAGGCTCTGGGCGTGACAGCAGGGTCCACCAAATTTGCTAGCAACAGTTCTAGTTACTTCACTCTCACTAATTGCATCATCATCGTACTTGTTTCATCCATAATTCCACAATATTTTATCAATTTCATGACAAAGCATAGACATAGATACACATATCATACCAATTTCATGCCAACATTAAACAAGCTACATGCAAAAATAATATGCATAAAGAAACAATTTGAAAAAAATAATTCCTACTAACCAGTGTAGCATTTCATTAACTTCATTAAGACTACAAAATATAAACAAATGTTAGAAAATACACAGAAAATTTATATCAGCTTTATGTCAATGCATATAATGATATTGATGCAAGAAATCATACCAATTTCATGTCAAACATATACCCATTCAGATGATTGGATACCAATTTAATACATAAGATGAACTACATAATACTAATTTAATATAAATTTTAGAGAAAAGACATAAAGTAACACCTGAAGTTATCCAAAATTTTTAAAAGACACCTTAACTATGCGGGCGTCCTATTACCCCCTAATACAATTCCGATAATATCTTATTACATCATTTATCTATCAATACCAAATATTAAATAGCAAGTAGTTATCACACATCAATCATTCTGTGACACGTGTTAATTGAATTTGAAATATATATATTTTTAATTTTTATTTTTTCTTTATTTATCTCTCTTACTTATTAACTTATTTTAATTTTATTGCTTTAATTTTAATTTCACTTTAAATTCTTCTTCTTTCACCCCTAATTTCAAGTTACCACTCCCTTCATTTTCTTTTTTTTCTTCTTCTTCATCTTCTTCACCTCTCACCCTCACCTCACCCCACCCTTACGTCAAGTTGAGCCCCTCCATTTTTCTTCTTCTTCTTCTTCTTCTTCTTCTTCTTATTCATCTGTCAAATTCCTTTCTTTCAAAATTATATTATTTTCTAGAATTTGTGTTATTGATAACAAAACTAATTATTTTTCTAAGATAAATCAAAATTTTTGAAGGTATCATCAATTAATTTATCTCATTTTCATCTCATTTTCATATAACTTTAAAACTAGAAATGATAATTTATAAAGAATCAGAATTCTCCGAAAATTGAAAAAGTTCCACTTTTTAAGTTTTAGTTTAGTTATGGGGTTTGGGAATTTATTATTTATTTAATTAGGGTTTAATATAGGTCGGTTAGTTAGTTAAATTACCACATATATACGTTTTATTTACCCTACACTAATAACTTTAAGAAACTCATCTAAAGATCCCAAATTACTCTCAAGAAATTCTCTCTCTAAGAAGTAAGGAAGAAGAGGAAGTTGGGGAAGCACCTAGGTAGATAATTCACCAATGATTTAAGCTTTGATTAGGGATTTGATCATACGTATGTGATTTTTATTCATCCAAGGGTTCTTACACCAATGGAGCCCCTATAGTCCCCCCCCCCCCAATTTTGAACTCAAACACCAAATTCTAGCTAGGTTTGTGATTGCATTGTGGGTAAGGGTTGGGTGTGATTCAAATCTAGTGGATATCACCCACTTATGATTTATTTAGTTTTGTTTAATGATTATATGATGATTTCCTATGATTCCAATGAGGAACCCTAATCTAAATTGTTGGTTGTGATCATTTTGGGTTTATGCCATTAGAGGTAAAGTTGTGAAATGTCTAAAGTGATCTTCCTAAATCAATGTCTTGAATGCTAATTGATCATAGTTAGGGTCATCTAATCATGAATTGAACTAGACTTGATTGAATTGGAAGGATCTTGACTATTAATGTTAGAATTGAACCTTTATGATCAAGTATGACTAGAATCACTTTCTATTGAACAATGTGATTGAATAGCTTCTAATTCAGACATGGATCCTGCTAGAATGAAGTTAAGATTGAAAGTAGGGATTGGTGCCATTATTGTTAGGTCTTTGGCGGTGAAGTCAATATGATGTGATGTTGTTGTGTGTTCTCTCTCTCTTACACTCTTAGACATAAATATACTAGGAGACTAAAGTTCTCTCACATAGAAGGATTATAGGTTGACTTAATAACCTATAATAAATCAAATCATAATATATTAGAATACCTTGAAGTAGTTATATATGATACCTTCTTGTTTAGCTTGAAATGGTAAGATAAGACCAATATAGATATTTTGTGATTGAGGATTTACACTCTCCTATAGATAGATTTGCTTAGCATTGCAAGATGCATGAGTTAGTCATGGTAGTCTAGGATAGAGGATTTATACTCTCCATTGGGTAGATTTAACTAGCATTGTTAAGATCCATATCATGGTAGCTTGACTTGGTTTGCCCAAGAACACTTCATGGTAGCTTTTGGATAGACGACTTATACTCTCTTTAGGGTAGTTTAGGATTCAGGATTGATACTTTCTTAAGGGTCGCTTGACTTGCATTGTAAAGTGCAATTCAAGGATAGCTTGAGTTAGGTTAGTCATGATAGCTTTAAAATGAGGACTCATACTATCCTAAGGATATATTAGGGTTGAGAATCATATTCCCCATATGGATAGCTTGCATTTGTATTCTAGTACACTTGTAAGGGCCACATGACTTAGTTGGTTTAGTACCACTTCATGGTAGTTAGGATTGGACACTTGTACCTTTCATAGAATATCTTGGACTTACATGTTAGTGTGTCTTCCAAGGTAGTTAGCTTAGCTTAACCTAGTTATATTATAAAGATGATAGCATGGTCTAGCCTATTATAGGGTTACCCCTTGGTAGACTTTAAAATGGTAAATAGAATAGAGGGATTAGTCCCCAACTATTGAACCATGGCACAAGTATGACTTGAGGCTAGTTATGAAGGGTTCCCTTATGTAGTACGACTTAACTTAGGTTGTTGCCATAGTTGCCTTCCAAGATATGATTAACTAAAGTGGTAGTTCCTTTATCTATATGAAGGTAGCCAATGGTAAGGCCTAAGGAGAGCGAATGTGACTAGGATGACTTTAAGGCTATTCTTGGTGTGAAGGGTACTATAGCATGTCTTTCATGCATTGCACAAGTGTTATTTGATGTTACCTATAATCATGGTACCTTTAAGGGGAAGAAGGTTACGACCAAACCATTCATTTAGACTATGATTAAGATGATAAAAAAGGGATACTTGGCTTGGGTAGTACTATGTAATGCTATTCTTGCTTTTCCTTGGTTTTCAAGTTACTTATGAATGGTTCTATTATTGTATGGATGACATAGGGTGAATTAGGTTTACATGATTATGACGTATCTCCTATGCTCATTAACAATGTCTTATGTTGACTTATGTTTATATGAGGCTCATGTTGGGGACCACGCTATACTATGATGATTATATTATGACCATGTTATTATCTCTTATACTTGGTATATTTTGTACTAACACATATTGCCTACATTCTAAACAAATGTAGGGTTGGAGGCTAGGTTTCAATGATTTAGAAGAGTCTAAGATCATGGTGAGTCCTCATAGCTTCGAGGACAATATCCACTTTACCTTTATGTCATTTCCATTATGTTATTACACTTTGTATGGGCTGCTCCCAGAGACTAATATTCAGTAGTTTTAAATATATGGTTTGAGAAAAAGGTTTTAGTAAAGTGTTCGCTTTGCAATTTATGAAAATTACTTCGATCTTATATATTTAAAGTTTAAAATTCCTCCGCAATTTCTATTGTCTTATGTTATGATTATGCTAAGTGCTTGTATGAGATCCATTCGGGGTCAAGTACGTCGTGTTACCTCTAGGGGATGTTCTTGGGGCGTAAGATTTCTAAAATATCCAACCTCGGCACTCAAAGTCATCATCTGAGAAGACTCCCCCTCTCTACTCTTACAAGTTGCAAATCTACACAATCAAATCATAAGCAGAAGTCCAGGGGGTCATTGCAACAAGGATGTAACTCTAAATTATCCATTGGACTACAACCTCTAATCAAGTAGTCCTCACATCAGCTGAATGGTCCAGGTGCCCCATATTATGATCATAGTCTGAGTAATCTTTACAGGTTGGGAAGAGGTCGAAGAACCAGGATACTGGGAGGAAGAAGTAGAAGAAGATGTACTTGAATGGCAAATTTGCCTTTGCAGGTATAGAGTCAATGTCCACTATCTGGAGATATATCAACATGAGTTGTTCTCCTCATGTTGGTCTCATGTCGAGTGCACATGACCTCTATACGTATGATGTAGGTGGAGGATGTTTGAGTGATCTCAATGTCTCTTATCACATCATGAGGAACTCTAGCACGTTGACAAAACTCTATAATCACCACCAAGAATGTTACGGAAGTCTGTCTCTGCTTAGCGCTCATGGAAATCTCCTAATCTATAATGAGTACCATGTCAATGCTCTTCCTAGACATTATCATCCCAAGGAAGGCCGCCTTGGGGTGGTCGAGGATGGACTCGTTTAGGGAGGTACTAATGGTGTAGCAAATAAAACCAAACAAGAAACGATCAACAACACTTGGGTTCTTCTTCTCAATAGGGCCCCTGCCATGATCCACCTCGGAGTGGTGTTAGAAATCAAAGGTGAAAGCCACCCCTTCAAGTCATTCAAGGACTGAGTGGTAGGCAAGCCCTCATATGACAATGTATCACCTAGATCCCTGTCAAGTACAATGTTAATGTAATCACTAATGCAAACCCGACTTCCTTGCCCCGAACCATGACCGTCTTCACTAGTATAAAGGCACTAGCCTTTTTCTTCCCCTTTGGCACGAGCTCTCTGTAGGATTTATAAAACTCTGTGACCTATGTAGGAATGTAAGGGCCTTGGGGCCTGGTGAACTGCTCGAACCGGTGGAAATTTGAGGGTGTCCCTCACTGTGGAGTATCTACCCTGTAGGCCATTCGTAGAAAGTAGCATATTCTCAAGAATATTCTGCAACCCATATGATTTTAATCTGTTGAGTAGCCTGGGATTAAGAACCACTGATAGAGTTACAACCATAGGTGGTGCCAGAGCTGGCATTGTATTTTCTAGGGAGGAGGCTGTTGGGACCTAGCTAAGTTTGAAAGAGATCTAACATGGATCTTCTCTCTCCGGCACTGTAGTGGCTGGTAATCCTCTCACTCATATAATACAACTTTGGTGTTAAAGTCTTCTCCATTGCTGCTAGAGTTGTGCTCCGGGACCTTAGATGCTAGCCTTTTCACTTTGCCCTTGCCTTCCTTTCGAGTCTTTGTTCGTCCCTTTTCACGTGGGTTGGCTCCTCTTTCATTTATAATAGTGCCCCATGCTCTTTTACGGGTGACATGTCTAGGTTTGTTCTATCCATATCTACAAAAACATAAAAAACAATTAGGAACAGGTGAAGCAAATGCACAATACAACAATGGCAGATAAGCTCATCGAACTGGTCGGCGAGTTGCTGAATCTATCTGACTTGCCGAAATTATTTGCTCAAAATTTCCCAGAAAAATTGGCATATCGACGATGGGAAGGAACTTTTGGCAAGCAAGGACAAGTCGACCAAAAGTTATAGTGCATTTTAGGGGTTAGGGGCACAAAAAGGGCGACCAAGAACGACTTTCGACGAGTTGCCAAGTGCACTCGGGGAACTCAGGCTTCTCGCCGAAAGTTACAAACCCTAAACTCAATTTAGAATGAAATTAAAGTTGTTTAGGGGGTTACCGAACCATCGAGTGGTTCAACGAGTTTGAATTAGCTCGCTAAACTGCCTAACGTGCCTTCTTTAAACCCCATCTTCCAAATTCAACCCCACAACCCCCAAAACAAGATCAAAACATGAACTCATTAAATTAGACCTAGACCCAATACACATATGCCCTCGGGATAATCAAACTTCTTACTTTTTGGTGAAATTTGGCCATTTGACAACATTTGCCCCTAAGAATAACGTTAACCGCTCCATCATTGGACATGTTAAGTCATTTGGCACAAATGTGGGAATTTAGACTTCACTCGGCTAGACCCAACAATATTTAAGCAACACCGCACAATTTTAATCAATTTTTAATGCACAACATATTCGGGAAATCCACTGCAAATTAAAAACCGGCACACACATACAATTGCGATCAAAGAGGCGCAATACACATCCCTAGATAAAGATCATTTCATATGAGTAAAAATTACTAAACATAATTCAAGGGTTCGAAAAACCAACCTTAGAAGCCAAATACGAGAAGTTGTAAATCTAGGCAGTCAAAAATCCAACTTTGAACAGACAAATGACGACTAGAAAGAGATAATAAAGAAATATTATGGGAAAATATAGTGCGGGTGTGTGTTTGGAAAGTTGAAAAGTGAGGGAATGTGAAAGATTTTAAGCTTTTGAAATTTTGTCCTTTAAAATCCGTCCAATTATCGCCCATTAGACGACATAAGTTTTGCTCGTTGACCAACTTGTCGACACGGAGAGGGGTTATTACCTTGCCGAGTTTATAGGATCTCCAGTTAATATGGGGGTCAAAATGGCGAACAAAATCGTGATCGTCGACCTGGTCCAATTTTAAAATTTCGTAAGTCCAACGACATTCCAAGTCGCGCTCGCCGACCTATTCGGTGAGTCACCGACATGGAATTTGGCTCGCCAATCTGCACTTTTCAAACACATTCTACACTTTGACCTACACCATCAACACACCATTATTTTAAAATAAAAACGAAATCAAATAAAAACTTCGGTTTCCTTCAAAGCAGTGCCTTAGTTAACATCGTGGCACGACGCAAGTCCACGCTCTAACCACACTCTTGGTTTTGCCATAGTGTCACTAGGCAACCCCTCTTATTGTCTGCGGTTTAAATCAGACAAGATATGACCCATCTTAGTCTCCAATGGTTTGATAGAGATGGAATGGGAGGTAACCATCTAGCTAAGGGTCGACACATCTTCCTTTATCTCTTTCAAAATCTTGTCTGACCCATCAACCTTGTTGAGGATATGAGAAAGCATATCCTTCGTCCGATCTCCATCAAAATCCTTTGGCTTTCATCACTCGCGGGGGAGGAATTTACATGTCCTTCTTCCCATCTCTTTCTTTCCAAGAAAGATTTTGATCCCTCCATTATCTATAAAGGTCTCTCCAACTATCATCCTGTCCCAACCTTTGTTACCACCCTGCCTTGGGTAGTTGGAACGATAACCACTTTCTTTGTTGGCTAGTAAATTCTCCTTCTCCTTGTATAATGCTTCAAACTTTGACTCTTCATGGTTCACACACCCAATACCCACGACATTGACACTCCTAGAACCAACTCACTTGACATTTTTAGACAAAATGTCAAGTTGGGTCATGATCTTTGCCATATTCTAATCCTTCTTTTGGTATTTCTTCATCTGCTCCTTGGTCAATTTGAAAGTGAGGGGAAAGACATGGTATTTGCAGGTTTAACATGCCTGGTTGATCGTTTTCATGCCATCCAAGAGCTGAGCTGCAATCACATAAGGTTGCTGCATCAAACCTCTAGGAGAAAGTTTGTCAGCAACTACCTTATTTACCGAATCAAGGCTTCGGTAGAAGTACTAAAACAACATGTTGTCAGTCAAACCATGAGTTAGACATTCAGCACCAACTTCTTGAATCATATCCAAATTTGATGAATTGTCTCACCCTCCAGACGCTTGAAGCTATAAATGTTGTCCAGAAGTTTCATCATCTTTGAAAGAGGGAAATTAAAATCACACTTGAAGTGAGGTGATAAGCTCTTCCCTCGAAGTGATTGATTCTCGTGGCAATATAGTCAGTCACTTACATTCTTAACCCATTAGAGAAAATGGGAATAACCTCAATCGGACTGACTCTTCAGATATATTCTTGAGGGAGAACGGCGTGCGAACATCAACAAAATTTCTAATATACTCATGGGATCCTCATGAGCCAAGATACCAAACAGCCCCTTCAATTCCAAGAGTTGTAGCATAGTACTAGTAATGTGGAACACAACGTTCCCTTCAACCGGAGGCAAGCTAATAGCACCAATTCCACCCATAAAATGAGGGTTCGTTTGAATTAGGATAGTTGACATCGTTGAGGTTGCCGATGTCATCTTGGTGGTACACTTGGCTACCATTGCTTCCACTCACAATCATACTCTCTGTTTGAAAACACAAACAAGCAAACCAAAACTATAAAAAAAAAGTAGATTCAAGTACAACTAACAATAAGAAAATTCAACTTCACTAAAGAATTTTAACAGAGAATTTTAACCGACGCCACTCCCAGGTAGTGGCGCCATTTTGATTGAATAATGTTATCAAAGACACATCATCCAATTCTAAGAGTCAACGTTCGTTAGGAAGTATATAACCCAACTACATGAGTTGGGGTCGAATCCCTAGAGAATGATACGTGTTTAATATTCAATAGGAAAGTATGAATATGCTCAAGTGAATCATAGGAATAGACATTATCAAATAAAAGCGTACTTCAAATGAGGGGGTTAAACGAATGTCAAATAACATGGGGGGTTTTGTTTGAAATTATCAACTACAACAGCATGAAATAACAAGGAATAACACTAATGCGACGGGTTCTTGGAATGTGATTCGATTATAGGCTGATGTAGACAAATGGGTTATTGCAATTATTAAAAAATAGTTGTAAATTAGTGAATAGGCTAGACTGTAGAGGTGGTAAACTTTCTCTCGAACAATTTACCCCGAATCAAGTCCATTTCTCTCAAACATCGATAAACATACAAAATAAGAACAAACTACACTTTAATAACTCTCTCCAGTGGAATGTGTGGAAAAAGATTCAGGATTCACTCACTCGAGTTCAACCCATGACAACAAAATACTCACAGACCAATCAATGATCTTTGTTTTAAAACCGATCTCTCGAGCAAGCAAAAAACATGAAGGTAGAACTACATTTGCAACTACAATCCTTTCACTTTGACCACAATTAATTATTGAAATCACTTCTAAACAACGTTTAAACTAACAATTAGCAATAACCATAAGCTAAATTAGCCTATATCACACCCCAAGAATTGGGGTTTCAGTTAGACATCATAAAAAGATAAAAATTGTTACCAAATTGTGTCTTCGTCAACAAGGTAAGAATAATTTTGTCTTTACGAAGGTCCAAATTGAAGAATCTCAAAGGTCCAATTCCAATTTCTCAAAAATGGATAACTTCAATTATTCAAAGCTAAGAAAAACTTAGTCTCAATACTCATAGTTCAATATCAAAGATAATAAATATGAAAATCGATATAAAAATAGATGTTCAGACAACATATTTACAGACGCCAAAAATATTTTTCCAAGGACTAATAAGTGTAGTAAGTCTTGCTCGACGATTAGCTCACGATACTCCCTTTGGTAAGTTCTATTATCTTTTTGCTTTGTCCTTCAGCATCCTTAAGTGTTGTAACTTTGAGCGATCCAGGACTGTATCGCGGAATAACTCGGTGACACGCCGACTGCTCCTTTCTCTCACTAAGTTGTTTTTCTCCTTTAGGGCTTGACACGCTGGAACATTAGGCGATATGGTGTCCATTGGATGACTCACCAAAGGGACTTGGAGATCACCAGACCTTCATTTCTTCCTTCTTTTAGCTCGCTTTGTTCATTTTCGCAAATTAGTGTCCATGCTTTGTTACTTAATCCAAATACCTAGAAATCAAGAATTTTACATCAGTTATTGACACAAAATAAGAATTTAAGGATAATAAATATATTCAAATTAAGCCCTAAATGGTTCCAAATTGTGGACTCATCATAGGTTCCGTCATCACTTGTCGAGGAATTCGAAGTGCTGATGTTATTTTTCTTTGTGTTGGATGGCGATGAAATGTCATTCGGTGTTTTGGGAAAAACATACATAAGGTTGCCCTGACATCCACATCGTGTGCATAGGGTATGTGAGGGCTCATAATGTATTTTTTGAGATGTTTACCAAGGAGTATGCCTTTAGGGAGAGATTCTGTTAAAGGTGCAAAAATACGCAGCCTTGCATATCATCCCCTGAAGCGTTTATAATGGTTGTATCTATTTATATGATTAATACTTTTTAGAGCCTATTTTATGGGGAATTTCTAGATTATAGTGTTTCGTAGGTAGTTCAGGAAAATGTATCCAGATAGTAGAGTAATTAATGTTAGCATTCCAAGGATTGAACCTGGGTTGCCATTTTCGAACAATAACAAAATGTTGTCAAATGAATCAAGGTTCTTGTTAGAGAATTTCTCATAGTTTTCTATGGTACTGAGACGTATATGATATAAATCTTCACTCAAGTCGATTAGGTGGAGGTTCTTTGATAGTTTCCATAGCGAACTTAGTTTATTTTGAAAGAAATTATATCCAATAGTTTTCTCTATAAGTTTCACGATGATTGCTAGCTTTATAGGTGCATAAAGTCTTGTTTTTTTTTCTTCGTATAGGAATGAAATTTGGGTGGTTTTAGGGGTTATCTTACTTATTAGAAAGATTTATGTGATCCAAATTCTGGGTAATGTATTTAATGTTACTATCTGAATGTTAGCTAGGAGTTTCTGATAAGGGAGCGTGGATAGTCCCCAAAGATGATTTATTTTATAGAATATCTCTTTTCCATTTCATTAATTAATTATTCTTGTTGTTTTTCTTGTTCTTTTTTTGTATGAAGCGATTGGGAGATGATGTATGTGATTTACCAGTGTTTATGGAAAATTGTAAGCTATATGTCCATTATCTTATGTTTTTTTGTTTTTTCCTGAACTAAGAGTCGGTTTAATGGAAAAGATTGTAACTTAACTAATACTTGCATCAAAGAACATTAAAAGTTTACCTAATACGTCAATAACCCCCTTACATTTAATTTAATGATGATACACCAACTATAATTATACCCATTTGCCTTAGTAAGCATTCAAACCTCAAACATGTTGCAATTGAGATTGATGTTTATAAATAATGAAATAATTTTTTTATGTTGTGAACTTTTCTACCTAACGTTGTTTGTGAATGTGAACAATATTCCTTCAAAATGTCAACATATTATCGTGTGTTTATGTACTCAATGGTAACATATGGTGTGTCGAGTGTCCACATAAAATTTACATACAAATTTAAATTGGGCCTTACATGTTTCTGCCTGTATAGAATATTTTACTTGCTATGTCAAATATCTACATTTGTAGTAACTCTACTTACAAATACATAGTCATATGTGAAGTTATCACTTGTTCTTACTAGAATTTGAGCTCGTGTCTCTCTTATTTTCACGCACTTTAAAATTGTAAGACCGCACACTTGATCTTGCAACAATGTATTTGAGTGGTTACTTATGGCTATTGTTATGATACATTTGTTTTTTTCTCTATCTATTTGATTAATTACGTATGATAGTCATATAAATGTAGTCCATGCATTGCGTTATGTGAGGGAAGTTAGGGACACATTTCCGAACCAAATGGAGATATATGAAATGTTGATTAATATTATGAAAGACTTAAAGGCTCAAAGTTTTGCATCAAAAATTGCCTCTTGTTATGATTGTCATTACTTTCTTTTCTAATTTGGTGATTTATGTAGGACTAAGGTTTTGAACATTTTTCCCAGAATTGATTCTGATGGTGTCATCGAAAAAGTTAATGAATTGTTTAAAGAGTATTCTAGTTTGATCCATGGATTTAATGCTCCTCTGCCTAATGGATAAGAAAAAATCATCAATGATGAAGACCAGGAATCTCCAAACAAAACCACTTATAAGAAACAAGCACTCAAAACGTGAGCTGGTTTTTAGAATGGAGAATGTCTTCTTGTTTTTATCTTTTTCCTTTTTCTGATTTTTATAGTAAAACTTGTTGTTGGTTTTGTCCTATTTTTGCAACATGGAACCATTGAGAGAGGATGTATATAATATAACACCATTTAAGGGGCCATTTTGTATGAAATATAGAAGGAGGATATTATCTTTAGAGAATGTTCAAGTTTTATATAGACTATTTAAGGCCACTCAAGGTGATTACAATCGTCAACTACATCTCTATTTATACTATTAAAAATGTAAATAAAAGGTCTTGCACAAATAACTAGATACATGTATCACAAATTATTAGATACATGTATTACAAAATCCTAAAAGACTTCTTTAGAAACTAAGAGATAATATTGAAATACTAAAAATCAAGGTGTGAATGCATTAATTTCATTACTCCCCCTTCATGCATTTGCTTCAAAACTCCAATGTCTTCTCGAAGATGACAAAAGTATCTCCTTTTTTATTGAGTTTGGTTTGGCAAATAAACTTTAGACTTACAACTTCTCTTTCTTTGGGTATACTCACACACTCCAAGTATTATTTTTCTCGATCTTCCGATTTTTCTGCCAAGGCTTTCTTCCAAACATCATGCTTTATTGCCTCCTCATAATTTTCTTTCTTTAACACCGGTAAAGTTGCATCTTTGTTAAATGTCACTCAGTATTTTTGTTCCTGTTGGATGTGATTCTTCATCATTTGAATGTGAAATTTCTTATCCTTAAGGAACATCTTCCTCTTCTTCATCCTCTTCTTGATTTGACTCATCTACAGATATGATAGAAATATTATCTACCTTATTATAGTATGTATCTCACAAAGGTCTTGCACCATGTCTTTATACTTGATAAGCTTCAAACCATGAAAATTCATGTGACAAATATTTTCATGCAAAAGCCATGAATCATCTACAATTTCATTTTTAATGCATTGTAATGAAATTGCAAAGTAAAGTTTCTTTTTGTCATCTTTACTTCAACAACGACTTGATTTGGATCAATTTTATCATAAATAATGCAATAGTTATCGCTAAACACAAGTGAATAACCATTTTACATGAGTTGACCAACACTAGAAAATATTCTTCCAAGTCAGGAACATAAATAACATCATGAGTTTGCTTACCGCTCCACTTCATGCTTATCTAAATGGCACCTTTACCTTTTGCATCACCTAAGGCTCCATTCCCCATTACCACTTTAGTAGTGATGCTATTATTAATTGAGAGGAAAGTCTTTTCATCTCCAGTCATTTGATTACTACAACCACTATGAACATATCATTCATTGATTTTTACTGAAGCATCAAATTTAGAAGCAAAGAAAAGATTTTCTTCAATGTCTTCCTCCTCTTCATTACATAAATTTGTTTGTTCCTGTTGCTTATGCCAAAATCATTTTAAATGTGGCCAAATATTTTATAAAAGTTACATTGGGGCTTGCCTTTGTGCCAACTTTTTTTTGTATTGTGATTAGTCCTTTTACAAATTTTACAAAAAAGACTAGTACTTTTCTCACCTTTTTCTTCATCCTTCTTAGAAAATCATCATGATCCTTCTTGTTTTTTGGATTGTAATTCTTCTTTTGTTGATTTATTGAGAAATTTTGAGATTTCTCATTTGTTGTGGACTGGAAAACCGTCTCTTTGGGTTGATCTTCATGAAAAAACTTTGCTTCTCGTGTACACGAAATGATCCGACTAGCTCTTTGATAGAAAGCATAGAAAGTTTTTTTGTCTCCTCAGTGATAGAAACAGTGTACGAATACTTTAGTGTGACACTAATTTCAACACATTTTGTTCTTCAAATGAAAAATTGTAAGCTCTATTTCCTCTATTTTTTTTATATTCTTTTTTTTTTTTTTTTTTTTTTGCAACTAAGAATTGGTTTAAAGTAAATGAGAGTGTTCTAACCACTACTTGCATTTAAGAACATTAAAGTTGACCTAATAAATCTATAACCTGGTTAAAATAAATTTTATTTAGATACTCGAACTATAATTTTTTTCCAATTATATTTAACACATGGACATATAATAAAGTGTTTATTAGATACTTTTAGTTTAGATTGTAGGATACCTTTTGCTCTATTTTCAAGTGTCAACTACATATATATGTTAACCACTTAAACCATGTCTCAAACCCTCTCAACTCTGTAATAACTACGTTCAGAATTGACAAACTAAGGTAACCTCTGGGTCTTCTATTCTCCTTATTTCATTTTTTTTCGTAAGAACAATTTCATGTTAAGAATTGATGCAGAAGAGGGTTTGAGTTGACATTTTAATTTTCAATTAACTTCTTTGACTGTCCCCCTTATGTTTACAATGCTACTATAACGCTCAGTACGTAAGGAGCACGAGTAAAGGGACGAAAATGTTTTCGTAATGGTAGAGGAAGTTGAAGGATTGTTGTTTATTAAAAAGAAATAGATACAAGAATGATTTAGGATTTGAAATGACTAAATTTTAACATATTTATGTGGTGCAGCTGTTTAGGAAAATTTATATATAGAAAAAATTGTCGAAACAAATTTTTTTTATCCAGGGTCACCATTGATGGGCTCCATGCAGTTTTGGAAATTGAAAGTTGCTATGGCAACCTTTAATCTCCCTATAGTGGGCTCCACTATAGAGGGCTACAGCCCACTATGATGTCATCCCTAAGGCTCTATGCATGGGCTGTTAGACAATTGACATTATTTTCAGCTTATTATTATTTTTACTGTTTTTTCTTATTTCAGTTTAGTGCTTCTTATTTTCTAGCTAGACTTAGTCAACTTTAGTTACTCAACTTTTTGAAGTTAGTGGCACCATTTATGGCTGTTAGTGGCTCTTTTTATGTTAGTTAGTGGCACATGATCTTATATAGTTTTAATGTTTATGTTTTTTCTTTGTATAAATTCACACTTTCTGCAGATTAATATATACAAGGAATTTTATAAGTTCACTGTAATTTTATTTTTCAAATCAGTTTCTTGAGTCTTTTTGTTCTAACAGTTGCATCAGAGCCTCTAGTTGATCTTACAAGACAAAAAAAGTTTTAACCTAAAACACAAATGGCATCCAACAACCTATCTTTAAATCCACCATTCACTTTCACCGGTGAAAATTACCAAATCTGGTCTGTGAAGATGCAAGCTTTTATGGAAGCCTATGAACTTTGGGAAACTGTGACTGAAGATAAAACAGTTGCTGCTCTACCAGCCAATCCTACCTTGGCTCAGATCAAATCCAACAATGAAGAGAAAGCAAAGAAATCTAAAGCCAAGTCGCTTATGTAGAATGCTGTGGCAGATTCTGTATTTTACAGAATCATGACTTGCAAAACTGCAAAAGAGGCTTGGGATAGGTTGAAATAAGAATATCAAGGCAGCGATAAAGCACGTCAAATGCAAGTGGTGAACCTGAAAAGAGAGTTTGAGTCCTTGAATATACAGGAGGATGAAACTATAAGTAAGTATGCTGATCGAATCTCCTTAATTGTTAATAACATTAGACTTCTTGGTCAAGAATTTACAGACAAATAAATTATGGAGAAAGTTCTTGTGACTCTTCCTAAGAGGTTTGAATCTAAGATTTCCTCTCTTGAAGAATCCAAGGGCCTAGGCAAACTTTCATTAGGTTAACTAATGAGTGCTCTTCAAGCACAAGAGCAAAGGAGGACTATGAGACAGGAAAAGTTCAGTGAAGGAGCTTTCTCTGTACAAAAGCAAAAAGGAAAGAAACAATTCCACCAAAAGAATAAGGGCAAGTATGATGCAGGAAACAATAGTGAAGATGTGAAGCAGAAGTTCCCTCCTTGCAAACATTGTAAAAGAAATACACATCTGGAGAAGTATTGTTGGTGGAGAATCATGCTATATGCGGCAACTGTAAGCAGACGGGACACGTATCCAAGGTCTGCCAATCAAGAGCAAAGGACTCTGGTGCTTTGCAAGCACAAGTAGCAGAAGCTTCCGATGCACATGAAGAGCAACTCTTTGCAGTTTCATACTTTTCAATCACTGAATCCTCTGATGATGGCTTTTTGACAGTGGTTGCACACATCACTTGTGCAATGATGTTGAACTGTTCAAATTCCTTGATGATACTTACAAATCTAAAGTAAAAGTGGGAAACAGTGAGGCAGTAGAAGTCAAAGGCAAAGGTACAGTGTCTATCTCAACAATATCAGGTATCAAAACTATTTCTGATGTTTTGTACACACCTGATATGAGTTAAATTTTGTTGAGTGTTGGACAAATGCTTGAAAATAATTATTCTCTGCATTTTAAGAATCGTGAATGTGTTGTTTCTGGCCCTTCTCGAGTAGAGTTATTTTATGTCAAGATGAGCTAGTGGAAAATATGCCTGAATTTCTTTCTAATGCTCAAGTTTGTGAAACTTGCCAACAGGTAAATCAAACAAATTAACATTTCAAGCAAATCAAGTATGGAGAGCTAACTAGAAACTTCAGGTCATTCATACAGATGTTTGCGGCCCAATGAAAATAAATTCACTGAGTGGTAACAAATACTTTCTCTTCTTTATTGATGACTACACCAGAATATGTTGGGTTTATTTCATAAGACTTAAGAGTGAAGTCTTTGATGTTTTTAAACAATTTAAAGTTTTAGTAGAAAATCAATATAATCTTACTATTAAGTCTTTAAGGTATGACAATGGAGGAGAATATACTTCTTCTAAATTTGTGGAGTTTTGTAATAGCACATGTATTGAATGCCAATTGAAATTACCATACACTCCACAACAAAATGGCGTGTCTGATAACATGACAGTAATGGAGATGGCCAGATGTCTTTTGCTCGAAAGAAAGATCCCAAATCAGTTTTGGGCTGAGGCAGTCAATACCTCTGTATATTTGCTGAACAAACTGCCTACTAAGGCCTTGCAGGATATGACTCCATATGAAGTTTGGTGTGGGAACAAACCATCAGTACACCATCTCAGAATTTTTGGGTGTATATGTTATTATCGAGTTCCAGAAACAAAAATGAGTAAGCTGGACAACAAGGCTCATAAAGACATATTTATGGGCTATAGTTCATCCAAAGGTTACAGGATTTTCTGTTTGAAATCAGAAAAACTAATTCTCAGCCGAGAAGTGAAGTTTGATAAAGCAGCTGGTTGGAATTGGAAAAATCAGAAGACCTCTTATTCTGATTATTTTCAATAGAGCAGCCTCAACTTTCAGAAGATGAACTAGTGGATGATGTACCAGTGAGGGGAACTCGATACATAAAAGATTTCTATCAGCGGTGTAACTTGGTTAGCTCTAAACCAACAAGCTATGCTGAAGCACATGACTCTCAGGCATGGAGGAGAGCTACGCAAGAAGAACTAGACATTATCGAGAAGAACGAAACCTGGCCTCTTGTTGACAGACCTAGAAATCGCAAGGTGATTGGTGTAAAATGGATTTTCAAGACAAAACTCAATCCTGATGGAACAATTTGCAAACATAAGGATAGATTTGTGGTGAAGGTATACGCACAACAATATGGTGTGGATTACTGGGAAACATTTGCTCTTGTAGCAAGGTATGACACAATCAAGCTTATTCTTGCATTTGCATCTCATAGTTCCTGGCAGATTCATCAACTTGATGTCAAATCAGCTTTCTTGAATGGTTTGCTTGCTGAAGAGATCTATGTAGAACAACCTGATGGTTTCTGAACTCCCGGAATACAGGATCAAGTTTATCTCTTAACGAAGGCCTTGTATGGCCTAAAACAAGCCCCAAGGGCATGGTATGAGAGGATGGACAATCATCTCATCCAACTTGGCTTTAGTAGAAGTCAAAGTGAAGCTACTTTGTATGTGAAAGTCACTGCTGCAGGTGAGTCCTTAATTTTCTCAATTTATGTGGATGACATGCTTGTGACAGGAAGCAAAATTGAACTAATCCAACGGTTCAAGGATAAAATGGAATAAATCTGTGAAATGACTGATCTTGGAGTCATGAAGTACTTTCTTGAAATGGAAGTATTGCAGTCCAGTGATAGAATTTTCATATGCCAACAGAAATACATTTTGGATATTCTAAACAGGTTCAAAATGCAAGACTGCAAACCTGTGAGTACTCCAATATCTACTGGTGTGAAGCTTGGCAAGGATGAGGATTCCAAAAAAGTGGACGATAGTATGTATAGAAGCTTAATTAGTAGTCTTCTATATCTAACCGCAAGTAGGCCTGACATGATATTTGTTGTTAGTTTGCTCTCTAGGTTCATGCATTCGCCTAGAGACACACACCTACCAACGGCTAAAAGAGTGTTAAGGTATATTAAAGGAACCAGCAAGTTTGGAATTTTTTTTCCCAACATCTGTCGAAGTAACTATCAACCTGATCAGGTACTCTGATAGTGATTGGGGCGGTGGAGTTGATGATTCCAAAAGCACCTCTGAATATATTTTCTGTTTGGAGACAAGTTGTTTTCGTTGGAGCTCTAGAAAACAAGAAACTACAGCTCAATCAACAGCGGAAGTTGAGTACATAGCTGCTGCATCTGCTGTGACTCAAGCTATTTGGATAAGGAAGATGATGAAGGACTTAGGCCATGAACAAAAAGAAGCTACCAAGATCATGTGTTACAATAGTTCAGCAGTTTCAATCTCAAAAAATGTAGTGTTTCATGGTCGAACTAAGCATATCAAGATCAAGTTTCATTTTATTAGAGAAGTCCAACAATCTAATGAAGTGTTGCTTGTTCATTATTCATATGAGAACCATCTAGCTGACATTTTCACCAAGTCATTGCCAAAGGAAAGGTTTGAAGATCTGAGGCAAAGAATTGGTGTTTGCCACAAAAATGCCAAGGAGGAGTGTTAGACAATTGATATTTTTTCCAGCTTATTATTATTTTTACTGCTTTTGCTTATTTCAATTTAGTGCTTCCTGTTTTGTAGCTAGACTTAGTCAACTTTAGTTAATCAACTTTCTGAAGTTAGTGGCCCCATTTATGGCTGTTAGTGGCCTCTTTTTTGGTAGTTAGTGTCACATGTTTTTATTTAGTTTTAATGTTTATGTTTTTTCTTTGTAGTGACTCCTTGCAGATTAATATATATAAGGAATTTAATAAGTTCACTCTAATTTTATTTTTCAAATCAGTTTCTTGAGTCTTTTTGTTCTAACATGGGCACCATAGAGCCCCTTTCACGCTATAGTGCCAACTAGATGTTATAAGGAAAGGAAGAAAGTATTGAAGCCTTCTAGGCTGCCTCAAAATAAGGTTTTCTTATAATGCATGTACTCCTAAGATGATTGTATGGTTTACTAACACAGATTTCTGAAATGGAGGTCAACAATAGAAAGGATTGAGGGCCCCAACTACCCCTATGAGTGATTACTTAATGCTTCGAGTCATAAGCGGTACAATGATATTCGAAATATTAGTTTTTGTCTAGAGAGGGATTTTAAGATGAGCGGGGTGGCTGAAAAGGCTCCCGCCTTCTACAATCGGATTTAAAAGTTCGATTGGGGTCCTTTAGTTGTGGCCCCACATTTTCAGACCACAAGTGGGTTCTAGAGTTCTACGTTCATTTTCCTACGGTATTATGGGATTTCCTTTACCCCACAATCCACATCCAAGGAGTGGACGTCCATGTGGATGCCCGGTCTGTAAATATAGCGTTGGAAGTTCCGGAGGTTCCTCATGATCCCAACATTGATAAGCTAACGGAGAAAGTTATGAAATGCCTACGTGATACATTGGCGGAGAAGACACACTCAAAAGAAGTCATCTGGATCACTAAAAAGTTCCTTACTAGCCACTACTATTCAACCAAAGCTCGCAGGTGGTTGACATTATTTGGGCAAAGGACTTGTCCATCTTGAAACCTAACCAATGTGACCTATCGATATGGCATGGTGGTAGCCTGCATCATTGCTAGAATTCCAGTGAATGTGGGGGAGCAGATCGTGTTTATGTGGAAGGATTTCTACCGCGGGAGGAAGAAGTCACCCTTTCTTCCTGACCTACTGTCTGTGCTATGCAAGAAAGAAGAGGTACCATTTGATGACACAGATTAGGAGGTAGAGAACTGGAGTGCATTCAACTACTTACTGGTAAGGCTGAAGCCTTGTCGAGCGCAAATAAGTGAGAAGATTAATGATGAAGGAATCAAATGAGCCGTAGCCGGTCTAGAAGAGGATGACAATGCTGTTGTGGAACCTTCCTCCGCCTAGTCCCAACCCTTATTATCTAGAACCTTTCTAGAAGCTAACATAGGATAATAGATACTGTTTTTGGTTTCCCCGTTTGGGAATAAGACATATTTTATACTTCTTGTTTTGGGGATGGTGTAATCCTTGTTTATATGCTAGAATGTGTGTTATGAATTCCTGTTCTTTTACAACATTGATATGAACTAAACAAGTGATAAAAATGATTTTTGATGGGAATACCAATTATGGGAATAATAGAGTTGAGCCTTTGATTCTCCCTACTATCGCGGCGGTCCACTACAGCGCATAAGTATCGCCATGGAAACTTTTGCAATGGAGAGAAACCCTTCAATATAGTGGAAACGGTGTAGTGACCTGGATATGCTATTATGACCCAATGAGTTTTATCCTTAAATGACTAAGTTCAGCAACATTTTACCACTCCCATATCTGAACAAATTCTTAAACAGCCTTATCATTATTAAAGAAAACCCAAGACCGTTCCCAGATACAAGTGTCACGTTCTTTCGAACCATAAAATCATGTCTGACTTATAGATCTTACCCCATAAAACAAAAAATAGTCACTTAGACCATATTATAGATAAATGGATATCAAATAACATGGGAACATGATGACATCATCACCTACTGCTATCATACAAGATTATCCCTTCTCGTGATTCGTAATCATTACTGTCAAGGACCAAGAATACACCAAAACTAACACGGAACCTAAGATCATGAGTGACCTCAAACTAACATGAGTCTTTTATATGAAAAAACATACTTAATAGATAACTAAGATAAGCGAAAGAATAACTAATAAATGATTCAAAACTAAGGACTCCAAATGAGAATAAATCTGAACACATCAAGGGGAAACCACCCCAAACTACTGAATACTGACTCTACGTATGAAAGCCTCTACTACTAATGATTTACTGGGAAAAGTCCCCAGTTAACTGTAAAAATACTAAAAAATTAAAATAAGTAAATAAATCAAGCATACTGAAATGTCCTTGATTTTTGAGGACTCACCAGTGAAGCTGCTGAATATAAGATGAGAATCAAACTAAGCATGGTCTACATGCCGAGTCCCTAAACCTACATCATAAAATAATGTAGCGTAAAGTCTACGTCAATACTTGGAATGTACTGAGCATGCAAGATATAGATACTAAGTTTAATAAAGTATATGAGTTGAATAATGCATAACTGAGCAATGATATAATCTCAAGAAGGATAAGAAGTATAAAGATATGTTCTGAAGTTTAACTAAAAGATAAATTGAATGCAATGAACAAGTACTAATAATGAAGATAACATGTTGAACTGTATAATGAAGTAAATGTTGAACACATGGTCAATGTAATAAGAGTTTATCTGTGGGAGCTACTATTACCGGACATAAACCATGTGAGCTAAACGTGGAGTCCAATGTATACGCCCCATTGAGAGGACCCAATATACCTTGCAAGGGGTATAGAGGAATGACTGTGGCCTGATCACTAAAACTTATTCTTAATAGAGTGGTCTTTTGACCTACGCGGGCAAATAGTTCTAACTATTGAGGGTACGTTTAACCCTAGCCCAACTCGATGCTAAGACTACTACAGTATGAATATTTAGCTTGAAACTGACATGCTAACTGAGAATGCAACATTTATATACTGACAATATGATATTCGAAATTTGAAGTATGAATTTCCATACAACTGGCCTTGAAATATAATTTATGAACTAGGATAAATTCACACAAGCTAGAGTTCTGAGTTATATTAATGGAATTATACTAATTATCAAGAAACGAGTTTATGTAGACAAAACAAACAATAATCACAATAAATATTTAAATAGAAATCCTAGGTTTGAGAGTTTATGAGGATATGAAGATCTAATAGAATTTTAGGGACCTAATGAGTGAAAGGAACACACTAGTAAAATCCAATACACATGGTAAAAAAATTTACAGATTGGATTTATGGGCTAAGCTTAAAGAATACCTTTGCTCGTTGTTGGAAGAAACTAGTGCGTTTTTCTTAACTTTTTGTTCTGATTTCAATGGGTTTAGGAGAATGAGGATTTTTGATAGGTTTGGACTAGACTATTAGGCTAATTCTAAGTAATATCACGTTGTTTAGATATTAAAGGACGTAGTTTAAATGAACAATGCATGGGAAAAAAACTTGTGAAGTTCCATATATCCATGAGGTAGCTGATAGACCATCGATGAGACCACGACCCGTCTAATAGGTTGTGATTTTTGGCCAATGATACTGGTTCTTGGTAAACCCATCCACGATCAACTTGACAAACCGTGTGAAAAACCACGGGTCGTGAAGGCCATCGTGGTTCTTCAAAAGAGGCTTGGAACTTACTTGGTCCGGTCGACGGACCAGTCACAACTTGTGTGAAGTTCCATGGACCGTCACCTAGTCTTTGGTCCTTCATCGAGCCATGGAGGTCATCTAAGATTGGTTGGGGGGTAAACCACGATGAGGGTTAATGGTCATGGTCCTTTTCACGGCCCGTGAACCCCTTATGGTTCACCTTTTTCTGTTGTTTTATCTATGTCAGATATCTGAAGTGTTATAGTTTAACCCCCTTGGGAACATTTGTCCTCAAATGATTTCTAAATGAGTTTAGTTTTGAGAAAAGAGCTAAGCGCTACTAATTATAAACTAGAAATTGATATCGAACTTAACTGAGTTTCATGAATTATGTTAATGTGCTCAAATGCAAGGATAGCTGAGTGAACAAGATACTGATACTGAATTACACAAGATTAAATGAGAGACTAGAGACAAATTATTACCTTAAGCTGAAACGGTATCAGAAAGAAAAAGGTGAGGATACTTGATCATCATGTCTACTTCTGCTTCCCAAGTAAATGAGTTATAAATACATCAGTTATCATAAATAAAATACAACAATTAGTATAGTTGATTTTTTCCTTTTTGATCCAAACCTCTTTTTAATTTGAAAATCTAATGGAAAAACTCCAGACATTCCTATATCCATTACATCAACATAAGAAAAAACGTTCTGGTGGGGGCGTTTTGTTTTCTATTGTTGTCCTGTATGATATAGACCTTAGAGACGCTAGTTTATGCTACAGAAGATGTAAGTTATTCAAGTAGGCTCTCTCTCATTTATAGTTACGAAACCTTTGTGATTACCTCTCGACACGAGCCTAAATGTTTACATGTCAAGATGGCCTTCTTGTGCCGGACTTTCAATCATGAGTCCCGTTGACCTGTCTTTGTATGTTTTCATGATATATGTCCCTAACAATGAGAAGCCCACAACAAGAAGATCAACTTTATTTGCCAATATTTAGGTCCGTGTCAAAAGTAATCACAAGTGTTCCCTAACTATAAATGAGAGAGATCCTACTTGAATCAATTACATCAGCCATAGCATAAACTAGCACCTCTCAAGTCTTCCGACTAATCTACTATAGAGGACACAAAACGAAATTCTTTGATGTAATAGAGATAGGGTGATTGGGAGTTGACACATTCGATTTTCAACTTTGAATGAGGTTTGGATTAAAATGGCAATAATCAGCCCTACTAATTGAGGTATGTTATTTATGATAACTGTTGTGTTTATAATAAATTATGTGAGTCCTTACCTAAGAATTTGCACCATACTTTCCGAGGTAGGGCAGATATATTTAATCCTTGTTAAAATGTATTGTACATATATATACCACGTCAACTAACTAATCATTATTATTTAACATGTTCTTGAACAAATCAATTTTACTAAATTAAAACATGAATTAGTAAATTATTTTTTTAAGATTCCAAAAATATATGTGATCTTCATAAATTACGTCACCAATTGTTTACCCTATCGGATTAAACGCAAATGAAAAATAACCAAATAATGTATTTTATTAATACAAGAAAATAAATAAGAGACTAATTTATTTTTCTAGAAAATACTTTTTCATGCAATAAGTTTTTGTTCCAAAGAAACACACTATGTTGTAATTCATGTGTCAGCTTTTAGTTTTACTAGTGTAATGACACAATAAGATATTTATTATGGTAAAATAAAATTAATTATTAAAAAAATAGTTGACTACTTGAGTAAAATCTAATCATAATATATAATATATCATATCATATATTTGTATAAAAGAGAACCCTATGCACGCCTATGTGGCGCCACCTAAAGCAAAAATATCCTTTTAAATTTATTTATTCCAAACTAGCCTTCCTCTTTCATGAAATGATGTGACTTTTATAAAACGTTGGTGCCACCATAAGCAAAAGTTTCCTTTTAGATTTATTTATTGTCAAAACTAGACTTCCTCTTTAATGAAATGATGTGACTTTTATGAAAAAATGTGACTTTAACTCATCGAAAGACTTACATTAACTCAAATATGAAATGAGAAAATTCTTAAAAGAAACACTTAAAACATAATTTTCTGGCCAAAATGGCACTTGAATTCTCATAGCAAAACATCAATAATTTAAGGAAGAGACTAAATTGACTATCTGACTATCTATGGATCCTTTACAATACTAAGATGGATGCTAGGACAGAACTCACAACATCATACAAAAAAAAACTAGAAAGAGAATAAAAGTGTTCTCCAGAATGCAAAGAGGTTCACCACTGACTCTGAATGCTCAGCTGGATCAACAAGGCATTGGGTGATGATCCTGGTTACATGTGTTTGCATCATAAGACGATTCATGCCAACAAGCATAAGTACATTGAATGCTAAACATCCTACAAAAAAACAAGTTGGAATGCTAAACAACAACTTAAAATTTGAAAGGATCAAGAAGAACTTACATTGGCTCTGCTCAACTCATGAGATACTAACTCAATATAAAGTAGTAAGGACACATGCAATATGTATTATAAAAGCTTGTAAAAACAAAGTAAACAACTTAGTTCATTAAAGATGCTACAATAACAAACTCAACTGTACTTATAATGAAGTAATATAGTTTATGTCAGAGATTCTCTAACCGACAACCGTCACTATGAGCCTAAGAGATGGTACAATGTCTTACCTAACATTAAAAGAGGACCGCTCTATACCTTGCCATCGGTATAAAACCTGAATTACTAAGTGGATCCACTAGTTTATGCTAAAAAACACTAAGGAATCATCTAAAAAGTATCACCCTTGTTCTGTCCATGTTGGCTACATGATTTATGGAGACTTGAGTTTTTATAAACTCGCATACCATTATCGATGCTCAGTACTACTCCGAAAATACTTAGCTCATGTGTTTTTAAAACATATTCTTCTTTGGTTTGAGGTAATTGCTCAAACTTAGCTTTAAAAGTTCTGTTGGAAATCATAGTTCCTTTTTTCTTAAACTAGCCAAAGGATCTGTGGAAGTCTAGCTTCCTTTCTTTCTCAAAATGTCAAAACATTTGTAACTCTTACGTACTACTTAGTTCCCTTATAGCTTTAGAGAAATTCAATCACTATTTGTTCTTTGCTTTACTTGAAACTTAACTCTTAGGGAATACTTAGTTCCCTAATAGCTTTGGAGATTTAAACTCAACTCATTACTCTTTGCTCAATTTGTAGTTTGAGCCTTAAAAAAATTTGAAAATATTTGGTTAATACTCTTTAAAAGATTAACAACTTAGTTTGACTTGCTTCTTAACTTTTTAGCTTGACTGTCAACATCTTTAGCTTTGACCTTAACTTTCCTGGAATTGGATTATGGGTTCAAGGATCATGATCTCATGTTTATGGATGATTTAATGATGTTTAGATGTACCTTAGAGTGTTGAAATAACTTAGGAAACATAGGTACATCAATTAGAAACTAATACGGAAATATGGGTGATGAATGGGGTCTCCAGGTGGCCCTGGAGTCCTGAGAGGCGCGGGGCGCCAGAGCCTGACTTTGTCCGTCAAGCTCTAGTTTGGTACGGTTCCCCAGGGCCTATCAGATGGGAATTTCAATTTTTCTTTTCCGATTTTTATCTCTAAACCTTCTAAACTCCCATGGATCTTTCCCCAAACACTTAGGACGACTAATATTCTCAATATGCAATTGATTATACTAGTAAAACAACCCGGAAACACGAATAAAAAACAATTATAGGTATACTCCAACTCAACCAAGAAGAATCCAACAATTGTTCATCAAAAACATGGATGTTCATCATTCAATCTACTATAAAAGCACTTAATTAAACAAATTGGTGTATGGGTGAAAGAACCCAACACATAAAAATCTCACATACCTTATAGGGATCACCCCCAACGAATTCCACTTGAAGAACTTGGCGTTCTTGATGAATTCTTGGCCTTTTCTCCTTTCTCCTTGTTCTCTTCTCTTTTTTCCCAAGCCCTAAGTGTATTTAAATTTTCTAGAAACTGACTTAAAGCTTAGTTTTACCCCTAATAAACCCTTATAACAAATTAGGAAATAGTAGGGTGAAAAGACTACTTTACCCTTACTAAAATCCGGATTGAACTTTCCTCAATCCAACAACCCAACTTCCGATAGACATATCTCCCTCATATAATATTGAAAATATGCAAACTTAGCGGCATTTAAAATATCTCTCCAAGGTATTTTCAACCAAATAAATAAATGATTCTAACTCACCCTGAGCTAGAAGTTATGGCCTTTTGAAAATGGCCAAAACTCACTTTTTACACTTAAGAAAATTTTTGAGATTTTCCCTATTCTTTCCAGAAGTGATTATTTTTGGTTTCTTAGCCCATTCCCACCTATTTCGAGTTACAAGATGTTACAATATCTCCCCCTTGGAACATTCATCCTCGAATGAGAACTCTTTTACTAAGCTAAGGATAGTGACCTCATTTCAGCACTCAACAAATAAGAGCTAGTAATAACATGCTTACACATAGTCTTATAAATTGTTAAGAAGAGAATTTAATACCTTGATCTGAATTCTCTGCGGATTCAAAGAGATGTGGATATCTCTTCTTCATATCCTAATCAATTTCCTAAGTCGCTTCTTCAACGAATTGGTTCCTCCAAAGGACCTTGACTGATGAAACTTCCTTAGTTCTCAACTTGCGAACTTGGCGATCTAGAATCTGAACTAGATTCTCTTCATTGGACAAATTATCCTTAATCCCAACATGCTCAGGTTGTATAATCAATGAAGGATCACCCATACACTTCTTTAACATAGAAATATGGAATACCGGATTAATTGAAGCTAACTCTTCTAGTAGCTCCAACACATAAGCTACATTGCCAACTCTCTTGGATATTCTATAAGGTCCAATATACCGCAGAATAAGTTTCCCCTTCTTACCAAACATCATAACCCCATTCATGAGTGAAACATTAAGATATACCCAATCGTCCACCTCAAACTCTAACGAGCTCCTCCTAACATCTGTGTAGGACTTTTGGCGGCTCTGTGTAGTTTTCAACCTCTTTTGAATCACTTTCACTTTCTCCATGGCTTGGTGAACTAGATCTGGTCCTATCAACCCTGCTTCACCAACTTCAAACCACCCAATAGGAGATATGCATCTTCTCCCATAAAGATCTTCGTATTGATCCATTTGGATGCTCGAATGGTAGCTATTGTTGTAAGTAAACTCAATGAGGGGTATGTGACCATCCCAATTCCTCTTGAAATCAATCACAAAATCCCTAAGCATATCTTCTAAGGTCTGTATAGTACGCTTTATTTGTCCATCTGTCTAGGGATTAAAAGCAGTGCTTAGTTCACTTTTGAACCCAAACCTTTCTTGAAAGATTTCCAGAACTGAGCAGTAAATTATGCACCTCCATATGAAATAATGGAAACTGGAACTCCATGAAGTCTTACTACTTCTTTAAGGTACAATTTAGCAAAATCCTTTGCCTAATAGGTAATCTTTACTTGCAAAAAGTGGGCTGATTTTGTCATTCTATCGACAATTACACAAAAAGAATCATGTTGCCTACGAGATCTTAGAAAGCTTGTTATGAAGTCCATATTAATCATCTCCCACTTCCATTCCGGAAGTTCTATGGTTTGAGCCAAATCTCTCAGCCTTTGGTGTTCTACTTTCACTTATTGACAATTCGGGCACTTGCGAACAAACTCAACAATATTTTTCTTCATGCCTTCCCACCAATATACCTCTCTCAAATCTGTACATCTTGATGGAACCCGAATGAATGGAATATCTAGAGCTATGTGCTTCCTCCGTGATCTTCTCTTGGAGTCCATCCACCCTAGGTACACACTACCTACCTTGATACTTTAGCACATCATCTCCCCCTTGTTCAAAAGTTAAATACTGTTTGCTTATGAACATTTGCCTTCAAGTCAAGCAAAATGGGATCTTGGTGTTGTTTCTCTTTAACCTCTACGACTAATGATGATTCATCCCCATTGGTCGCCACTATTCCCCATTTTGTGGAATCCATATGTCTGACTCCCAGGCGTGCAAGTATGTGCATATCTTTTGCTAACTCCTTTTTTCTTCTTCAACATGGGAGGTACTTCCCATGGATAACCTTGTTAGAGCATCATCAACCATATTAGCCTTACCTGGGTGGTAAAGAATGCTTATGTCATAGTCCTTGAGTAATTCTAACCACCTCCACTGTCTGCGATTTAGCTCCTTCTGAGTGAACACATATTGGAGGATCTTGTGATCAGTGAATATATCAACATGAACACCATACAAGTAGTAACACCATATCTTCAAAGCAATAACTACTGCACCCAATTCTATGTCATGAGTCAGATAATTCTTCTCATGAACCTTCCGTTGTCTGGAGACATAAGCTATAACCTTGCCATTCTGCATCAACATGCATCCCAAACAAACTCTCAATGCAATACAGTACACCACAAAACCTTGAGTACTCTCTGGTAAGGTCAAAACCAAAGCGGTAGTCAGTCTCTTTTTCAATCCCTGAAAGCTTTTTTCACAAGCTTTAGACCATTGAAACTTGACTGTCTTCTTAGTTAGCATTGTCAAAGGAGATGAGATAGACAAAAACTCTTTGAAAAATCTTCAATATTAGCCAGCCAAATCCAAGAAACTCCTTAAATATAGTTAGAAATGTGGGTCTAGGCCAACTCTGAACATCTTATATCTTTTGGATATCAACTCTAATCCCATCACCTGAAACGATGTGGCCAAAGAATACCACAGGCTCAAGCTAAAACTCACACTTGGAGAACTTGACATATAGCTCCTTATATTTCAATGTCTAAAGAAAAATCTTGAGGTGACTAGCATGATCTTCTTCATTTCTTGAATAAATCAGTAGGTCATCAATGAAGAGGATGACAAACATATCTAAATAAGGTTTGAAAACTGTGTTCATAAGATCCATGAATATGTAGGCGCATTGGTCAAACCAAAGAGCATGACCAAAAACTCATAATGCTCATACCTGGTCCTAAAAGTAGTCTTTGGAATATCACATTCTCTAACTTTCAACTGATGGTAACGTGATCCGAGATTAATTTTTGAGAAGAAGGAAGCACCCTGAAGTTGGTCGAAAAGACCATCTATCCTGGGGAGAGGATATTTATTCTTGATGGTCACCTTATTCAATTGGTAGTAATCTATACATCCTAACGGAACCATCTTTATGTCTCACAAATAAGACCGGAGAGCCCCAAGGTGAGACACTTGGTCGAATAAAACCTTTATATAATAGATCTTTCAGTTGTTCTTTCAACTCTTTTAACTTGGCTGGTGCCATCATATACAATGGAATAGAGATAGGACGGTTATCCTAAATGATGTCTATGCCGAAGTCTATTTGTCTCTCCGGAGGGACTCCGAGTAGATCATCAGGAAAGAATTTTGGAAACTCTTTTACAATAAGAACTGACTGAAAGGAAGGTACCTCAACACTTGAGTCATTAACTCTGACTAAGTGATAGATACAACCTTTTGAAACTAACGTCCTCTCCTTAAGGTACAAAATGAAACAACCCTGAGGCACTGATGAACTACTACTCCACTCTATGACCGGATCATTTGGAATCTGAATCTTGATAACTCGAATTCTGCAATATATTAATGCATAACAGGAATAAAGCTAGTTCGTACCTAGAATGACATCAAAGTCTACCATGTCTAACTCTACTAGATCAACCATGGTGTTCTTGTGATTGATGGAAATTGAACAATCATGACAGACTCTTTCCGCTAGAATACACTCCCCAACAGGTGTAGAAACATATAAGGGTTCACAGAGTTTTTTAGGAAGACTCTCAAACTGATTTGCAACATAAGGAGTAACAAAAGATAAACTTGCTCCTATGTATAACAAAACATAAACATCAAAATTAAAGACTTTGATCATACCTGTGAAAACATCTGGAGAGTTCTGTTGCTCTAGGCGGCTAGTGATTGCATAGAGGCAATTTTCCCCTCCGCCAGTACCTGAAGTGGATCTTCTAGGTGAAGCCTTGTTTTTTGGAGCAACTGATGAAGATTGTGATTTATTACCCTAATTTCCACCTCTATGGATATTCTTAGGACACTTTATCATGTAGTGCCCCACTTGACCGCACTTGAAGCAACCCGACTGGCCATCAGGACACTTACCGGTGTGGTTTCTACCTGACCTACAACATGCAGAAGCCCAACTACCTCCTTGTGCCACACTACCTTGGGACTTGGTTGGTGTAGCCTTGAAGTTCAAAAAATTCTAGCCATTAAACTCACCTCTGTTTCTTGGCGCAGGTGCACTAATATATGATGATGCATGCCCCTTTGGTTTCTGGATTTGTGGTCGACTTGAACCACCTTTTTGTTGACAAGACTCATTCCAGTCTTTGCTTTCTTTTTTATGTACTCCTCTCTATCCCTCAGCTTTCTTCTTTGACTTGTTGCATATAGACCATTAACCTCGAAATGTCCATGTCCCCAATCAACATTGCAGCCCTACCTTCTTTTCTTCAAGAATGACTTAAGCCAGAAACAAACAAGCTCATTCTTCTTCTCATATCCGTAACTATCTCCGGAGCATAGCGAGATAGTTGGGTGAACTTTAACCCATACTCATGAACACTCAAGGAGTCCTATTTCAAAGTAAGGAACTTTCGTACCTTTGCTTCGTTCAGTTCTCGGGGAATAAACCAAGAAGGCTTCTTCAAAGCAAGCCCTACTTGGATGTTATGCATCCTCATCTCTATTATCCTTCCACTGATCAAACCAATTCCTAGACACATTCTTCAGTTGATATGCGAACAGTTCAACTCTCTCAGTATCTACCACATGCATCACATTGAATACCTTCTTCAAATCTTCCACAAAGTTTTCTGGATCCTCAATAGTGCTTGAACCAGTGCAGCTTGGAGTATTCTTTGTTAGGAACTCACGAATCCTCGAGGTGTCATCCTCTTCTTGTTAATCTCTTCTCTGTTGACCAAACTGGTTAGTCACCTTTTGGCTTAGCATCCGGATAGCCCTACGGAACTCAGAATTGGTGACCTCTCCTTGAGGTTGCACGTTTGGTGCGTTAGGTACCTCTGACTCTTTTACATTTATTCTTGATGGTCGACCTATCACTGATCTTTGTGGAGGCGTGATGATATTAAACACACGCAGGCATGAATTAGAAGGAAACTTTTAGAGATAAAACTCTAATGCACGAAAAATGTATATGAAAGAAGTGAAGAAATTCCTAAATGCCACAGCCTCCTAATCATAGATGTGGTGCGCTGATACGCTCAAATTACACCTCCCTAAAGAGTTATAAGTGGTCGTATCAAGTAAAGAACCCAACTATTAGGTTGAGGTCGATCCCACGAGAAAAATGGCTTAGACTCAACTTCAATATACGATTACTTTTATTTAGTCAAGTCCTTTACAAAAATAGGTAATTAAAAGGGGGGGTTTGTGAAGCAAAAAGTCTTGTAATATCTCTAAGTAAAACAAATAACCAGATTAAATCTTTAGTGTTTATCAAGTTGTGAGAGAAACTAGGGTGTAAGTGTTCCCAATAGGTTTATAAAGTCGTATTCCTAGCTATAATAATTCTTCCCTAGTGTTTTGCATGCAAAGTGATAACTTAGGTATCTCTAAATCCTTGGTCCGACATTTATATAATTTCACCCCGTATCTTGGTCCGACTACGTGTGTCTAAGCGAAAGAATTATCAATGCATGCAGTAACCTATTTGAGAATTGCTATTAATCTAGGTTTACTTTGTTAATCACCCATGGTTCCCACAACCGTAGTTGTGGATTTAGTTACCCATGCACAGAAGAACACAATTCATATTTGATAAACAATAAATCATGAACTTACTTTGACAAATTTAAAAAAATCCAAAAATACAACTTGAAAGAACAAGATATCACTTGAAAACCAAATCCGGAAATTTGAATTAATGCCAAAGTTGCAAAAACTCAATCTTCAAAAACAAACGCAAAATAGTAGTAGTAGAATCCAATCCCAAAAATGAGGTTTTACACCCTATTTATAACAAATATTGTCCTAAATTAAAAGGAATTCAAATAAGAAAAGTTGTCCAAAAAATGAGGCTGTAATCGACGACCCCCACAGAATCGACGGACCATCGACTGCCTCCGTCAGTCCAGACTTAGCATCTTTTTCATCCTTCAACTGGCATCTTCTTTGATTCAATCGACGGACCAACAGCACGGTCCGTCAATGCTTCTACGGTCCGTCGATGACTTCCGTCATTCCATACTTATTCTTTCTTCAACTTATGGTACTGGGACTATCTCTAATCTTATCGATCATTTAACAGAAAAGTCCGTCGATCCTTTCGTATCCCCACACTTGGTCAAATTTTCCAGAGTTTCTCCAGATGCCTGAATTTTCAATCGACAGTCACCATCTATGGTCCGTCGATGGAACGACGGACCGTCAATGGCCTTCGTGGGTCACCTCTGCACTAAATCTCAGTTGCCTTCTGCGTTTTGGTTTTGGACACCTTTCCTACAAAGCAAAGATAAAAACATGTTAAAACTACTACAAAAAGGCTCTAGAAACACACCAATCTTAAGGAAAAAGCATTGAAAGTACCGTGAAACCACGGTATATCAACACCCTCAAGTTAAATTTGTTGTTTGTCCTCAAGCGACACACTATGACTCAACACAACACTTTGTACAAAAGTATCCTCTTTTAGACTTCCGCAATCACATGGCTATCAATCTCAACTTCTTCTTTGCTTTAGTGCATGCTTCTACTCTTAGGCTTGATAAGCTCACTCATGCGGATCAGACCATGACATAAACTCACCATGCACCGACACCTCTACTCTTTTGCCTCTTGCCACGGTACCAACTTTCCGATATTGCAACTAGTGCCCTCACTTCAAAAGAAATCCTCTTTTTTTGGCACAGTGATTTTAACTTTGGTTACAAGGATCATTATTCAACACTCACGCTCAAAACAAATTTACACCTAGTTAGTACTTATCGCCATAGGCTTGCCATTATTTTCACTGCTTAAGTTCACCACATTAGACCCTTAGGATCATGATAGGACTTTCTTGGCTTGTAATGTAGGCTCAGGGTTAGGTAGTACATATGGGTATATTTTAGTGACTTTTTGCCCTCCTTGATATTACGGCTAAGAGTCCTACCTCTTTAATTATCAATTATGACCTACTTTTCTTTTCTTGTCATCTTTGCCTTGTTTTCTCATTTGTTCTTTGCGGAAGTGACTCTTACTTATTTTTGTTCAACTCTTTGTCTTTGTTTTTTATTTTTCTTTCATTCAATTGATAATTTTGACTGAGTCACTTCTCTTGATCACTTTTTCTTTTCTTTTACACATTACTCTTTTTATACCTATTTTTCGGGTCATCACTCATAATAGCCAATCTCAACTTATGACTTTGCCATGAGTCGAGGTACACATTACCCAAGGTTGGGTCAGGGCCAAGACGAGGTCAGTTTCTACATTATCCACCCTTAACTTATGCTTTTGGCCTACGTTGAGGTGCACATGTCCAAGGAGGGACCAGGGACAACACATTATACCAAGGGAAGGTGAGCTGGTGAAGAAAAGAAAGTTCTATTATAGGCTCAACATATTTGGATCAAAAAGGGATAACATTTTAATTAGGTTCACTTTACTTTAGGCTAGATGTTTGCTAATTTGAACAAGGGTGTATGATCCTTTCCTAGTCGCCTAACACAGATTCCTTTTGCAGTACTAATTGAGCAAGTTCTAGCTAGGTACCAACCGTGGAACAATCAAACTTCCTCACACTCTCTTGACACCTCGCTACCCTATCAGATTGTCGGACACCTAGTTTCAGTGTTAGATTGAAGGTCATGTAGTGGGTGCATCTCTATGTCATGATTAGAGCCAATACATTCAACTTCTTTATACCTATTCACGTAAGAATTTTCCTAGAACAAGATACTATTCATGCTTAGCCATCATGCTTCATATTTCACTTTCATATTATGTACAAGTTACAATATGACGGTTCAACAGTAAAGTAATCAGTCTCTTGGGTCAAAAGAACACAGGCAAGAAAACCCCTAAGAGAGGATTGTGAGTTGGGCTACTCACACTTCACCCTATCACTCACTTTCTATTTACCCCACCCCAAACAAAAAACATGCAATTGTCCCCAATGCATATGAAATATAAAGATAGGGTGGTAGGTAAAGCAAACCTGAGGCGCATAGAGCCGATAATCAACAAGCAGGTGGGTCCGATTTCCCAGAACTCGCAACCTTAGTAGTAGGGACACCCTAAGTGGTGCCCACAACAATCTACGCACCCTCAGTTGTGCTCCTCTCAACAACCTTAGGTCTTGAACTAGATGCCCCAGCACCCAACTCTCGAGCCCTCATCTGACGGGTCTCCTCATCAATTAAAGAGGCTCTCCTCGCAGCCTCAAGGTCTTTTTGCTCCTTCTTCCTTGCACGGGCATCCTCTCTCTCAGTGGTGCGGCTTGAACGGTGACTCTTGGCATTCTCACGTGGCTCAGGCGGTGGTGCAGTGGGGGCAGTGAAAAGTGTAGAAAGCACCGTGTCCTCTGCTAGCTCGACGGATGCAGTCTCGGTCTCATGTACCCTCATATCTAGGATATTGTCAACACCTGCCCGCAAACTCGCCACAACCTCCTGAAGATTAGTCAAGTCAATGGTGGGGGCTGGGCGTGCAAGAACCCGCAGCTCAAATGCATCATGGCATTGGTGAACTACCTGAATCTTCTGCTCCATCTGCTGAGACACCCTTTTCTCAATCCAGTCCTCAGCCTCGACAATGGATTTCTGTATCCAAGGTTGGGTATGATGCAGCACGGTGGACATCTAGGCCCCTAACTCCTGGACACTTGCTATAGGGACAAGTGTTGCTGAAGGTGGAGAAGACCGGGAGAAACTGGGTGCTCTACTAGTGCCAGGGGCAGACTCAGCCGAGATGGTATCAGTGGGCTCTGAAGTGGCAGGATCAGCCTCTTGGTCTAACTCTACCATATCCGCTAAATTCTCACTCAGCGGCTGCAACTCAACCCTAGGCTCTCTCTGTGGTGCTGCCATATTAGCCTCATCCATGATGAGACCTATATCCACAGTCCCAGTTTTAGTAAGGAGGGCATCACAGTGCCAAATGGGCACTATAGCATCCCTGCATAACTGAAAGATCATACAATTGAATGGGTAAGTAGTAGAGGTCTTAAAAGCCCTCTCATGTATCACACAGATCAATAACTTCGCGAAGTTGATCTTGAACCCGGCCACCAATGCTGCTACCATTACCGTTCTATCCCATGTGAGGATGTTATCTACTGCCGTGGGAGATAGGCGTTTCCGGACTAACATCCAGAAGAACTTGGTTGTGAAGGTGAGGTTGACCTTCTTGATAAGGCCTCTGTGGTCTAACACCTATTCTTCTCCCTCACCGTCGATGGACAACTGATGTGCAAGCCACCTCTTGGTGGACTCTCTCTGCTCTATGGTCCTCTAAAACTGGCCACTCTTGACCAAACCCCACCTGTAATCAAACTTTGGAGTAAAGGGAGTCCTCGTATCACCAGTGAGCACACCGTACAGTAAGCGGTGGATGGAAGTAGGAGAAATGTCCACCCGGCAGCCTCGGACTAGAACCTAGTGAGTGGTTCCTGTTTGGCAGGTCTCGACCGCCTGTCCAAAGAACCTCTGAGAGTCGCCACATATGAGGCATATAACTCTTGAACAATCTCCTCACTATACGGCCCTAGACTCCTAGCCATCCACTCTAGCCTGTGGCGGGTAAACAAGTTATGCACATCAGGGACTGTGTGAAGACTCCCTGTAAGAACTCTACGCTCGACTATCACCAACCAAGTCATCATCCCCTTGTCATTCAGCAGCTTTGCATCCCTATAGACCTGATACTGACCATCAACGCACCACTGGTTTGGCTTATCATGAAACCAGTGCAGGGACATCATCCTGGGGTGCCGGAGCAGACTCTGAACTATGGGCCTCATCAGACGAGGCTTGGAGTGTAGGCAACTCTGGTTGAGTGGCTCCAGGTGATCCGGAACCGGAGGTAGTGGCCTTATTTGACCCCGTATAGTGAGCCGACTCTGAACCTGATGCCTCTTCAGAGACAGACGCTCCTTCAGAACCCGTGGCAGACCCAGATGGTGTGCCGATCAGTGTGCGCTCCTCGCCAGACTGGAGGTAGTGACTAAGCCGGAATCCACTTTCTAGGGGGTGCGTCGAGTGGCTCTAGCAGCTGGTGTAGGGGTCCAGGTGCCTGGGGGCACATATTCAGGATCCCGCTCATCGTTGGAAATGTCAATCATCTAACGGGATGGTGCCATGAACTTGGACCTGCCCCTGGAATTAACGATGTCTGGTTTGGGGCCATATGTACCTGTAAAATAGTTTATTAGTCTCATACCAATCTTACTACACACACAAAACAATCAAAACAGAAAAATAAAACACAAATCACATTCCTGTTCAGAAATGCAGTATTGGTTGACGGGCAGTATCGATGGCCCGTCGATGAATCTACAGTCCATTGATAGTGTACGTCGCTGAGCACTTAGGAATTATTTAGGCTTCATTCTACAGACCTCTCAGTTCAAAATGACAGACGTGCAAAATGGGTCGTCGATCAATCGACGAACCATAGTCCACTTTCGTCGTTTGACACTTAGAATAATTTTTAAACTCTCACAAATTAGGTTCTCAGTAAGAAATGATAGACGTGCAGAATGGCCCGTCAATCAATCTATGGACCGTAGTCCACTTCCGTCGTCTCAGAGTTAAGCAATTTTAAGGTTGATCAATCGACGGACCCCATTAATGGCCTGTCGATCAATCGACGGTCCGTCGACGGGGTCTCGTGTTGTTGGTCAGAGACAGATTTCATACCTTGTCTTTAGTAGCACATTTTGACACATTTTAGACCCTCTAAGTTTACCCAACACATAACAACAATTACAAGACAATTTTTTCATCCTTAGGGTTTCGATTTCGCAAGTTTCATTCTCGGATTCTAAGATGCTACCAAACCTAAGTTGAAAAGTCCACAATCTTATTTTAAACAGATTACACCACTACCCATTCACTTTCTATCACTCTAAGGGACATATTACCCATTTTGTAACAAGTAAAAAAATGAAATATTGTCCCTATGTTAAGACCCACATTTTAATTTTTCGTTTCTAGCAAAAAATGAATGAGAATTCATCAAGCAAAGGGAATCGAAATACCTGAAAATAGTAGGGGAGTGAATGAGTGGCTGATCTTTTCAAAAACCTATGCGCCCGCCTTTGAACACCGACCAGAGAAAACAAGAGAAGCGAAGTAGAATTTTGGGAAGGAGAGGGTTTGGGAAGTTTGGGGATTTTGGGAGTTTTGGAGATTTTGATGAAAATGGAAGGGGGAATTATGGTGATATGATGGGAAAGGAAGGAAATAAGGGGAGGGAAACGGTTTGGAAAGAATTTGAAAAGGTTTTGGAGGTTAATGAACAGTTCTCTTTTAATATAACCGGCCGGGTTGGTTTGGGTCACTAGTTCTTTGGACTGATGACACCCCATCGACGGTCCATAAGTTAGTCGACAGATCGTCGATTGGACCGTTGATTGCACAAAAAATTAGACAAAATTACATGACATACATAGTATTTACGGACACCATCGACAATCCGTCAATGGAATGACGGCCCGTCGATGGGGTCCGTAGATCTGCACACCAGACCATTTTCTGCAGAATTCTTGGTTTTGGTCCCTGCACATTGAACACCCATTAAGCTATTCTTTTTGTGTTTTTATGGACAACTTTTAGACACGGACCCTTAACTAATATATATCCAACAATAATAAAATAAAGTAAGAAGATGAGTAAAACAAAACGAAACAAGAAAAAGCAACAATTCCTACAAAGAAAATAAAAACATGTTGTTGGCTAGAGGATACACCTTGGGTTTTCTCCCAAGAAGCGCTTGATTTAACATTGCAGCACGACGCATGATCCTTGATTACTCAGACTTCATCAAGGTGATATGCCTCAAAAACTTCATGGACACTCTCCGCATGCCCTAAGTAGATCTTAATCCATTGCCCGTTGACAGTGAACTTTGCACCCTCCTTGTTCTCCAACTCAACCGCTCCATGTGGAAACACTTTAGTAACAAGGAAATGTCCCATCCACTTGGATGTGAGTTTTCCCGGAAACAAGCGTAGCTTAAAGTTGAATAGAAGCACCAAGTCCCCAACCGTAAATTCTCGCTTTTCAATCTTTTGGTCGTGGTACTTATTCATCTTCTTATTGTAGATGGCTGAACTTTCATACGCTTTTAGGCGAAACTCATCAAGCTCATTCAATCCATTAAGTCTCTGTTCCACTGCTTCATTCCAATCCATCTTCAGTTTCTTCATTGCCCACATGTATTTGTGCTCTAACTCAATTGGCAAGTGACAAGACTTCTCATATACAAGATGGTATGGAGACATACCTATGGGGCTCTTGTATGCAGTCCGGTAGGCCCAAAGAGCATCATCAATCCTCCTTGACAAATCCCTTCTATTAACATTTATCATTTTTGACAGGATTTGCTTGATCTCTCGACTGGACACCTCATATCCGATGTATGGCTTCGTTATTACTTTGCATCAATCGAAACAAGCCTATTAGATAGTATCCCACTAAATCTATGTTGATAATTCTTTTCCTATTAACTACCTCCTTGGTCCAGCATGTAGCAATAAGGTGAGTTCTAATGTGTGCACTCGTTAAAGAGACTTCTAAGCGGAAGAATTATCAATGCTTGCAATAACCTATTTGAGAATTATTATTAAGCTAGGTTTACTTTTTTAATCACCCATGGTTCCCACAACCCTAGTTGTGGATTTAGTTACCCATGCATAGAAAAACACAATTCATATTTGATAAAAAATAAATCATGAACTTACTTTGACAAATTCAAAGAAAATCCAAAAATTCAACTTGAAACAACAAGAAATCACTTGAAAATCAAATCCAGATATTTGAATTAATGCCAATGTTGCAAAAACCCAATCTCCAAAAACAAACACAAAATAGTAGTAGTAGAATCCAACCACAAAAACGAGGTTTTACACCCTATTTATAACAAATATTGTCCTAAATTAAAAGGAATTCAAATAATGAAAGTTGTCCATAAAATGCAGTTATAATCAACGACCCCCACAGACGGTCCGTCGATGAAACGACGGACCGTCGACTGCCTCTGTCAATCCAGACTCAACATCTTTTTCATCCTTCAATTGGCATTTTCTCTGATTCAATCGACGGACCAACAACACGGTCCGTCGATGTTTCTACGGTCTGTGGATGTGTCTACGGTCTGTCGATGCCTTCTGTCATTCCATAATTAGACTTTCTTCAACTTCGGGTACTGGGACTATCTCTGATCTAATTGACAATTTAATAGGAAGGTCCGCCGATCAATCGATGGACTGTCGATTATTCCGTAGCTCCACACTTGGTCAGATTTCCCCGAGTTTCTTCAGATGCCTGAACTTTCAGTCGACGGTGACCATCTACGGTCCGTCGATGGCCTTCATGGGTCATCTCATCACTAAATCTCGGATGCCTTCTGCGTTTTGGTTTTGGACACCTTTCTTGCAAAACAAAGATAAAAACATGTTAAAATTACTACAAAACGGCTCTAGACACACACCAATCTTAAGGAAAAAGAATTGAAAGTACCGTGAATCCACAGTACATCACGCGCTTCACACCGATGACTAAGACTCTATAGACACAACTTCATAAACTCCCTAGGACTATTGAACTATGTGCTCTGATACCAAGTTTGTCACGCCCCGAGTCTACACCTTGGACGTGGCCGACAACCAATGAATATTATTGGTATTGAGTGAACCCTTGGTCTGACTTATTTAACTCAGCGGAAGACTTAAATAAATTATCAAATGAGAACATTCCTAAATGAAATACTTAAAATATAATTTTTGGCCAAAATGACACTTGAATTCTCATAGCAACACATCTGCAATTCAAGGAAGAGACTCAACTGAATATATGACTGTCTATAAAGCCTCTACAATACTAAGATGGATGTTGGGATATACCCCACCACATCCTACAAATAAAAAACTAGAAAGCGATTAAAAGTGTCCTCCAGAATGCAAGGAGGCTCACCACCGACTCCGAATACTCAACTGGATCAATGAGGCGCAAGGTGATTATCCTGGTTACATGCGTCTACATCATAAGACGATGCAAGCCAACTGGCATCAATACATTCAATGTACGAGTATGCGAGTTGGGATGCTAAACGACAACTTAAAGCTTGAAAGGATCAAGACGAACATACTTTGGCTCTGCTCAACTCATGAAATACTAACTCAATATAAAGTAGTAAGGACACATGCAATATATATTATAAAAACTTGTAAAATATATAGTAAACAACTTAGTTCATTAAATATAATACAATAACAAACTCAACATTACTTATAATGAAAGTTATATAGTTTATGTGGGAGATCTTCTGACCGACAACAATCACTATGAGCCTAAGAGAGTACAACGTTTTACCTCATTTTGAAAAAAGGATCACTCTATACCTTGCCGTCGGTGTAGAACCTGAACAACTATGCTAAAAAACACTAAGGAATCATCTAAAAAGTATGACCCTTCTTCTGTTGATGTTGACTACATGGTTTATGGAGACTTGAGTTGTTATGAACTCGCGTCCACATATCGGTGTTCAATACTACTCCCAAAATACTTAGCTCGTGTGTTTTTAGAACATCTTCTTCTAAGGTTTGAGGTATTTTCTCAAACATAGCTTTAAAAGCGATCTTTGAAATCATAGTTCCCTTTTTTCAAAAACTAGCCAAAGGCTCTATAGAACTCTAGCTTCCTTTCTTTCTCAAAATGTGAAAACATTTGTAACTCTTAGGGACTACCTAGTTCCCTTATAGCTTTTGAGAGATGCAACCACTCCTTGCTCTTTGATTTACCTTAAACTTAACTCTTAGGGATTTAGATGTACCTTAGAGTGTTGAAATCCACTAAGAAACATAGATAGGAACAAGTACGGAAAGATGGGGAAAGAATGGGGTCTACGGGTGGCCCTGGCGCTATCATAGGCACAGGCGCCAGAGCCTGACGGACGGACACTGTCCTGAGGAGCTAAAGCTGGCGCAGCGCGCCAGAGTCTGTCCTTAGGGGCTCTGGTTGGCACGGCGCCCCAGGACCTATCAGACGGGATTTTCGATTTTTGAAAGAACTCAACACAAAAATATCTCATATACCTTATAGGGATCACCCCCCACGAATTCCACTCAAAGATATTGGCATTCTTGATGAATTTTTGGCCTTTTCTCCTTTCTCCTTCTTCTATTCTCTTTTCTCCCAAGCCCTAAGAGTTTCAATTTTCTAAAAAAATGACATAAGGTTTAGTTTTACCCCTAATAAACCCTTAAAACAAATTAGGAAATAGTATAGTGAAAATACTATTTTACCCTTACTAAAATCTGGATTGAACTTTTCTCAATCCAACAACACAACTTACGATAGACATATCTCCCTCATACTATATCGAAAATGCGTAAACTCGGAGGCGTGGGAATGATATCTCCAAGAGATTTTTAACCATATAAAGAACTAATTCTAACTCACTCTGATCTAGAAGTTATGACTGTTTGAAAATGGTCAAAACTCACCTTTTATACTTGGAAAAAATTTCAAGATTTTTCCTATTCTTTCTAGAAGTGATTATTTTTTTTTCTTAGCCCATTCCCAGCTTTTCTAATTACGAGATGTCAGAAGTTGCGACTTTTATCTATAGATGTGACTTTTATGTAAATTGGTGATATTAATGAAGAGTTGCAGCTTCTTTAAAAAGTTGTGACTTTAATGCAAAGTTGCGACTTTAATAATGAGTTGTGACTTTATGAAAAGTTCTGACTTTAATGAAAGGTTGTGAACTTTCGAAGGTTTGCAACTTTTCCAAATAATTGTAACCTTTCTTATAAGGTACAATAAACATTTGTTCACACTAGCCTTTGTTTTCTATAAATAGAGGGATTTTCTCTCATTTTTAAACAAAAAAAATTCTGATATTCTTCTTCTACTTCCCCAAAATTAAATATCTGTTTGTTTTGCTCTTGTTGAGTGACATATAGACACCACTCTTTTTTGACCAATAAGTTGGTGAATAATATCGTTCCATCTTGAGTGGATGTAATTCTTTAAACCTCTGGTATTGGATGGAAATAGTTTTCTTAAAGGGACATTGTGCATTCTGTGTACTCTATTTTATCCTTTCTATTTATTCTACTTTTACATATCCTGGTATGTTCTTTTACACTCACTACTTTATGCATCCGATATAAATTATTGTTTTTGAGTACATGTTTAAAACTCCGTTGTTTATGTTTCTGCAAAGTTATTATCTTCGGTTATATTTAACATATACACATATAGTACGTATATTCATTATACAAAATATAGTACGTATAAGCTTACATATTATCCATTCTTATATGTATATAAAATTTATCACTTATTAATTGAAGAAACTCATTATGCAAGTTCAAAATTTATAATTGCTTTCATGTTCAAGCGTAATTTTTTTTTAATACGTTAACAATTTTTTGAATTTTCTACTAAAACATAGATCAGTATTGTATATCTATGCTTATGTGATAATGAAAAATAATCAAATTCAAATTGAAATATTACTAGTATATTTTAAGAACCTATTTCCCCATTATTTTTAATATATGGATATTAGCAAAGCATTAGTTGCAAGTTTAATGCAGTTATTATTTATGACCGTACGAAGCGCAAGCAAATTATCTAGTCTAGTATATATATGAGAGAGAACCCTAGGTTTGCCTAGATGGAGCCACCACAAAAAAGAATTCCTATTTAATTTATTTATTTTCAAAACTAGTCTTTCCTTTGAATGAAAAGTTGTGACTTTTATGAAAAGCTGTCCAGAAATAAGAATTCCTCATTAATTTATTTATTTCCAAAAACTAGTCTTCCCTGTAATGAGAAGTTTTGACTTTTTTGAAAAACTGTAACTTTTATGAAAACTTGTGACTTTTATGAATAGTTGCAACTTTTATATCAAAAGTTTTAACTTTTATGAAGAGTTGCGACATGAAAAATTGTGACTTTTATTAAAAGTTGTGACATTACCGAAGGGTTGTAACTTTCCAAAGAGTTGTGACCGTTCTGGTAAGGCTCAATGAGAAGTTGTAACTTTTATGAAAAATTGTAACTTTTATGAAAACTTATGACTTATATAGAGTTGAAACATTTATATCAAAAGTTGTAACTTGTATGAGACGTTTTAACTTTTATGAAGAGTTGGGACTTTTATGAAAAATTATTACTTTTATTAAAGGTTGTGACATTTTCGAAGGGTTGTAGCTTTTCAAAGGAGTTGTGAACATTCTTATAATGCACAATAAGCATTTGTCCACACTGGCCTTTTTTGTTTATAAATTGAGGGATTCCTGCCACTATCATTTGTAGGTATTTTTTCGTTGTAGGGTAGTCGAATTCAAATACATTAGTGAAGCTTCTTATGAAGTTTGTTTTCTTCTATTCCATTAGATTAATATTTACTATAATTCATAGTGATTCATGTAATTATGACAATTAATTTTTACGTTTTGGTGACATTTTTTACTCTGTTAAAAATTTCAGCAAAGATAGTTGAAAAATAATCTTTTCTCTTGTCCCTTTCTATAGATTTCTTCATATAAACCAAGAAAATTGATTTTGATTGGAATGCGTCCTTACCACTCTTGCACCTCTCATTTCACAAGTCATAACGTTGTTCAAACGGTTAAATTTATTACATTTGGTTCTACAGTTAACATAACTTTTATTTCTTCCACTTTTATTTGTGGTTTCTTTTTCTATAGGGGAGTCTAATCCAAATACATTAATTAATTTTATTGTGAAGTGTGTTTCTTTTCTCAAAGTTTTCTTCTTCATATTTGATGAAGCTTAATCTTTTATTGTAAGTCATAGTGATTCATGTATCTATTCCAATTTCTATTTGTTGTTCCGGTGAGTTTTTTTAACTCTGTTAAAAATTATAGTCTTTTGTGCCTTTTTACAGGTTTTTTCATATACTTTTTTGGAAATTGCTTGTGTATTGTGATATATTTGATAGCACACAACAACAAATATGTGATAACTAATACGGAACAATTACGAAGTTTGTTAAAAGAACCAAACAGATTGCTCTCCTGCTTGCACATTTAGTATATTATTTTAAATTTTTTTTCTTAGGTACAAACAATTTGTATGTCGTTGAGATCTTCCTAGAATATTAGTGTAGACACAATTATTCCACTTTTTTGTCGCAAGTTAAGTAATTGTCATATTTTGTTTGTCTCTACTTTTTGGGCATAATAAGATATCAAGTTTTCTTGAAACAAAAAAATGTCCTAAATTTACTTTTAAAAAATAATAATTTTTTTAGTCTATAAACATGCACATTAATGAAGAGTGCTAGAGCCTTGACCGTCGTTAATTAATTTTCATTCAATTCAATGTTGCTATAAATTTTATGGACATTTATAATGAGTACCAATTATCTCTGAAAATACATATTTATCGACAATTAAACTATTAATTGTTGTTAATGATCATTTTTACTGTAGTGATAACTCTTTATTTTGATAAAGTTTTTTTATTTTTTACATAGAAGTTACTACTCTTTCTTTTGGATTCATTTAATTAAATTTGTGAATTGTAAAGTTGGACACAACCCGATAGATTATCTTTTTGAAAAATATGTTTAGCGACATACCTTTTTCTTCTTGATTGCAAGGAAAATAAGGTTGTAATTATTATTATATTTTTTATATTTGTGAGCTCAAGTGCTCACAAAATTATGTTGTGAGATTTTAGTATGTTATGTGTCAAAATTTTGGTTACAATACCCAGTTGTGAACTGTTCCATTCAAATGTTACCTACTACTTGGCTTATAATTGCACTAATTCTTTTTAATTGCATACAATAACTATATCAATAATTATGGGTCAATTCCAAATAAGTTGGGGATGGTGATATGAAACCTAAGCAATAGTTATGACTATTTTGAGACAATGAGGAAAAACATTTATGATACTTCCAATTTTAGGGTAATTTTTAATTTATACATGATACGTCATACTATAATAAAAACAGATTAATGGAGGTTCATAAGAAATGAGCTCAAGGTCTTCCATTTGAGTTTAGTTAATTATGTTCTTATATGGACATGATGTTCCACTTTACTTGGGAGTGTTGTTGTTCGAGATTTTTTGATCTCTTCCTTAATGTCTAATGTTGTTATTTATAACTTTTGAAATTTAACAAATTTCATTACTTCTGATCAACTATTTCTATCGAGATTTTCTTAGACTTCTTTCTTATAATTAAAATCTCTCGATGACTTATAAATTTTCTATAACAAAAATAGAAATTAAGAAATAAAGCACTTTAAGATTTCGGAGGAATGCTTTGCCTAAAAATAAAATAATGTTCTTCACAATGTAATGTATATATCAAAAATATGAATATTATTGAATTATCATATGTAAGCTTAGTAAAATTGTTCAATTCTGTGCGAAGCACGGGAAATTTACCTAGTGTGTATATAAATCAGTAAGATTGCATTATTGTTTCAATTTAGTTGACATAGTTACATTTTTTACAAGTAACAAAACCAAATTTTATAAATAAATTCAATAACATACTTGTTATGATCCTTTGTAATAAAAATATTAATTACGATATTTTGGTCACAACAATGTTTCACACTTTTCTTTTAGTACTACCTCTTCTTTATCAAAATAATTGTGACCCTTACTAAAAATATTTGTCCTTTAAAAAAAACTGAATTATTTTCTGAATGTATTTTTAGTGTACTAATTGTTGTGAAATTTGACTTAGGGGGATATTTATGGATTCAGTGGATGCCTCTATTTCAAGAAGCTTTGTGTCCACATTGTAATTCACTTGAGTCTAGCAAAGGGGAATTCCAAACTTGTGGAGGTTGTTGTGTAACATGGGTGGACAATGGGACTCACACGGAATTACTTTCTTTGTGTATCTCCAATAGGGGAGTCCTCCACTTGTTGATGGTGAAAAGCAGAAAAAAGACCCGATGCTTCTATGTGATGACAAGGAGTCTGAGAGGACTGAGAAATTGATGGAAAAGATATTCTTGATAATTTTTATTATCCTACGAATGTGCATATTCGAGAAGATGTTCATAGTTGAAGGAAAGAAGGATGGTGGAGGCTTTCGGAGGTGACAAGAGAAAGAAGATTAGTCCAGGATTTCGTAGGTTCCTGTCTAAGAAACACTTCATTTCGTATTCTTGTTTGAAGACGAGGAACCTTTACATCTAGAGAAAGAAGAATGGGAATAGGAAATTAACAATCTTTTTATTGATATAGACATGTGTATCATGGAAGTACAATTAGTTGGATTTACAAACTCACCTGCTTCCGCAATACAGATTGAAAAAAGTAAGTTATTATCAAATGGGAAACCACCAGCTTCGTCTAGATGATAAAATTGGACTTGTCTATTTTGTTTGTTTCACGTGTGATATATGACTCAGTTTATTTAATCTTTTATTAATGAAAAAAATTTTCTTTTTTTGTAATAATAAAAGTTTAACATAACACATCAATCATTAAACAATGAAACGTAGTAATAAGATAAGAATTATCTATTCAGTTTGTTCACATGTGATTTTGTAAGCAAGTTCATCTTCCTAATTTTGTAAGTATACGAGTCTTGTTAAGTATATGAATTTTTTGTGTATCGCTTAGCCATGCAAATTAAAACGGACATACTCTTTGGTTTACATTTTGTTCACTCTTAAAATCTGGAACTTATGCGTCATTTACATACTACTAGATCTCGAAGAACGCATGTCTAAAAATACTAGTTAACCTACCCGCGGTTTGCGCAGGCTAAACTTAGGTTTTAAACTTTTGTTAATACCCAAAGATAATATGGAAAAACATAAATTTAGATTTATAATGTTGACATTCAGAATAAAGATTTAAAATTTAAATGTATATATTATAAAAAAAGTTTAATCCTACATTAAAGCAAAAAAATTAATGAAAATGTATGTTAATTGTGTTAGACATTAACCTTGAAAATATGTATTATGGGGACATATTTATAGCCAAAAATGAATGAAAATGTATGTTATGCAGACATATTTATAGCCAAAAATTAATGAAAATGTATGTTAATTCTGTTAAACATTAACCTTGAAAATATATGAGAAGTTTCTGGTGCTTCAAAAATTTGATTGAGATTTAGTAGCAGATAACGTTTGATCTAATTCACACCATGATTTTTTTAATTATTTGTTTAGGTGATTTCTTTTGTCACACAAAATATGTAGCTTCTCCTGTATATTATCACTGCAGATGAGTATTCAAGCAACATTCTATGAACATATAATTCTCCAAAGATATATGTTGTGAACTCTTTCCTACGGTTGATAGAAAATTATAAGTTATCATATCTAATGTATGAGTGAGAAGGTTATAAATACACTATATACATACACAATATTTCGATTCGACCAGCTATCATATTTAACTTCAAGTGTTTATGGCGGATCACAAAAAAATAACATAACATATGGTTGAATACCTCCAATACTAAAAGATACGATAGAATTTTTAGTGTACACTTAAGGCGAATTTGGAAATATTTTATTTTATTTTCTCCCTAATATGTATATGTAATAAGAAAAATGTAATGTAGTTTTCCAATGATGTAATGCTTATAAAGAAATTTCATTATGATCGTGGCTAATAAGTTCATCAATATAATTGTTGTAAAACTTTAAGATCTTTCTGAATTTATTGGCCCCCTTCCATTTAATAAGAGAACCATCATGATACAAAAGAGATGTATTAAATAAAGCGAAAGTATGTGGCTTGTTTCAACATAGTATTAAATGCAAAAAACTATCAGCCTATCAGGATTAAATCTAGATCAATTGATAGCTATGCATAGTTTCTAAGCTCATGGCAACCATGAGTTGGACATCATCATGCAATGAAAATTACATTTATTCAAAATATCTTTCTTTACGAAAAATTAAATGAACTAAGTTTTACCAACTAGTTAAAAATCATTTCTTGAATAATGTAGACCACAAATTAGAAGACACTTGTGAGTCATTTGCTAAGATGTAAAAAGAAAATCTAGTACATGTATTAGTTATATAAAACATATGCAATATTATAGGGTGCATAACTAATATGTAGAAAATTATATTTCCTATCAAGTATTATAAAATATATAGAAAAACTATGGTATCAACAACACAATGGTTGTTAATTTATGGATAAGCATGATTAAAATAAAACCACCCTTAATATAACAAACCACCGATCTTTCTTAATAAAGATAATGTCATACATAGGTCTCATGATGAAATTCTGAAGTGTAACTGTAATCTTAAAAAAATTTCTTCCTTTATTCCTGTTGACATGAGACTGCTACTCGTATTTCCTTTATTACTCTTTCTAATTGCTTAGTTGCATGTTGATCCAATAAAGTTTTTCCATGTCTTTCCTTGCTACTTTCAATCAATTATGAAAAGGAGGATTGAGGAGTGGCATGGAAAATAAGATAGCAATATATAAGAAAAATCTTAGGATAACAAATGTCAACATTAGCTATACACTCTATCTAATATTATTCTTAAACACTCTACCAAATACGCTCGTACCTATTCCTAAGGTTATTTTAACGTCTAAAGGACCTAAAATACGTAAGGTCAAATTTAAGATAATTAAACAAATATGATTCAAGGGTAATGCATAATAATCCAGGGTCAAATGCTTTCTTTCGAATGTTGTTAAGAAAATTGAATAGGTAGGAACTTGTATACGTTCCACAACATTGCAATTTTGTTAAATACAATAAGCAAGAAATTTATTTGACTCTAAATCTTATGATGGGTCTGAAAATATCTAATTTACATGGTATAATTGTCCATTTTATCGTTGATATCAATCAATCTTCTACACAAACTATCCTCTCCTTTATATTATGACTATACAAATTATGTTATATCGACTTAATTTATAGCAATGAATGGAACGCTAAAAAATTAGATTAACACAAAGTGATTTTATACACCTTATTTCTGATACAGATCACACGCTATGTCTTCGTTGGTTGCACTAAAATGATCTGGAAGTACAAAGCTTGAAAATCATATGCTAGTCCACATTAATCTTATTCACGTTATTTATTTTCTAATAAAGAGATTTTAAATTACTTGAATTAAAAATGTTCCACATACAAATGATTATTCAATTGTAATCTCACAGGTGAGGTATGAGAAGAATAGTGTGGACACAGAGCCTACTCCTATATGAGAGGATATGAAGGTTGTTTTCCATACACGATCAGTTCAAATCAATAAACAGAGTGAAGAAATCAAGACAAAATCTTATACTTGTCCATACAAATTAAATTAATTGCAGTCGAATTGTAAGAACAATTGAAAGTGAAGACCTATATGATTACTCATATGATTTCGGAATGCCTACAATCTTGATCCCTTTAGAACTTGCCTCACTTAAAATCAGTTTCGTCGCTTTGCATGTCCTTATTCTTTATCTTGTTTTGTATTCAAAGAATCTACAATTATGATTAAGTTTCACAATTCTCAAATCATAAGTTACTATTGAATAAATTTTGCAGCCTACAAATGATCATGACAAAATTAAAGTTAAAATACATAAAAGTTCAAATATAAAAATTTAAAGGTCTATTTAATAAAAATTACCACCTAAGTAAAACTTAAAATGTTGGAGAGAAAAGTCCACTATTTATAGACAACAAAGGATAGTGTGAACAAATGATTATTGTGTCTTACCAGAAAGGTTACAACTATTTGATAAACTTACAACCCTTCAAAGAGGTCAAAACTTTTCATAAAAGTCACAATTGTTCATAAAGTGACAACTCTTCATAAAAGTCATAACTTTTCATAAAACTCATAACTTTTCGAAAAGGTTATTACTCATTGAAAAAATTAATCGCCATAACTCTTGGAAATTGAGTGCTTCAGATATTCGGATTTTTCTGCAGACAAGGATTCTTTTATTTATGGAGAAGAATATGTGTTGGATTTAATTTCCATAAATGTCAAAGAGATTTTGTATGCTCATCAACCTTGAGGAGTTTGAGCTCATCATGTGGAAATCATTACTGGAAATGTAACTCTTGAGACACTGAGAGATGCCCAATCTACAAGTGAGGGAGGATGCACAATATCACATCCACCAACTCGACTTCCTAGTTAAGAAAAAAATTGGAAGGATCTATGATTAGAAGCCGATAGTGTTGTAACAAATTAAGAAATGAGGGAAGAAACACTATGGTCAGTCAAGATTTGCTGGTGCCAAATGGGTATGAGATAATGTATCTTCGCTTAGTCTCAAATATGGGCTTTCTAAACCACTCAAGTTTGATATCTCTAGTAATGATGTTCCACATGAAGTCAAAGACACCACATTTATAAGGATACATAATAGCTTTGGCACTTCGGGAAATGAATCCCACAAGGTTTCTTCACCATAAATAGGAGAATCCCTCGTTGCAGAAGAATCTGAAACTCTGTAGCCGTCAACATCCAAGAATAATGGTGACTCTCAATAATATTATCTTTTGTTCCTCCCACGACTTCCCTAAGCATGAAGATGACATATGAGTTCAAGAATTTAAGATGAACCAAAGCTAAATTAGAGAGCAAAGTTAAAAAAAATATCCGAAAAGAAAAGTTCATTGTACGACATATGAACGATAACTAAATAGATAAGTCCAATTTGTGACATTCACTCTGCATCCGATAAACAGATGGATTCGTAATCCAATATATGATTGCAAGACATGCATGTCAATTTAAACAAATGTATCTTCTATTTTCTCTTTCTCAGAGGGAAGAGTTTTCTTGTCTTCAAATCGAAATATTAATTGAGGTGCTTGATTTAAAGAAACATGTGGACTTAGCTTATCATGATCATCAATAGTGTTTTTATTGAATCTACAATGAACTTTAGAAACTTAGACTCTTCTTCTGATTGTTTTGAAGATCATCGGTTCAAGATTTGAATTTAGACTCAGCGTATAAGGTTTTATCAGTAAACTCTTTGGGTTTGTCTGTTGTCCTAAAAATGCTTGAGGTAGATGAAACAACCTCATCTTTCGCATTTAACATAGTATCAACCTCCTCTGCAATGATAACAACATAAGGATCATCATCATCAGATACTTCCTAGATGAATGTTTGATTCGTGAAGGACTCACGAGGTCTTCTTTTTCAATTATTTTTCCACATTTCTATCTTCACCTCTATAAAATCTCTATTTCTTTTTCATTTTCTTTCCGCAGCTAATATCCGTAGAATTACAACTTTGACTCAACCTATTCCTCTTTTAAATTATCTCAACCATATCTTCCAATGATTGTTGTCTAGTTCTTCTCCTAGAAACAAAATCATTCCTTGCATCCATCTGCAGGACGTGAGTTATAACACACAATTTCCGTTACCTATCGAAATGCACAAGCATACATCTATGTTAAAAAAATTCTTCACAATAACAACAATATTGAACTCTATTTACAAAAACAAACCTAAATAAAAAAACTTATTTTCGGTCCAAAAATCAAGCATCGAAAGCTTTGAATTCTCAAAGCTAAAAAAACAGAGTAATAGAGATTGATGTTTTCAAATAAATTGAATACAAGACACACCAATATATAGTAAGAGATAAAGAAACAAAATTCCAAACTTTATTTATATGAGCATGATAAAAAAACGAGAAAAGAGATGGAATACAAAAAAACTTGTGTAAAGTGTATGCATTTTATGCAAGATTTGAATCTTCCAACCAACACAGATGATGTAAAGTATTGATGTGAAATCTTTCAACTATGTCAAATAAATTCACACTCAATTCAAAATTTGAATTTTGAATTCTTTATGTAATATAACTTGATTAGAATAATACTATTTGTGCATTTTCTTTTTGTATAACAGTTGGGGTGAATGGGTATTTCTGAAAATAGAAAAAATTAAGGTCTTTTGTTTCAATTGAATTTTTAATTTGTATATTACTTTTTCAAAAATGTGGGAAGAATTTTAGATACACCCTTTATTTTTAATGCATATCCTTAAATAAATTAACAGTCGATGAACAAAAATACTTTAATGATGGACATTACAATGGGCCTCCCAACATTAGGCTTTCAAGAAAAAAAACACGCCTATAGAAGACTCATCCAAGGAGTTTTGGTTATGTTTACATCCTAGAGAATGTAAATTAACAATGAAATTAGTTTGAAAAAAATACTCAGCTCAGGGTTGTGACAAAGGGTGCTCAAATTTTCTTCGACCTTGTTATAAAAGTGACTGAGTCAATATAGCAAGTGGTAAAACATTGATCAATTTTTCTTGTCAACTTCATCTAAGTCAAATTCATCGCATTGGATTTGCCTAATACAATTTATAACTTCTATGTGATTTGTAGGTTCTTGCACCAAAACAATTTTATGTAGTTAGCACTTAAAGAATAGTACTGGGGGAGGGTGAAAACGTATATATTGCACATTTTGTATTGGAGTTAGTGATAAAATTAGATTTTAATATGTGTAATTTCTGACTAGATATATGTGATCTTGTTCTAATAAAAATATCCCTTTTATAGGAAATGTCATATGTGGACTACTTTTAAAGGTATTATCATCAAATATTGATCGAATGATGAAAGCTTAACATGAAATATGAGTTATTTAATGAAAAAATAATTCTTATTTTGGAAAATTAATGAATATTCACTAGAGGCTAAAATTATTAATATGCCTATTATAAATAGGTAAAAAAGCGTAACAAGGACTAATAAAAAATACATACATTTTAAATGAGTTCATTTGGATTATGATATGTATGAATGGAAACATGGAAATTTGAGTTGTCACTTACTATTACGAAAAACCACAAATATAGAATGCAAAAAAAGAAAGTTGACAAAGAGTGGGGGTGGGTGGGGTTTTTTGTTTTGTTGATGAGAAACGAAAAAAAGAAGTGAATATGTAGCACATAAACCTTTTTCTAGAAATATATAAATAAAATATTTTCCTTTCATATATAAAGTGAAAACAATTGTATTTTTTTTATCACTTTCAGATAGTATAAAAACAAAGGTCTTCATAGACTAAAGTGGATAATTTTTTTGTGCATTTTATGACATCAAATTCTTCTTTATCTACATAAGAACGAGGATGATGTAAAGGGTGAACTCTTAAAACATCTAGTTCGATTTTTTTTATATATAAAAAAACATTCACAGGCTATGGGCCTCACAATAGTAAACCCATTAAAAAAAGGTTAAATTACTGAGACAATAACAAGGTCTCGTGTCAAAAGCAAAAAATATGGGTTCCCTAAGAATAAATAAGAGAGAAGATGACATAGAAGTAAAATTAATAATTTGAAGTTAGCACATGGTATTTTGAACTTTAAAGGAAATTTGGACCGAGAAGGCAAGAATCAACTCTACTAATTGAGTTCTTTTTTTTGTAATAATCTAATGTAAATGCAGGTCATTTATGCTAGCTCTAATCTTTGTACGTGTGTCTTTATTCTACTTTGGATTATTGTTTCTTGAGCCAAGTGTTTATCGAAAGTAATAGTCTATCTGTAAGATAGTGTTAAGATTTGTGTATAGAGATATCAATGGGGGAGGATGGGTGGGGGCAGGGAAATTTTAATGATATGGTGGGCAGTTGGGGGTGGGTTGAAACAATTTATTTTTAAAATTAAGCAGGGCAGGGTGGGAAAACAATTTACACCTTTTGGCTTTTGACAATTCTCTCTTTGTCTAATGTTTTCAAAAAAGTATCTGTTTTTGTGATTTTTTAAAATAAATTTTGTCATGGATAGAACAAAATTATTTCTTAGTCTAGTAAATTATTTTGAAATCATTTGTAAGCAAAATTAGATTCTATGATATATATGTTTTCTTAGACTTCTTGATGTTATGTGATTTAGAAAAAATATCAATTGAATATATAATAAAACTTGATCTTCATTCTTAAAAAAATATAATGAAATGTAAAATTTATGTTTTATAAAAAAAAATGAGATGAAGAAAAATGAGATAGCATAAGTGGGGCGGGGTGAGGGGGGGATTTAAAAATAGAAAAAACATTGTAACACAACGAGGAATGACCATTACAAGTTGAACTTCAAGCCACCGCCCCACCTCTTTTCCATACATTCTACTCTTTTTAAACCCGACTTAGTTGGATTACACTAGGTTTGTTATTGTTGTAATCCTAAAATTTCTAAAATTATACTAACTACGTCCAAAATAAAGTTAAAAAAAAAGTAAATTATTTTTAATAAGTGTTGCTCATAAATTTAATGGAAAGAGAAAGTGTTTAAAAAGAATTATTTTTAGATAAGGATGAATTTAAAATCAAGCAACAAATTATCGCAATTCAACACACTAAAAAGGTTAAAAACATATTTTGATTTCTCTCAAAATAAATATTCTCCTTCAATAATTCTAGTTCCATATCTATATCACAACCCAAAAATGGACGTGATGACACTCGTTTTAACCCACCAAGACAAGTTAGCCTAAAACTCAAAACCATTACACGAAAATGTGGAAATTTTATACTAAGCTCAAAAATACCCTCAAAATCTGGTTGTCACGTGTACAAGCCTCTAACGTATTACAATTGAATTAAAAACAAACACTGGTCTCAAATGAACTTGTTTCTAGAATAGAACAAGATTATAACTAAGGAGAAAGAAAGTCCGCTGAGACGACAAACAACTACCTCACCTCGGAAAAGAAGAGAATGGCAAGTATCACAAAAATCCAGGTTCGTAATCTATAAAAAAAAATTGTAAAAGCAAGGGGTTAGTACCAAACCACACGGTACTCAGCAAGTAAATTCCTAAACACAAGCTAAGGGGATGAAATACGGGTACTCCTACCACCCCAACCGAACCTCCACAACTATAACATGCATAAAAATCAGTCCAACCTAACAGCTCACAGTTTACATAGCACGTAGCTCAACAACAACACTTAGACAAATTACATATCCTCCACAACAACACTTTAACAAATTACATATCCTAAACAACAATACTTCAACAAATTACATATCCTCAACAACAACACTTCAACAAATTATATATCCTCAATAACAACTTCAACAAATTACATATCCTCAACAACACTTAAACAAATTACATATCCTCAATAACAAGCTCAGTATTCATCAATCACAAATTTCACATAAAGGCAATCACAAGATCAGCAAAACACAATATCAAGTTCACTAATGATAAGTATGTGCAATGCAATGTCAAGTATAATGATGCATGTCTGACCTAGTAACACACACCTGCTGTATCTCAGTCCGGGACCCATGGGGGACATGTCTGTTCATGCATCTGTTGTGGTGCACGACACGACCCTCGATAATAGTAACCATCGCGGCGTGCGATACGTCCCTCGAAATATAGTATCCATTGCATCACGCGATACGTCCCTCAAAATATATTATCCATCGCGACGCGCGATACGTCCCTCGAAATGGTTCATCCTCTTATTATATAATACTTATCATCAACATGTCTCAGAACAAATGTATATGATATGTTCACACAAATAATGAGGATATGACCATTTTTGTAACAAGGCACAATTCACAACAATACAACCGTGATACAACATCAACAAATAAGTAATAAGCCTTCAAATCATTCTCAAACATCACGCACCAACAATTTATCACATTACCTTTATATTACTCTTTTTCATCATTAAATTGACTCAACATGAACAAGTAAACCCATCACCAATTCTCATTACTTCCAAACACATATACCGCAAGGAAATACACGCATTTTAAAAACTTAACAAGAGTTTAGAAATTCAGTTTCCTCAATCAATCGAGCAATTACTCCAGAATTTGAGACTTTCTCTTTCGGTTGACTTCCAAATCAATATAATCTAGTCAAATTGATAATCACCATAAGATTTCAAGACTAACAACACCCACATTCCTATGTGTCTACTCTAGACTAAAAAAATCACTCAGATATATATTCAAGTTCCTAATCTTGATATTAATTAATATGTCAACTCTTTCAATTTCTCCAAGTTTCAAGACTAGGGTTAAGTCATAATTTCTCCAAATACTACATCCCCAATAGCTTACATAAAATATAATACACCCAGTAATTAATTAGATATCTCTGTATCAAAAAATAACTTTATTATACGATAAACAAATATCAAAATTTTGAAATTAAACCCACTGGTTATGAAACCAGTGGCGACGACTATTGATCCCAAAGCAATTATTATAATTACTTAATGCAATTGTTGCCCTTTAAAACATTTAAACTATTATTTTATTATTATCCAACTTAAAATTCCTTCAAATCTTTATAACCCACCAACTCTAATAAGCACAAGAACCAATGATCCCATTTATACTATAAACAACGGAACACAAGCAAACATAGCCATAAAAAAATTTCGTACAAACAATTATCTAACTTCAATTCGTCTTAATAACAATATAAAATTTCCTACTGATTATTAGTACGTAGCAAATCTTTCAAAACCTAAACTAGGAAGAGAATCATACCTGAAATTCTAGGAAACTCAAGGACTGCTCTTCGTAGCAAGTCTTCCGCATTACGCTTTGCGGTCAGACAAAAATATATGTTAACCCTATTTCTCTTTAATTTTATTTTTTATAATGTATATATGGTCAAGTTATATAGGGTATTAATTAATTTATAAACCTCATTAATTTATCACCAACTACACTAATTGTTAAAATATTATTTATTCATTTATTATTATTTTTTCTTTTTTCTCTTTTCATTATTATTAGTAACAAAATAATCCTTTTTCACTCATCCTTATAAGTCATATATTTTTTTTATAAAAACTACTAAAAAAGTTAATATAAAAATAGATATTAAGATTTATAAAACTATTAAGAGGATCGTTACATTATCCACCATTAAAAATCATGTTCGTCCTCGAACATAAGAAAGAAGATGGAAGAATAACCGATATTACCAAAAGTCTAAGTTATGACCTACTAGTCATTGTTCATCTCTCTTAGTGAGCTTTTCCTTAAGACCATTCCATCAAGATCAACTACTAAAAACTAAACTTTGTAGCATCTACAAATCAGGAGTGATTATCAACTCACATATTAACCTATGAGCCCAATCTAAACAGCAATCCATTAGACCATAACACAATCATCCTGTTGACTCATTTCTCACACAATCAAGATAATATTTTAAATCGATACTGGCTACAACAAAAAGAGAAATTTAACCAACCACCACACACTCATAATACATAAATCATCACACAATTTATCAAGATTTCCTTTTCACAATACGATTTTTTTGATGAGCTTAAGTTATAAAAATTCGATCTCTAAACATCTTGTACTCAACAAAGATAATCAAACTCATTTGATCCAAAAGAAAATGATCGAGTAACCACCCAACAAGCGAGACACTTCAAAATGCAGAACCTCTAGAAACATTCTTAGACAATTGCAACTCTTTATAGTAGCTCTTATATAAGTTCTGATAAGCAAGATTGTGCATGTAGAACTACTTGTATACTTCAACTATCCCAAACAAATCTAATTTTTCCATAATTGAGATGACCAATGTTTTGTCCAAGGAATCTACCCTATCAAGAGGACATAAGAGGATCGGTACATCCGATCCACCACTAGAAATTTACCTATATATGTGGAAACACATGCCAGGTGTTTCACATAAGAATGTATGTAACAAAAATCAAATGACACAATATACTCTCTCCATAGTCCTCATAACCAACATTCCATTCATATGACTCCATCTCTTTGATTTTTAGTCACCCACAATCAACTAGTTTGTTCCTCATTATAATCTTACACATACTTGATTCATCAAACCCAACATACATCTCACAATACTTCATTAAAGTCAACACTCTTACTACCAACAAACATCATAACCACATCATTTATTTACCTTACTCTCAAACTGTCACTAGCATCAAAGTCTTCTTAGCAAACAGATTGTAGCTTCTAAAATTTTCAAACTATGACTCTCTCTCTCTCTCTTTACATTTAAACATATCATCAGAAATACCAGTCACACCAAGACCGATAGAACTAATTTCGAATCTAAAATTACTTTACCGTCGAGATACAACAATTGAATCACACCCAATGTCAATTCCGCATAATTTTTCAGATATCGAATTTCAACTAATATTCACAATAATCATATACCTCATACCAACATTTAAGAAATTTTTTATCACTCCAATAACTCGATATAATGTAAACTCATAACCTCTGATCACCATCAAATCCCTATGTAACACATCCTAATAGTCAAATCGCCCCAACAACAAAACAATTTCAATCCCTCAAAATCCTTAATAACCCTGTATAACCGTAGGTCCATATTGTTACGTATCTATAAGTTACCTATCAAAATTTGAACAATCTAGCTCGACATAACCATATAGAATCTTCCACACCTAGTTGCTTGTGACCCAACAAAAAATTCAATCTTTAGAAAAGTCGATGATAGCTTCTTAGTAAGTCTATACCGAACTAGTTCACATCTCACAGTAATATCTATACTCATAGGCAAAAATATCAATAAATCCTTCAACTACAAGTCAAGGCCTTATACGAGAGGTCTTATTCCTTCACTTTTCTTAAATTCTTTCCATAAAACAAAATTCTACTTATCTTGAACATTTCAATATACCAGACTTTTGTTCTTTTTGTTGAGTCGCTCCCCAATCTTATTATTTGGCCTACAACACTTGACATTTTTACCTTATCCTCAAAATAAAGGTTTTAAATGAAACCCTTCCTTAGGTCTTTTTAAAATAAAAATAACACACTTTATGACTTAGAACATATACAAGTCCTTCCAAATACTAAATATTCAATGCAATCGATCATTTCTTACCTTACCAATCCACAACTTGACAAAACTTATCTCCACAAACATAAATTCATCACGAAAAACTTGAATTTCTTTTTTTTATCCAAACCATGCAACACAATCCCATTATATTTTAACATTAACTCATACCTTAAACTTTTTCTTATGAATTCAAGTATATTAACTTATTATTAATCGCCCCTCCATCGGCCTTGTCATATAATTCATTTAAAATTCAACCATACTCATTATCAGACTCAAATTCACAATAAAAATCTTATCATCACACTCAAACTGAACGTCTACACACTCCTTTTTCAAGCCTTATCCAATAATTTTTAACCAATTTGATGAACTCGTGAAACTATTACCATAACAAGAGAAAAACGAAGTCAACCAGTGTCACTGAACCCAACTCTCAACTCCTCTGAAGATAACTTCTTAGACCTTGCAATCTGAATAAAATACTATTGTTCTCACCTCTTTCTAAATACTAAACTACATTACACTATTTTTTTTTTCATTTATAACTCTAGCTCCTTTCAATTTTATTCAAGCGATGTCTCAGCACTTCCTATAACTTTTCATGCAATCAAGCTATTCACCTAATAGTATGAAATCATAGATTTATATACTCGCAAGTCATCATTATAATACCATAATTCATTTAACCAACAATCCTTATTATATGGTTTCATCTCAATCACAATCCATCACGAACTCTTATTACCATCATGCTTAGTTAGTTTTGTTATCATTGCAAAGTCAACTTTTTCATCAATATAATACCTTAAATTCAATTATACATACCAAAATCAAAGGACTTAACCTAATCTTATATACACTTCCTTACTAAATTCATCAATTATCTTAACACAAGTTTACTCATTGAGACTTTATTTACATATAAGCTTGTCATCCTAATGTCGATCCACTCTCATGAAGCTTACAGTGAAATCAACCTCATTTAAATTCCTCAAGATACATGTCGTAACCTAAACACATCAATATCATCTCAATGATTCACCACTAAAAGTTTCCTTATAAATAATGTTTCACCCATCCATCCGTACCAACAAGCTAGTTGGCTGCTCAAATATGAATTCACCACCAAATTATATTATATGAGCATGTGATACAATAGATAACTCCTTAAATAGTTAGTATTTTCACTTAACAATCGACGTATTTGTTTTTATATATCACTATTACCATATCATGAAAGTTCGTTAGATCCACCACTAGAATACATCATACCTACCGAGAAGATTGTACCCAAATAACCCACACATTACTGCCCATTAAGTAACGATTATACCCTACCAAATTTGTTCAGTTACTCATCAAAAGCGATATGCATTCCTTCGTAGGTCAAGTCCATAATAAAAGTCGTACTATGACCCTTTTTGATATTCACCCAATCTATGAAATCACAAAAGAGATTCACACCTCAATAGGTGCAACATTATTCTTATCCTGACAACTTTTCTAACTGTGTTTTTTTTTCGAGTTACAATATTCATTATCTAGACATCTTTTTAATTATTCAACTTTCAGTTATCGAATCACTAGGGACATTGTCTATACCACTCAAGTGTTATTCCTTGTGTTCGGGTAACTAACTTGAAGAATATAAATCATTCAGGAAGTCTCTCAAACTATCGTTCAACTTCATCATTTAGATATCCTCAAAATGTTTTGTCAAGTCATCACCTCACTCATTCTATTCGAGTCGTTGATAAATCAAAATCTGACAATAGATTCTTTCAATAAGTCTATCACTTTCACATTTATTACAAATCTAACAGCAAAGACAAATACAACACATCAGATACTCACATTAGGGACTACGCACGAGTCATCAAATAAATGAGAGTGAATGGAGTGAAGCGATGATAATCAAAACTGGTCCAAGTACGCACGATAGAGATCAATGAAATGGAGATTTTACTTAAAAGTCATTATAGCCTCTCGAAGTTAAGTACAGACATCTCCGTACTGTTCCTCGAGACTCTACATAGACTCGGCTTGTACACACGTGAGACCTATGAACCTAGGGCTCTGATACTATTTTGTTACGACCCAAAAATGGACGTGATGACACTCGTCTTAACCCACCAAGACAAGTAACCCTAAAACTCAAAACCATTACACTAAAATGTGGAAATTTTACAATAAGGTCAAAACTACCCCCAAAATCTGGTTGTCACGTGTACGAGGCTCTAAAGTATAATAATAGAATTAAAAACAAACACTGGTCTCAAATGAACTTATTTTTAGAATAGAACAACATTATAACTAAGGAGAAAGAAAGTCCATTGAGACGACAAACAGCTACCTCACAAATTTGCAAGAAGCCTCGGAAAAGAAGATAATGACAAGTACCACAAAAATCCAGGTTCGTAATCTACAAAAAGAATACTGTAGAAGCAAGGGATGAGTACCAAACCACACGGTACTCGGCAAGTAAATTCCAAAACACAAGCTAAGGGGATGAAATATGGGTACTCCTACCACCCCAACCGAACCTCCACAACTATAACATGCATAAAAATCAGTCCAATCTAACAACTCACACTTTACATAGCACGTAGCTCAACAACAACACTTTGACAAATAACATGTCCTCCACATCAACACTTTAACAAATTTTATATCCTCAACAACAACACTTCAACAAATTACATATCCTCAATAACAACAATTTAACAAATTACATATCCTCAACAACAACACCTAAACAAATTACATATCCTCAATAATAAGCTCAGTATTCATCAATCACAAATTCCGTATAAAGGCAATCACAAGATCAAAAAAACACAATATCAAGTTCACTAATGATAAGTATGTGCAATGGAATGCAATGTCAAGTATAATGATGCATGTCTGACCTAGTGATACACACCCGCTGTCTCTCAGTCCGGGACCCATAGGGGTGTCCATGTATCTGTAGCCGCGCACGACATGACCCTCGATAATACTAAGCATCGCGGTGTATGATACGTCCCTCGAAATATAGTATCCATCGCGACACGCGATACGTCTTTTGAAATGCTTCATCCTCTTATCACATAATACTTATCATCACCATGTCTCAGAACAAATGCAAATGACATGTTCACACAAATAATGAGGATATGACCATTTTTGTAACAAGGCACAATTCACAACAATAAAATCGTGCAACAACATCAACAAATAAGTAATAAGCCTTCAAATCATTCTCAAACATCATGCACCAACAATTTATCACATTACCTTTTTATTACCCTTTTTCATCATTAAACTTATTCAACATGAACAAGTCAACCAATCACCAATTCTCCTTTCTCCCAAACACATACCGCAAGTAAATTAACGAATTCCAAACACTTAACAAGAGTATAGAAATTCACTTGCCTCAATCAATCGAGCAATTACTCCAGAATTTGAGTCTTCCTCTTTCAGTTGACTCCCAAATCAATATAATCTAGTCAAATAGATAATCACCATAAGATTTCAAGACTAACAACACCCACATTGCTATGTGTCTAGTCTAGACTAAAAAAAATCACTCACATATATATTCAAGTTCCTAATCTTGATGTTAATTAATATGTCAACTCATTCAATTTCTCCATGTTTCAAGCCTAGGGTTAATTCATAATTTCTCCAAACACTACATCCCCAATATCTTACATAAAATATAATACACCCAATAATTAATTAGATATCTCCATATTAAAAACTAACTTTATTATACGATAAACAAATATAAAAAATTTGAAATTAAAGCCACTGGTTGGCGACAACTATTGATCCCAAAGCAATTATTATAATTACTTAATGCAATTGTTGCCCTTTAAAACATTTATACTATTATTTTATTATTATCCAACTTAAAATTTCTCCAAATCTTTATAACCCACCAACTCTAATAAGCACAAGAACCAACGATCCCATTTATACTATAAACAACGGAACACAAGCAAACATAGCTATAGAAAATTTTCGTAAAAACAATAATCTAACTTTAATTCCTCTTAATAACAATATAAAATTTCCTACTGCTTATTAATACGTAGCAAATCTTTGAAAACCAAAACTAGGAAGAGAATCATACCTGAAATTGTAGGAAACTCAAGGACTGCTCTTCGTAGCAAGTCTTCCGCATTACGCTTTGCGTTAAGAGAAAAATATATGTTTACCCTATTTCTCTTTAATTTTATTTTGTTATAATATATATATGGTCAAGTTATGTAGGGTATTAATTAAATGATAAACCTGGTTAATTAATCACCAACTACACTAATTGTTTAAATATTATTTATTCATTTATTATTTTTATTTCTTTTTCTTTCTTTTCATTATTATTAGTAACAAAATAATCCTTTGTCACTCATCCTTCTAAGTCATATATTTTTTTAAAAAAATATTAAAAAGGTTAATATAAAAATAGTTATTAAGATTTATAAAACTACTAAGAGGATCGTTACATTATCCACCACTAAAAATCATGTTCATCCTCGAACATAAGGAAGAAGAAGGAAGAATAATCGACATTACCTAAAGTCTAAGTTATGACCTACTAGTCATTGTTCATCTCTCTTAGTGAGCTTCTCCTTTACACCATTGCATCAAGATCAACTACTAAAAACTAAACTTTCAAATTAAACTTTGTAGCATCTAAAAATCAGGAGTGATTATCAACTCACAGACTAACCTATGATCCCAATCTAAACTGCAATCTATTAGACCATAACACAATCATCCTGATGACTCATTTCTCACACAACCAAGATAATATTATAAATCGATACCGGCTACAACAAAAAGAGAAATTTAACCAACCACCACATACTCATAATACATAAACCATCACACAATTTATCAATATTTCCTTTTCACAATACGATTTTTTTTCACGAGCTTAAGTTATAAAAATTCGATCTCTAAACATGTTGTACTCATCAAGGATAATCAAACTCATTTGATCTAAAAAAAAAATGATCGAGTAACCAGCCAACAAGCGAGACACTTCAAAATGCAGAACCTTTAAAAACATTCTTAAACAATTGCAACTCTTATAGTAGCTCTTATATAAGTTGTCATAAGCAAGATTGCGTGTGTAGAACTACTTGTACACTTTAACTATCCCAAAAAAATCTAAATTTTCCGTAACTGACATGACTAATATTTTGTCCAAGGAATCTACCCTATCTAGAGGACATAAGAGGATCGGTACATCCGATCCACCACTAGAAATTTACCTATATATATAGAAACACATGCCAGGTGTTTCACATAAGAATGTATGTAACAAAAATCAAATGACACAATATACTCTCTCCATAGTGCTCATAACCAAAATTTCATTCATATGACTCCATCTCTTTGATTTTTAGTCACAAACAATCAACTAGTTTGATCCTAATTATAATATTACACATACATGATTCATCAAACCCAACATACATCTCACAATACTTCATTAAATCCAACACTCTTACTACCAACAAACATCATAACCACATCATTTATTTACCTTACTCTCAAACTGTCACTAGTATCAAAGTCTTCTTAGTTAACACATTGTAGATTCTAAAATTCTCAAACTATGTCTCTCTCTCTTTCCATTTAAACATTTCATGACAAATACCAGTCACACCAAGACTGATAGAACTAATTTCAAATCTAAAAGTACTTTACCGTCAAGATACAACAGTTGAATCACACCCAATGTCAACTCCGCGTAATTTTTCAGATATCGAATTTCAACTAATATTCACAACAATCCTATACCTCATACCAACACTTAAGAAATTTTTTGATCACTCCAATAATTTGATATAATACAAACTCATAACCTCTGCTCACCATCAAATGCCTATGTAACACATCCTAATAGTCCATATCGCCCCATAAACAAAATAGGTTCAATCCCTCAAAATCCTTAATAACAGTGTATAACCGTAGGTCCATATTATTACGTATCCGTAAGTTACCTATCACAATTTGAACAATCTAGCTCGATATAAACACATAGAATCTTCTACACCTAGTTGCTTGTCACCCAACCAAAAATTCAATCTTTAGAAAAGTCGATGATAACTTCTTAATAAGTCTATACTGAACTAGTTCACATCTCACAGAAATATCTATACTCATAGGCAAAAAAATCAATAAACCCTTCAACTACAAGTCAAGGCCTTATACTAGAGGTCTTATTCCTTCACTTTTCTTAAATTCGTTCCATGACACAAAATTCTACTTATCTTGAACCCTTTAATACACCAGACTTTTGTTATTTTTGTTGTCTTGCTCCCCAATCTTGTTATTTGGCCTACAACGCTTGACATTTTTACGTTATCCTCAAAATAAAGGCTTTAAATGGAACCCTTCATTAGGTCTTTTTGAAAATAAAAATGACACACTTTATGTCTTAGAACATATACAAGTCCTTCAAAATACTCAATATTCAATGCGATCGATCATTTCTGACCTTACCAATCCACACCTTGACAAAACATACTACCACGAACATAAACTCATCATCAAAAACTTGAATTCTTTTTTTTTTTAATCCAAACCATGCAACACGATTCCATTATCTTTTAACATTAACTCATACCTTGAATTTTTCCTTATGAATTCACGTATATTAGCTTATTATTAATCACCCCTCCATCGGCCTTGTCATATAGTTAGCTAAAAATTCAACTATACTCATTATGAGACTCAAAATCACAATAAAAAAACTTATCATCACACTCAAACTGAACGTCTACACACTCCTTTTTCAAGCCTTATCCAATAGTTTTTAAATAATTTGATGAACCCGTGAACTTTTACCATAACAAGAGAAAAACGAAGGCAACCAGTATCACTGAACCCAACTCTCAACTCCTCTGAAGATACCTTCTTAGACCTTGCAATCAGAATAAAATACTATTGTTCTCACCTCTTTCCAAATACTAAACTACATTACACTAATTTTTTTTTCATTTATAACACTAGCTCCTTTCAATTATTCAAGCGGTGTCTCAGCACCTCCTATAATTTTCATGCAATCAAGCTATTCACCAAATAGTATCAAACCATAGCCTTATATACTCGCAAGTCATCATTATAATACCAAAATTCATTTAACCAACAATCATTATTATATAGTTGCATCTCAATCACAATCCATTATGAACTCTTTTTACCATCATGCTTAGTTATCTTTTGTTACATTGCAAAGTCAACTTTTTCATCAATATGACACCTTAAATTCAATTATACCAACCAAAATCAAAGGACTTAACCTAATCTTATATACACTTCCTTACTAAATTCTTCAATTATCTTCACACAAGTATACTTATTGAGACTTTATTTACCTATAAGCTTGTCATCCTAATGTCGATCCACTCTCATGAAGCTTACGGTGAAATCAACATCATTTAAATTCCTCAAGATACATTTCGTAACCTAAACACTTCAATATCATATCAATGATCCATAACTATAAGTTTCCTTATAAATAACGTTTAACCCATCCATCCGTACCAACAAGCTAGTTGGCTTCTCAAATATGAATTCACCACCAAATTATATTATATGATCATGTAATACACTAGATAACTCCTTAAATAGTTAGTATTTGCACTTACCAATCGACGTATCTGTTTTTATATATCACTATTACCATATCATGAAAGTTCGTTAGATCCACCACTAGAATATATCATACCTATCGAGAAGATTGTACCCAAATAACCCACACATTTCTGCCCATTAAGTAACGATTACACCCTACCAAATTTGTTCAGTCTCTCATCAAAAGCGATATACATTCCTTCGTAGGTCAAGTCCATAATAAAAGTAACATACTTCATAACTCTAAACAAATAAGAATTGGTATCATTGTAATACTCGTATTATGACCCTTTTTGATATACATCCAATCTATGAAATCAGAAAAGAGATTCTCACCTCAATTGGTACAGCATTATTCTTATCATGACAACTTTTCTAACAATGTTTTTTTCACATACAATATTCATTATCTAGCCATCTTTTGTATTATTCAACTTTCCGTTATCGAATCACTAGGGACATTGTCATTACCACCCAAGTGTTATTCCTTTTGTTCGGGTGACTAACTTGAAGAATATAAGTCATTCAGGAAGTCCCTCAAACTTTCGTTCAACTTCATCATTTGGATATCCTCAAAATGTTTGGTCAAGTCATCACCTGACTCAATCTATTCGAGTCGTTAATAATTCAAAATCTGACAATAGATTCTTTCCATAAGTCTATCACTTCCACATTTGTTACAAATCTAACATCAAAGACAAATACAACACATCAAATACTCACATGGGGGACCACACACGAGTCATCAAATAAATGAGAGTGAATGGAGTGAAGCGGTGATAATCAAAACTTGACCAAGTACGCACGATAGAGATCCAAGAAATTGAGATTTTACTTAAAAGTCACTATAGCCTCTCGAAGATAACTTCAGACGTCTCCGTACTGATCCTCGAGACTCTACTTAGACTCGGCTTATACACACGTTAGACCTATGAACTTGGGGCTCTAATACCATTTTGTTACGATCCAAAATGGACATGACGGCACTCCTCTTAACCAACCAAGTCAAGTTAGCCTAAAATTCAAAACCATTAAACTAAAATGCGGAAATTTTATAATAAGCTCAAAAACACCCCAAAAATCTAGTTGTCACGTCTACAAGCCTCTAAAGTATTACAATTGAATTAAAAACAAACGGTGGTCTCAAATGAACTTGTTTCTAGAATAAAACAAGATTATAACTAAGGAGAAAGAAAGTACCTTGAGACGACAAACAGCTACCTCATAAATCTCCAATAAGCCTCGGAAAAGAAGAGAATGACAAGTACCACAAAAATTCAGGCTCATAATATACAAAAACAATATTGTAGAAGCAAGGGGTGAGTACCAAACCACATGGTACTTAGCAAGTAAATCTCTAAACACAAGCTAAGTGGATGAAATATGGGTACTCCTACCACCCCAACTGAACCTCCACAACTATAACATGCATAAAAATCAATTCAACCTAACAACTCACAGTTTACATAGCACGTAGCTTAACAACAACAATTAGACAAATTACATATCCTCCACAACAACACTTTAACAAATTACATATCCTCAACAACAATACTTCACCAAATTACATATCCTCAACAACAACACTTCAACAAATTACATATCCTCAATAACAACACTTCAACAAATTACATATCCTCAACAACAACACTTAAACATATTACATCTCCTCAATAACAAGTTCAGTATTCATCAATCAGAAATTCCGTATAAAAACAATCACAAGATCAGCAAAACACAATATCAAGTTTACTAATGATAAGTATGTGCAATGCAATGAAATGCAACGTCAAGTATAATGATACATGTATGACCTAGTGATACACACCTGTAGTCTCTCAGTACGGGACCCATGTGAGACATATCTTTCCATGCATCTGTTGCGATGCACGACACGACCTTCGATAATAGTAACCATCGCGGCGTGCGATACCTCCCTCTAAACATAGTATCCATCGCGGCACGCGATACGTCCCTCAAAATGGTTCATCCTCTTATCACATAATACTAATCATCACCATGTCTCAGAACAAATGCAAATGACATGTTCACACAAATAATGAGGATATGACCATTTTGTAAGAAGACACAATTTGAGGGGTCGGAAGCGAAATGAGAGGAAGATAGAGAAGATTGTTGAGGGAAAGTCGTGATATCTTATTATTGAGGGAAAGCCCTCTATTTATACTACTGAGCTTACATGTTTGGCCAATAGAAGTGGCCGACACTTACTTTACACTTGGCCTTATAACATTCGGCCGACATAAAACAACAAAATACTTACTATTCACTTTAAGACTTATTGGCCTTTACTATTTATAATGGCCAACACACTTTTGACTTTATTACAAAACAAAAAAAACTTTATAATAATGGCCTTTACTTTATTTATGGCCGACACACTATTTATTACTTTACATATGTCTTTATTCTAGCTGCACTTCTGGAACGTAGTTATCTTCTCCTTCACATTTCGTGCATTGATGGTCTGGATATTTTTGTCCTATTATCTTACAATATCTAGTCATTAGATTTGATGAAATAAAATTTTTCCTAATAGCTCTTGTAGTAGGCGTTTGTTCTGGCTTCAGCAGACTTAGTATCCATTGTCGTAATTCTTCCATATCTGCTGCTCTTATTTCTCTGCAGTTTGAGTATATCATTGTTTGATCTCTGTTGTAATAGCTCCATATTGCATTTTCATTTAGGTAGTTGTTTGATAGTTCATTTAATATAGTAGCTATCCCAATAGTCCTTTTGTTTGCATAAAACTCTGGGATATTTATCTTCTGTATCTCTTCTTGTATATCTATCTTTTCTGGTATTATCATTTCTCTAGTTAAGCCAATCTTAATGACTTGTATTGTTGGTTTAACTTCTTCATATAGTATCTCTGCTGTTGCTGAATAGATCTTTATGTAAAATAAAGTTCCTTTAGTTATTCTTTTATATTGCAAGAATGCTTTATGTAGCTCTGGTATTTTAGCTACTTCTTCTCCTGTTATAGTATATACTGTACTTAATAATCCGTAATTGTAGCAAGTTGCTACTAGATTTGGATTTGTACCAGGTTGTGCTATGAGTTTATTGTATCCTTGTAGGTATTGGGTTATATAGTTTTCATTTGGATCCTTGGTATCTTTTGCTCTGGGGTTTAGGTTTAAAAAGGTTTGTATCTTGTATATATTTTCTATATACATTCTGGTAATATGGTTATATGTTTGTTTTTGTGAATCTAGGCTGGCTTTGTAAGTATTTATTTGTGGGGGTACGAATACATCTTTTTGGGTATTTTGTGGAGAATATGGTTTGGAAAATAGTTTGTTCATATTTATATTTGTATATTTTGCCTTACCTTCTTCCTTTTTTGTAGCTGATCCTCCTATAGATGTGCTACCTGCAGCTGTATATATTATTTTGTTATGGGTTTTAAGGTATTTCCCAACGTCACCTTCTAGCTCTAGCCTTTTACCGTCTGCTTCACGACGTAGCTCCGCATTTTTAGAGTCATGCTGCTGACTATTAACTGCTTCTTTTAGTACTTGTACTTCTGTTTCTATTTTTTCCATCTTTTGACAAAGATTTGTCATCATGGCTAATATTTCTTTCATTGTATCTTTTTCTTGAGAGATAGTCTGCAATAATATTTTTATCAGTCTTAATTATCTCAATTGTAAATGTAAAATTTAATATATTTAATACTAATCGCCTTATTTCTTTTGTCGTAACTGAATCATCTATCTTTTTAGTTATCCACCATTTTACTTGTGTATTATCAGTTCTCACAATAAATTTATTGTAAACAATATATGGTTCAAATGCTAATAAACATTTATATAATGCTAATAACTCTTTTCTATTTATCTTCCATTTGATTTGTGGTTCTGTATAGGATCCTGAATAATATCTACAATGATGTTCTATTTTTTCATTTTCATATTTATATTTTAAAACTCCTCCATAACTATGATCACTTGAATCTGTTTCTACTATATAAATAAATATTATATTTTCATCAGGAAAATAAAGTTTTGGTAATTTTTTACATAAACTCTTAATATTTCTTATATGTTCTTTATCTTTATTATCAAAATAATATTCAATATCTTTTTTGAGTTTTCTATGTAGTGGTTTTAAGTATTCTGCTAATTTTGGTATGTATTCTCGTACTTGGTTTACTAATCCTAAAAAGGATTGTAATTTCTTTTTTGTATCTATATCTTCATCTAAGTTGACTATTTTCTGTACTATATGTGTTTGCATTTTTATACCATTTCTATCTATTTGTATTCCTAAAAATTCTATTTGTGATTTCATAATTTCTGCTTTCTTTTTACTCAAACTTATACCTGATTGTTTAATTATATGTATAAATTTTTCTAATAACCTAATATGTTCATCTTGTGTTCTAGAAAATAATAATATATCATCTATATAGACAATACAGTTTTCTAGTTGGTTAAAATAGTTATCCATAAAATGTTGATATCTACCTGGTGCATTTTTATATCCAAATGGTAAAACGTTCCATTCATAGAATCCTTGCGGTACTGTAAATGCTGTTAATTGCTTTGATTCTTCTTCTAATTTTAGATGATAAAAACCTGATTTACAATCAAATTTGCTAAAATAGTTATATCCTTGTATCTGTCTTATTTTTAATATCTTATTTGGTATTGGATAACTATAAGTTTTAGTTTTAGCATTTAAATTACGATAATCTATTACCATTCTACTTTTACCTCTTTTTTGTTCATTATGATTATTTACTATAAATGCTGGACTTGTATGTTTACTATTAGTCTCTTGTATATAATTATTTTTTAATAATTCATCTATATGCATTTTAAATTCATTTAAATCATCAAAATTATATTTTAATAGTTTTTGTGTTATTATACTATTTTCATCTATTAATTCAATTTTTATTTTTGTCTTATGTTTTTTCCATCCTTCTAATGGATTTTCGCTATATAAAAGTTCTAATTGTTCATTTATCAGTTTAATTTTATCTATCGTAAGTATGATAATTTCTAGTTGGTTTATTTCCTTTCTATTTATATTTTCCATTTCTTGATTTATTTTTTCACTTCCTTTTATCCATTCTTTTGGCTTTCTTTGTTTATTATTTACTCTTTTTGCTCCTATTTTATATCCACATGGTGTAGTAAACCACCAATGTGTTTTAGTTATAATATGTGGGTATAGTTTATCTAAAAATGGCATCCCTAATAACATATCTTTTGTTGTACATTCAAAATTATACATTTCTTCTATTATTAAGATTTTATCCCATATTTGTATTTTTATATTTTTTGCTTTGTATGTAATCATGCTACTTTCATTGTTAAATCCTGTTACTACATAGGTGTTTTTAATTTTTCCCATTTTTCTTCTGGTAAACAATTATATTTACATATATTTGTTTCTGCTCCTGTATCTATCATAGGTGTATAATATCTGTTATAATATCTTTCTACAATTATTTTTGCAAGTATATATATTTTCATTACTTATTTTATTCTTTTTATAATTATTTTTCTTATTTTGGCAGGTTATAATTAATTGTTCTGTTCCTCCTAAATGTACATATTTTATAGGTGTCTTTGCTTTTATATATTGTATTTCTTGATTGATCATTCGTTTATTTAATATAGGTATTTGTGCTTTTCCTTTTGTATATTTACAATCTACAATATGTTCTTTTTGACTAACTACATAATATTCTTCTTTATTTCTTTTAAACCAATTTTTTAAAGTAGGTACTTCTAATACTTTTTCTACACTTAAATCTAATTCTTTATTTTTTATTTTTTGGAAAATTGTATTATCAAATATAATTTTTTGTTCTACTGATTCTTCATCATGATATTCTTCTTTAGATATTATTTTTATATTTTCCTCAGTCATTGTATTTCTTCAGTTATTATTTCATTATCTAATTCCATATTTATTCCTTCAATTTCATATTCATTTTCTATATCTGAGATTTCATATATACTATCATCATCACTTAATTCATAGTCTATATAATCTATTTGCATATATTTTTCTTCATCTATAATTATTTCTGCTATTTGCTTTCCTTTTATATTTTTAGGTAATTTACAATCTCTAGCTAAATGTCCTAACTTTCCACAATTGTAACAATTACAATTTGATAATTTTCTTTTTTGTCTGTATGATCCTTTTATTTTATAATTTTTTACAAAATATCTTTTTCTTGGATTTTTATATTTATATCTAGTTTTAGTCTTTTTATAATTTTTGTATTTTCTAGGTTTTTTATAATATTTATCTTTGCAACCAAATTGTGGTGCTACTTTGTTTTTACAACATGCTAGATTTTTTATTAATACTTTTTCCATTTTTAGCCTTTCTTTTTGATTTTCACATAACTGAATAAACCATTGTTGTAAGAATGTTATTCTAGATCCTAAAGTATCTGTCATCCCTTCATTATTCCAATCTTTAATTACATTTGTACTAAATGGTTCTGGTAGTTTTGTAAAATATTGTTGTTTTATTTCTTTTGCCTCATCTATATTATATTTTGCGTTGTAATAGTATTCTTTAAATGCACATGTGTATTCTTCTAGGTAACACATATTACATATTGCTAATTTTGACATTAATTGTCTATTTATTATTTTTTCTTTATTTTGTTCTTTTATATCTGTAGTCATACTTCCAAATTCATTTCTTATTGCTAATTCATATTTTTCTAATATTTCTATATTAGATGTTGTTGTTGATCCATCTAATTTTTTATCACTCCTTAGTGCTGCTTTACTTTCTATTGGTAAATTTTCTATCCATAATTTTGTTGTTCCTATAAATGTTCTTTCTATATAGCCCGGTGTGTCTTTTATTGTTATTTTATTATCTACTAATTGTTTAGATAAATTTCCTACCCATAATAAGATTACCTTATTAATGTCTATAATACAGTCTAAGTCTAAAAAGTTATTTTGTTCTATTATTGGTTTAGGTATCCATTTTTTATTTAATCTACTATTCCATATTGCATTTGTTCTATCTGATCTTTCATAACTTTCTGTATAATAAGTTGGTATTGATCTTCTAGGATTATTTCTAGGACTATTATCTGGAGTTTTGGTTTTTGATGTGCCTGGTTTATTTATATCTCCTGTATTTATCTCTAATTTTTTCAATTTATCTACCTGTTCTAGAATTTCTGTATATGTTTCACTTATATCACTTATTTCTGAATTTTTATCATCTAATTCGTTTATTTCATTATTTATTTCATTGATTTCAACATGCCATTTTTGGAAAGTGAAGTCACTTTACTTTCCTAATTCGTTATTTATGAATCATGCTATGAATATGACATATTTTCATGCATTTAAAGCACACAACTACTGCTTATTAATACGTAGCAAATCTTTCAAAACCAAAACTAGGAAGAGAATCATACCTGAAATTCTAGGAAACTCAAGGACTGCTCTTCGTAGAAAGTCTCCCGCATTACGCTTTGCGGCAAGAAAAAAAAATATGTTAACCCTATTTCTCTTTAATTTTATTTTTTATAATATTTATGGTCATGTTATATAGGGTATTGATTAATTTATAAACCAGGTTAATTAATCACCAACTACACTAATTGTTTAAATATTATTCATTCATTTATTATTTTTCTTTGCTTTTTTTCTTTTCTTTATTATTAGTAACAAAATAATCCTTTGTCACTCATCCTTATAAGTTACATATTTTTTTTATTAAAACTACTAAAAAGATTAATATTAAAATAGTTATTAAGATTTATAAAACGACTAAGAGGATCGTTACAATCTAATTAAGTAAACACTTTAAAATTGTATAGTTACATTGGTTATCTATTATAATATTATTTTTGAAAAAATGAATAAAAACTTTCCCTTTAAAAGAATAGTCCAAACATACATAAAATTAGTGCCTAAAACATAAATTTTTGAAAAAGAATACCATAATAATGAAAAGAAAGTAGCAAAGAAAAAAAATTTGGGCAGAGAGAGAAAATATTAGTTAATGATAGAGGAATAAAAGACATAAAAGGTGTATGCTTGAAGATCAATGAAGTCAACTGAGTATTTTTGATATCCTTAGTATGCAGATTCACAATCAAAAAGAAAAAAATGTGTTTTGTTATCGGAAACAATATTCGAACAAAAGGTGCATCAGAATTTCCATTGTAAGTATCTGTATGAGTATAAAGGAGACAAAACAAATAAACAACTGAATATTTTATAATGCACTTTTTTAGATAGAGTAAAAGGAAATTCTCCTATGATTTTCTTACCTAAAACTAGTAAGTAAATTCATTGTCGCAATAAAATCTTTTGGCATAATATATATGTACACACTCAACCTTGATCTCAATTGACAAGTAATCCTTCCATATTTGATAGTATACATAAAGATACCTTAACTCAATTATTATGTTACTGCTGTTATACATAAAATTTGAAGGTTCATATATGAATAATTTTAACACAACCATGCAATAATATATCACTACCATACTTAATATGTTACGAACTAATGTTTCCTCATCAAAATAAAAAATTGTTGGTGTAATTATTTTCCACAAAGATATTTTTGTGCTATTTGTATGGTGAGGTAGAGTTGAAAATAAATTGAATTCGAGGTCTTAATAAGTTTAAGACATTTTGTTAACATTGAGGAAGAAATTATGAATTTCACATATAGTAACTAAACTTATAGAAATATATCATAAAATTAACTTCTGATTTATTTTCAAAAAATATGATCATCAAACTACGTACATATTTTCAACAAGGCAAAAACTAATAAAGGAAACTTTTTTAACATGTGTTTATACATGTATCTTTTTATGATCCATCTTTAGACTCAATACCCAATAACAAATTTTATAAAATTTAATTGGCCTCTTTCAACTGGATCTTTAATAATACTTAATATATTCATGTAATTAGAACAAAATGAAGCTCTAATCTAATCTGATAATTGAATTTTACTAGTTCATTGATAATACGGAAAAGGGTTATATTTGCCCTTGTACTCTTAGAAAAGGGTCATATTTATCCTTCGTCATACTTTTTTGATATATTTGCCCTTACCATCCTACTCTGGGTACATATTTGCCCTTGTACAGTAACTTTATCATGTCATCATTTTATTAGTCCACGTGGCGCCTACATGGCTCCACGTAGATATACTTTTATTATAATTATTATTATTATAATTATAATTATAATTAAATTAAAAAATTACTCTTTATTTAGTATTATATATACGACCCATTTAATAAAATCCGACCCCATTAATATTAAATGGGTTGAATATAATACTAAATAGAGAGTAATGTTTTAATTTAATTATAATAATAATAGTAATAATAAATATTATTATTATAATAATAATAATAATAAAAGTATATCTACATGGAGCCATGTAGGCGCCATATGGACTAAAAAATGATGACATGGTAAAGTTAACTGTACAAGGGCAAATATGTACCCAAAGTAGGGTGGTAAGGGCAAATATGTACCTAAAGTAGGATGGTAAGGGCAAATATATCAAAAAAGTATGACGAAGGATAAATATGACCCTTTTCTAAGTGTACAAGGGCAAATATGACCCTTTTCCGTTGATAATATGAGAAACTGACTCAAAATAATGTGCATTCATCTTTGAGATTGCTAATGACATTTCAATGTAGCTCCAGCGAAGGCAGGGCTGAGGCAACGGACGTTACAGTAACATGTATGATTCTTGTATGCCATTAGCTATCCTCGGCTCTATTTGATCTAGCTTTACCAATTCTAATGTGTGTGTTCATTGTGCTTCTCGTACATGTATGAGTTCTGAGCAGGTGGCACTGCCATTGCGTGTGTTGACCTTTGTGTTTGAATCATTAGAAGTGGATCAAGTTTCTTTTGATCTTGCTTAGTTACTATCCAGGGGAATGCCACCATAGGTGGCCCTATATTGTGAAATATTCTTGATTTTGACGCGATTATGGGCATGGACTAGTTATCCCCCTAACACATGGTTTTAGATTGTTTCACTATCAACGTTACTTTAGCCATGCCTGACATTCTCCTGGTTGTATTGCAGGGCTCCATTAATAGCACAAAGGTTTGAGTTATATATTTTTCAGGCTTGGAGGCGAGTAGCTAGCTGCTATTTATCTTATTTATCTTATTTTCAGGATCTTAGTACAGGGTCCCTCCAGATGATTCTTTTCGAGTTCTCCATGATATATAGATGTGTTTCCTAAAGACTTACCTTGCCTACCCCAAGAACATGATATTTATTACCCTATTCAACTTGAACCGGGTACTTGACCTATTTCTATTCTGCCATACCGAATGGTTCCTGCAGAGCTTAATGTTCAACTTAGAGACCATTTGGGTACGACATTCATCAGGCCTAGAGTATCACCTTTGGGCACTGCCGTCCTTATTGTGAAGAAGAAGGACTCTAAGATGCACTTGTGTATTTATTATAGGCACTTGAATAAGTTGATTGTGAAGAAGAATTATCATATACCTATGATTTATGTTCTATTCGTCCAGCTTTAGGGTGTTGACTGTTCTCGAAGATTTATCAAAGATCTGGTTACCAATAGTTGAGGATTAGGGTAGCAAACATACATAAGATTGAATTTAGGACTCCATATGACAACTATGAGTTCCTATTGATGTTTTTTTTACTTATGGACCTACAACCTTCATGGACTTAATGATCCAGGTGTTTTGATCGTATCTTTATTTTTTCACAATTGTGTTGATGTACCAACCCAGATTCGAGCTAGGGCTAAGTTTCCATTTTACAGAGGTTTCAGGCACAATGCATGATGGCCAACCACGGATCGTGGGTTGTACCATGGACTTAAGGTGGGTCTGTAGAGAGGACCAACAAAAAATCCTTCATACCATGTCCACAACTAGGCCGACGGACCATAGGTGGGTCCACGATCCGTGGTCCAGGGGTCCGTGGATCAGGGCTAATCTCTCCAATAGATAACCACGGTGTGCAGTACGGACCGTGGTGCCATCCACGGTCCGTTGGTGGGAGTTATGTTGGTGACAACTGACTGTTAAGCTAAGGGTACTATGGTCTTTTTTGATTTTAATTAAATCAATGTGGTTTTGTTTATCCTAAATCTAGACCACCTAGATAAGGAATTTTGACCCTTAAACTCACTCAATTATGTCATTCTCTCAATTCCAAAGATAAAACCCAAAACTCCTCTCAAATATTTCTGTCTAGAAGTTGGAAGAAGAAAGAAGAAATTGGAGCTAGGTCAAGATCACGTCTCCAAATCATCAAGCTTTTGATGACATTGTGACTAAGGTATGATTGCTTTTCATTCATGGGATTATTCCTGCCATGGAGTCGATTAGAATTCCATAATTTAAAGAAGAATTTCCCGAATTCTAGTAAAGGT